>JAQLOM010000308.1:0-10423 GCA_030068315.1 Chrysichthys thysi | reverse complement strand
AACATGCATTTGTCTGCACTGTGTTCCTAATGGTACAATAAATCCTTCATTAAGGAATATAACATTTTTTTAATTCAGTATTTGAACTAAATTTAGCTTATATTTCTATAGACCCTATTGAAACAGGAAATTCAGGGAAAAATCACCGCTTATCAATTAATCGTTAATCGATCGATAAGGTCAGCCAACTAATGATTACTGAATTAATCATTAATTTGCATCCCTAATATATATATACAGGTCGTACTCAAGTTACGATTGAGATGTGTTCTGCCACACCCATCATAAGTCGAAAATATCGTATGTCGAACTACTCTGTCAAACCGCTTAGTCTAGCGTAGGTATCTCAGACTAGCTTAACCCAGCTTAGCCTGTAGAAGACATGCTTTTGAATTAAAATTAGCTCTTGAAGCGCTCAAAAAACCCTCGGTAAAGCACTGTTCAGTACACCGATACACAAGGAAACTCCATGAGTTGAGGGAGAGAGTGAGGCCTCGCGTGAGGCAAGTGATCCCGGCATTGTCCGTGTACTTCCGGGTGTCGTCTGTGTACTTCTGGGCGTCGTCCGAACGTCTGTGTATGTCATAAGTGGTTACGCTGGCCTGCCAGTGATACCTGCCTACAAATTTTAAATATTTTCTAAATATTTTACAATTTTTAGCGTATCGCAATCGGCATCGTAACTTTGAAAAATCATAAGTCGGACCATCGTAACTCAGGGAGCACCTGTATGTATATATACCACTAAGTCAGTAAGGTAGTAAAGCCAAGACTTCAAAGACATACTGTTATATGTCATACATATGTTATAATCATGAATATTTTAGACCCAGATGTATGAAAACCATAATACAGGTTTAGTCGATTAATATTTCACAGGGTCCTGTGTTGTATTTGTGCAGTTGACAGAAGTAATTAAGCATTATATGATACTCCGGGAACAGATCACTAATCAGTGAGCGTAATGTTTAAACAAAGCACCTGCTTACAAAAGAAGTTTGAAAATGGGGGATGGGGTGGATTTGTTTACTTCACCTGGCCTGCAGTCATCAGCTCTGTGGACTCAACACGGCACACTCGCAGAGCTCTCTTTGTGTGCTCATCTAGTGTACACTTCTCTAATGTAGGTGTTATGGCGTGCTCTGTTTGTTGAGTGAGGTTAGACGTCAAGGTTTTTTTTTTTTTTATAGGGCATCACTGCCTGTAGCATCCAAGGAACATAAAGGCTAGTGTAAAAACTTGTATAAAATAGATGGTTGTGTAGCAATTCAGGTCAGATGAGTTGTCTTTTACCCATTTTGTCCTCATGCCATGGCAACTAAAATGAAAGAAAAACATAAAGCCGCTTCAAAGTTCAGTTAAAGAAAAAAGTACATTGTATATCTAATCAAAAAATTCAGTTAAGGTAAAATCAGTGGAGATAAACCTTTCAAGTTGTACATGCCAAGTTACAAAGGTCAATTTAAAATCCCAGGCTACATTCACATTAATGCGATGAAGTGACCGAGACTTGAGTTTTTTGGAGATTGGTGCAAAAAACAGAAAAAAAAGGTATCCACCAGGTCATTCTTCATCTTCTCGACCTGATCGTATACAGCTGACGCACCGTTTTCTGAAAGCATCTGTTTTCTGAGGAAACTGTGATGGAGGCTTGGGCTACTGCTGTATTCAGTCGTCTGGACTTCAGGTGAACCATGCAGGGTTGGCATTGATGTGTGCATGCGGGTCCTTTCAGTGGATAGGTGTATTCAAATTGAAGAAAGATATGAGTCACTGGTAAGAGGAATCAGTTTCTGTTACGAAGGTGAACCATCACCTCGTCAAGAGAGATCCGATCTGAGCAAAAAAACACCGGAAGCCTGTAATGTCTGAAGCTTGGAATGGAACTTTAAATGTAATGACTTAGGATGCCTTTTTTGGGGCCATTTTTGAAATCTGTAAATCTGTAAATGGCGGCTTTGCGAGCCGATTTAACTAGCACAATATATAAGACAAACAAAAGATGCTATCACTTCCTATATTTGTGCAGCATTCTTTCAAAAATGCACATGTGGAGACAAAGATCTGTCGTGCAACAATTCGGTACAGGTCGTAAATCTACAGCAGAGGCTTCAGTTGACAGGCATGACAGGTGACTGCATCTGGGTTCACAGGACCCTCAGACCTTGGTGAATTTAGTGCCAGGCCTACAGACATTAAAAAAAACCCCAATAATGTCCCAACACAACACACAACACGGGATAGATAAGAAATTTTGATTCCCGTAGTTTTCTGTAATGGTAAAGTAATGGGTGTCGTGTTATGCCCCCCTGACTGTATTTAATGAGATGTTATGGAGTGCAAACATGCATGAGATGTGTGAAACCTGCAAGACTGGATATGATTTATAATTCACATGGTGACAAGTGCGTATTGTGAAAAGCCCAAGCTAGTTATTTAGGTACATGGCACCAGGCGAGCAGCGTCACGTCTCTGTTGAGAGGGCTGTCTTCCTGCTCCTGAACATTTGTTTTGTTCCAGCAAAAGCTATTTATAACATTTCTTGCTTTGCAAAAACGTATTTCTATGATGCGAAGGAAGTATTCAGATCACGTGGGCGTCAGTAGGTCTCTCCCAAGTAACTGTATCATCATTGATGTTACCGCCAGCAGTGTCACAACTGGTCAAGACATGTTAATTCAGTGGATTCAGTTCGCACAGGAACCATAGAGATTCTCATTCATTTTAATTTCTCATTCATTTTCCTAGGTGTCCAAGGGATATATACATGCTGACTGCTGGTGTATGTGAATTTGAAACATAAAAATGCGCAGGAACACACCAAGCACTAAAACTACTTATCCACTGTTGGGTTATCATTATGTCTTTAGCAACAACGACAAGTTCACAACTGGGTAATGATACAAACTTCATGATGAAGACAAGTCCTTTATGGTATTGTATTATGGTCTCTCAGGCTCTCTCCTGATTGGCTGTTGGCTCATGCCTGTCACCGGGAATTCTTTTGTGTCTGATGGATGTGATGAGTTTTGACACATCTGATCTGATTTATGACGTATGCATGGTACGTTTCTGTGAGAGGTTTGTCTGTATGACTCACAGTAGCTCTGGAAGATTATATGTGACCCGTGCTGGCAAAATGAGTCGGAATGCGCATGGGCTAATTATGAGCTAAGAGGCAAAACATGGTTTCAGTCGAAATGAGATTTTCTCATTCAGTCCATAAAGGCCTCATTTATTGATCCCCATGATAAAACAGAAAGAAAACATCCCACACTACTTTTATCTTAAGGTTTTGTTCATTATGTTCATTCGTATGTCTTCGTTAATTAGTCCGTTGTCGTAATATTCCATAATCCGTGTTTTTCACCGTGTAATCGTGGTGAGACGGGGGAATCCCCTTACTAATGTTTGGTATCATGAAGCATAGTTCCTCTATTTCCTGATAATACACATGGAATTCCCAATGACGCTTTTATGAACCAATAGAAAGCGAGTTTCCAAACCCCATTAGACGTAAATGAAAGTGGCTAGTTGCTAGGCGGTTATTTTTTGCCCAATTTCAACAATCCATGTCTCATTTTGAAGATCTTTAGATGGACAATGTGGAAGTAATAATTTCCTCATTCCGACTCATTATGCCAGCACAGGTCACATATTATTTGTCCTTTGACTCATTGAATTTTTTTTTTCATTTTAACAAAAAACAAGCGTTCTGTGCATTGTAGCTTTAACTGTTGAGGCTCTAATAGTGAAGAAATAAACTGAACTCATGAATTTAGCAAGTATTACCTTTGAGAATTAATGGTCATATAAGTTGACTAATAAATATAATAATAATACAATTGTAATAAATATTCCAGAATGTCTGCTTTGACAATATTTAGACATGGCGTGCAAAAAACAGCTAGTTGAATGACCTCATGAACTGCTTCTACCACGTATTCAATGATGAAGGCCCGAATTTTTTAGAAAATTTGATCAGGTTATATTGGTATATTGATCTCTATCTATATCGATCACCTATACAATCACGGTTTATTGGTTAAAGTCTTGTTTGATGCATATTTATAGTCCCACGTAGGTGAATAAAGCCAAGTCAAGACTGTTATTTTTCTTTAAGCAACCACACAGTCACAGCTGGGGCTTTTAAATGTCCAATATAACTGAGTGGTGGACAGTTGTATAGAATATATATATATATGTATGTATAACTTGTTTGTAAGTTGGGGAGCACTGATGCTCCCGAACTTACAAACAAGTTAAGTCCCAGAAGGCTGTTCATATACTGAATTGTTCATAAGGCGTTATTTTGCACTCTTGGCCTCGCCAGTAACTGAAACGTGTTGCAAATTGGCATGTTTCTTAAACTGGTGAAACCAGCTATAACTCGCTGAAAGGGTGTCATCGGCAGCATCTTCCCCAGCCATATCAGCTTCCCCCCAACGGCAAAACCTTGTACTACGCAAAAGGCGCACAACTCAAAATTCGGACTTGCGGAAGTATTGCGAACATGATTTTAACTTACACCGCAGTCTGTTCATAGCCTGATAATTATTACAAATCTTTAAGAAACTTAACATGTATCTTGGTATAAAAGCTTGATTATAATGGTAGAGTTTGCCTAGTTTGTTACATAACTACTGTTGTATTATTGATGTAGGTAGGATAAGGTTTGGGAGGGTGTACTGTGTATGTCTGGACGAAGAGAGGCTTTGCCTCATACTGAACTGTCTGAAGACATTGCTGGAATGTAAATGAGGTCAAGTTGAGCTTGATCTGGCATCAGGTGATCGACATGGATAGTGGAAGGATTGCCAGGTGTTGGTGACATACTAAAGTGTGGCTTGTCCATAACCATATTATATGTACATTTAATCCATGCCTTAAGTAGGTGTTTACAATTATCTTTTGCTTAATAAGCTTAACACTAGCCAATATTAGGGATGAGGTTTCGGGCCAAGTACAGGTAACAATTAATGTTGGGTTAACTGCTAAAGAAAGGAAAATAGTCTTCAATGAGGCATAATGAAGTGTAATTTTTACACAGCGAATAAAATTTTTGCCCTGTCAGCAGTGAGACACACAATTATGCCTTCCCATTATTTGAATTCTGGTTAACCAAGTATTCAAATGTGACTGGTAACTGCTAGGATTCAACGTATGGCACCATCCAAATGGATCCAGTACAAGCATACTATAAGCACAATATATGTTTTATATATATATATTACAGTGGAACCTTGGATTGTGAGTAACTTGGCCTGATGGTGTTTTGCAACACGAGCAAGAAATTTAAATAAATTTTGACTTGAACGAGCGAGGTCTTGCAATATGACTAGTATGCATACGCTTCGCCTGCCGAGCCTCACGTGATCACAACTTCTCTCTCTTACTCACTGCGGGATTGTGGCTCACTCATATGGTCAACATCCGCACTAGCATAGAAAAAGCCTGAGGAATCCCTCACTTCAAATGAGATCAGGGAGATGTGTAAAATGTGGGAAAGAGTGCAAAACTTTGTAGAAAAGCACCGTCCGAATAAGGCTGTAGCAGTGCGAGTGATGAATCTGTTTAATGACAATGCAATGACGCATTTCCATGAAATCCTCAAAAGGAGGCAAAATCAGCTGTCACAACCACATCCAAAAATCTCACGCTGCCGCTCTCGGAAACGGATATCCCCAGCCTTCTGTCAGCGACTCTGGGCACGCTCATGGACTCATCCCCGCAGGAAACTATATTAGATGGATATAGTATATAGGACTTATCCTGTTTAAGGACTGCATTGTGCTTGTGCAAGTTGTGAAGCAATACTTTGCTGAGCCTTGTTACTTCCTTATTGTTTTTCTGTGTATGACCTTGTTTCTCACCTGGATTTACGTTTTTTGATATTGTGCCCTTTATAGTATTTTCGCCCGTGTTTTGACCTCTGCCCATTTTCTGGATTTCGCCTTTGCCAAAAATCTTTTTGGATTTTGATCCTGCCCTGTCCTCCATCTGTACCTTAAAACCTTTATGAAAGACATTTTATCTGCAATTACATTCACTCTCCCGGCTTGTTTCATGACAGCAGCGATAGTTGGATAGTTTCCTTGTTAAAGTCGCACGAAAAGAAAAACATCCCAGTGAGCGACAGACTGCGGTGATTCTGTGAGTTGTAGTGAAAGTCATCCTACACAATAATCCTCCTCCTATCCCCCGCTCTCCTCCTCTCTGGTCTCCCTCACACCAGCCACGAGTCTTTTTAAAGATAAAGTGCAGGTTATTTTGTTTTATGGATTTTTACTTTAGATTTTGTATGAAACATTTTTATATAAATATTTTTGGGTTGTGAAACGAATGATCTGAGTTTCCATTATTTCTTATTGGGAAATTTGCTTTCATATACGAGTGCTTTGGATTATAAGCATGTCTCTGGAACGAATTATGCTCGCAGTTCAAGGTTCCACTGTATATATGTATGTATATATGAAGGTATTCATACTTACAAAATTGGGCTGAAAGAGGTTAAAGTTTTACAGATAGTACAAGTGGCTAGCAAACACATCATCCAAACTGCACTCTTGTTCATAGGGTTAGTTTTTCTTCCTTATATTATTATTAATAGATAATAAACCCAGTGGGGTTATTATTGCAGTTTCAAAATGGGAAAAGTATCTTTAGTACACCCTAATAACATTTTATATGAATTATGTTCAGCCTCAAATATAGCTTGAGGAATCTATCCAAAACCATTTGAACCACATCCATGGTGGTGTTGTTTAGGTGGAGAAGATGGGCTGTGTGTTTATTTCAAAGCCATGGTGGCATTTGGCTTTATTTGAATATTCAAAATCTTTGACTGCTTTGCCTGACAAGGAGATGAGGACATTCACGTATGATCCAGCAAAGTCCGAATTTGATCGGAGAAATTAAACCCACACGTGTACGGCTCCTTAAATATCAAATACTCTTTAAACATCTAGTACTGATTTTAAATGCCCCTTTTATACTTCTTAGAACACATGGTTCTGTTCGGTTACCCAAAGTACCCTTAATGGCTGTTTTTCTGTTTTTGTTTCTGCAGTGAGTGGACACACAACCATAGTGGGCAAATATGGGGAAAGTGTTGAGGTGCCTTGCAACAAAGGAGACATCAAACTAGAGGACATCCTTATACTTAAATGGAAATATGTAAGTATATTCCCACACATTTAGCCGTATTTTCTCTTTATTTGTATTGGCAAGACAGAAAATGAGGTAATGTGTTAGTAAACTGGTTGTCAGTTAAATTTGAATTGTAAGTCACTTCAGATAGATGGATTCCCCAGATGTAAATTAGTGAGGAAAGACAGAAAAACAGAAACCAGAGGTAGATGTTGGAATTTTACAGCTACGGCCTGGGATTTTACAGCTAGAGTCGGATTAGGTGTATTTAGTGAATATGTGGCGGGGTAGAGTTTTACCAAAAGAATAGCATGTTTCAGTCAAACGCGAATCTGACCTTGGATCCAGATCCTTTTTTATTTTCTTTCTTTTTATTATTGACTAAAGAACTCAAGAATGGGACTGTGCTACATCCAGTGCCTCTGTCTGACAATCTATTGGAACCACAGATTTTCACCATAGCACATGCTTATAAAAGTATGCATTAAAAACTGATAGAATGCATTTCAGGTCAATATGAACTATATAGATATGATATTATGAATGGATTAATCACAGAAATCGTCCCAGTTGAGGCCATTTTCTAATTTGGGGTGCACCCTGGAGCTTAGACACGATAGCATCGTAATCTGAGATTGCAATAATCTCAAGGACCAAATTTTATAGGCACGTTCCAACAATCAAATGATAAACTCTGCTACATTGCATTACATTACTTTACATTACCATCATTTGGCAGACGCCCTTATCCAGAGCGGCTTACATTTTTTTTTTATCTCATTTATAAAACTGAGCAGTTGAGGTTAAGGGCCCCTGAACAAGGCCCTTAACCTCAACTGCTCAGTAGGCTAACACCCTGAGCTATTCCCTGCCCTGCTACTTCAGTGAACTTAACTATAAACAGAGACTGCTTGGTCAGCTTAAACCATGGGAAAATATTTTGTAAAGAACACAACCAAAAGGTGAATACAAACTATTAATTCTGTAACTCAAAAAAGCATCATGAAAGCCTGAATTATTCAAAGTGCACACACATATGCATTCAAATTTCTATCTACATGTAATGTGTGCTGAATTACACATGAAATAAAAAATTGAACCTATTCAGTCACTTCTCCTGCATCCCTGAAAAGCATATAGAGATTGGTATATCTCGTTCATTGAAAAAACAAGGATGAGCTGTGTCAGATGTTATTTTATAGGCTGGCAGCCAACTAATATGGGTGGAACCTAAAATGTAGCAGAAATTTGCAGTGGTTACATATAAACCTGATTAACCAGGATCCTTTCCTTGTCATGTTCAGGACAGTGTGGTCACAAAGCTTGACGAATAATATGTTTACTTAAATCCTTTTCTTCTTTTAATGTAAACTGTATAATGTTTTATAGTATCGCATTTGACAGGAAAGGATGAGAGGACTGATCTATAACTTGCGAAAGAGATCGTGCTCGGCAGGATATTTTGATATTTTTAATAGGATTGGGCTACACAGAAATTCAAGTTAACCCCGTGCGTAATGCAACAATGGAAACAGAGAACCTTCCCCATATAAACAATGATAGGAGGATCTGTACAAAACAGTTAGCAGCATTGCACACAAATGCGTTTACGATGCACGAATGCTTATAGCTCTCTTCTAAGAATTGCCCAATTCTATTCCCAGGCCAAAGCGGATGGCACCAGCGTTGATCTTCTGACAAAATCAAAGGCTCAGAATGTCTCATTCTCCCAAGTGGTGGAGTACCAGGGCAGAATCAGCCTAACAAAGGACTTCAGCTTGCAGATTTCCAAGGCAAAACTGCCTGATCAGAAGACATTCGTCTGCGTAGTGGTGGCCGGCACAGACATATTTGAATACCCTGTTCAAGTAACAATTCATAGTAAGTATATGCTTGAATAATACCGAACAATGCACAGCATGCTAAAGTAATCACGTGTCCATTAAATGATATCTGCTCTTCTTCTTCAGAGGCCCCTTCTCCACCCACAATCACAAATCAAGCCAAAGTGATCGAGCTTGGCAAGCCAACAACGGTACGTCATAAACTTCACGAGATAATGAAGTATAACCTTTTTTTTCTGAAAGTGTGGTTTGTTAGGCATTCATACAGATAAACTCAAATAGACTGTATATCAGAGGCATCCGCCCAGAAGCCTAGAGCAGAATTAGAACAGCTTATGCCTTTTCATCAGCTGTTTCTGAAAACAGTTCAACCAGAATACATCTTGTGGGTTGTGAAAGTGGGTGGAGTCCTTCAGTTACTCTGAACTTTATATTTCTCTGTTGTTGTGGACTAGGCTTTATCTACCAGCTAGGTTTTACTGAATTTTACCAGCACGTAAAGCAAAGTGTATGGAGACATGTCCGTATGTTTATAAAGACAGCAGTGCTAAATATGTATTTATTATTCAGCTTGAGACGAGATAAATGGCAGCGTTTATTATATCTACAGGATGATATTTGGTCATTTAAAATAATGTCTAGTAGCTTTTAGCTTACTTGGTTAAGGCTCCGATACAACAAACAAAAACTATTAATTATAAGCCTGTTTGCGCCAAAAAAAACCCCAAAAAACAGTTTTACTCAGAAGCATGTCTCTCCACCATTGCTGATCAGGCATCAGCTTTCATACCGCGTCCGTGTCATTGTGAAATTCAAACAAGTAGCCTGGAAGTCGTCAAACACAGGACAAAGCATTTGCTACATTTGAGAGAAACCCGAATTAATAGGAGGAGCTTTTCATTGTCTGTCTCTCTGTTTGTCTTCCCCACGCTCCCTGTCCTCTTTTGTGACAAATTATAGAAGCAAATCCTTGAATAAATGACTGTGGCTGCTTAAAGACACAATGCAGCTGAATCTCTGTGTTTTCTCTGTATTTCTTGACACCAAATAATGTCAAAGTTCAGAAAAGATCGATGAACATCTCGATATAATGAATATACAGTTGACCCTCGCATTAACGGACTAATTGGGGGGAGAGGTTGTCCGTTGACTTGGATAGTCTGATGATGTTAAGGGTTAAAATACTGGAAATCCACGGAAAAAGGTTCATAAAAGTGCTATCCAAGTACTGTACACATGACAAGCAGATTAAGAACCAACATAAATAGGCAAGTACATTAAATACTAATGTAAATAAATATGTAAATACAATTGTAAATGTCATTCCCCTTATGTGTGTTCACAACATACTTTTCAGAAACACCAGACTTCTTAATGAGCTCTAATTTCTGGCCAATACTAAGATTGACACGCTTTCTTTTACCACTAGA
>JAQLOM010000278.1:0-10426 GCA_030068315.1 Chrysichthys thysi | reverse complement strand
CACACACACACACACACACACACACACACACACACACACACACACACACACACACACACACACACACAGATGCATATTATCACTCAGTATATAAATGCACATTATATATTTGTAGGCTGCAAAGCATTCTGGGAACAACACTGATTCCTGCACTGACGTGCCCTAATGTACTTTAATTGTAATTGTAGTAGGTAACTTAACTGTAATGGTACGTCAGAAATGACATTTAAAAAAAAAAAGCAAAACCAAAACAAATAAAACAAACATGGAATTTATTTGTGCCACAAAATTCATTTCCACATCAGTTTGTTGGCACTGTTGTCTGAGAGTGAGAGTTATGCACAGAATTCATTCGTTTTACGTTAAACTGCTTTGAAACCTCACACTCCCTTCTATTCTATTCTGTTTGGTCTATTAATTCCTGTTCTATTCTTTCTGTGTGGTTCTATTTTATTTTACACTTTTTGTATTCTGTTTTATTTTGTTCTATCTCTTCTATTTTGTTCTATTCTAATTTGCTTTGTTTTATTCTGTTCTCTTCAACTGGAAGCCATTATATTCCATATTTCATTTCTATTCTATTCTATTCTATTCTATTCTATTCTATTCTATTCTATTCTATTCTATTCTATTCTATTCCATAACAGACCATAGTGTTTTAACTTAATGTTCACATATAAACTGTTATGTACTGTTATAAATAAAAATAAATAAATAAAATACTTATTATCAACAAAGAAAAAATTAATTCAGTATTTTACCATACCCAAACCCATTCTGGACGTTAGCAGCACTTACCCATGTCCTATAAATAAATACATACATTCATACATACATACATACATACATACATACATACATACATAAATGCTATGTGCATGACAGTCATATGCTACTGTCACTTTAATATACTTTAAGGTCTTTTTTTTTTTTAAAGTATTTCGTTTAAGAGACAAAAACAAACATAATATATACATGCAAAGCAGAAAGGTCAAGGCAGAGAGGTAGGCAGTTGTATTTAGGGCGACTATTGCATGTGGAGTTAGAAATGTGCTTAAAAACCAAGACATGCTACCAGTAGAAATAATAAATGTTTTATGGCTAAGGTGTTGGATTATTTATAATGCTCATCTATTACTAGAAAATGTCATCATTCAGAAAGTGGAAGAGACTTGTCAGTTCATGAGAAATGTGCTGTCATGAGAACTGGATTCTAACTGGAGTCTAACTCTAGTCCAGTCTAGTCCAACTCATATGTTTCAAATGTTTTACAAAAGCTGCAAAACAATGCACATTGTGCACATTTAAGGTTTCCACAAGTACAAACTCTCCATCCTTTATTCATGAATACATAAATCATCCCATATTTCCTCCAGACCGCTCTTAGAGTAACATGTATGGAGCTGGAATGTCTCTTTGATTATGAATGCCATTTTTGGGTGCATGCAGTATGACATGCTTTTTAAAAAATCATCCTCCTTTCTTCTTTACATTGTAAGTTTAGAAAAAGTTCATGTGCAAATTTATGACAGATGGTGCAATGTGCGAGAAAGGCAGTGCTAGACAGAACTAACTCTTTCTTTGAGCCAGTGTGGATGGTGTGATTAAGATTTCAGCTCCTCATGTCACAATCCTGTAAGGCATACATGTACAATCAAGAAGAGATCTAACACAGATCTAACACAGGATTTTTAACATATATTATATGTATAATATGACATTATACTGTACGTACAGCATCTCTATTGTAGATGTACACAGTGTGCTGTGAACCAAAGCCAGTAACTAACACCTTTCAGATCCAAATTCTATAAATATACAAATTTTGTAACACCTTCAACCCTGCATGCATCACCCCGTTCCTCTGGAGCGTCCTGCATTTGCATACTGAAACATAATTCGATCGCAGTAACTTTTTTTCTCATTAGTTTAGCAATTTATACATAGCCTAATCTTTTTTAGATAGACATTTATATATACACTTATATATACATAAACTTAATCTTTCAGTTGTGCCAGGTTTTCTTTCTTTCTTTAGCCTTTATTTCACCAGGTTTGTCCCATTGAGATCACAGATGTCTTTTGTGAGAGAGACCTGGCCAAGATAGCAGAAATATAGTTACAGTGCAAAAATCACAGTCAGACAAGTTAATCACATAAAAACATCCCTATAAAACACACTTACACAGAGTTTTTACAGGTGCTTTACATTCATTCAAAGATACTATATATTTTTTTGGATGAAAATCAGATTGAAATCAGAATATTATACCAAGAATCAGGTGCTGAAAATCTAAACGCTTTCTTTCCCAATTCAGTTCTTACTTTGGGAACAACCAGCTTCAAAATGTCCATAGAATGAAGATTGTGACACCCTTGTTTCCATATCAAAAATGCTGATAAGTAATCTTAATGTTGTGAAAATTACTGGAGAGGAAATCTCTTTTGAAGCAAGCCAACTAACTTAGCGATCACATACATATATAAAAACAAAAACACAAAAACGTACATAGAAAACGCTAGTTATATTGTCGAACCCAGTTACCGAAAGATTGTGTGCCTCCTTTTTTCTATGAAACCGTTAATACTTGGATTCTGAAATATAACTGTGTTCTTCCATTTTTGATCATCTGCACTATAATGCAAGGCCAACACTAATCAGTCATGTGTACGGGTTCACATACAAGTTGAACTCGAAACAAACATTTACTGATGAAATTTATTTGAAATGAAATTGTGCAACGCAAATGCCTATATGTAGCAAGTTCCATTTAAATGAGTGTAAATTTCCCTGCAGAATTTCACAAGAAGCTTGTGTGAAGCATAACCTTAACTCCTTTTCCCAAAAGAATGAAGCTGAATCATTTTTTTTTTACATTTAAGCAGTCTGCACACTCAAATTAATTCCCCTTAGAAGGATTTATAGGATACACCCTCCCACCCCCCACCCCCCAAAAAAGTGAACACTTGCCACTGGGGTGATAAGCCTAAGGGTATGCCTTTATACTTTAAGTTAGAGGAAAATAATTATACAACATCGTGAAGGCATATAATTTACCAACGTGTATTATCATTTGTTTTGTACATTGACCATGTGCATTGGTGGAAAATAAATAAATAAATAAATAAGTTCAATATGAAATACATTTCCTTGTATTTCTTGTATAGACCTCTGCTCTAGCTGTAGTCACACACATTTGGTCACAGAATCTGTATTTGTTCAGGATCTGTCTCTTCTTTATATCTTTGATGGGTTTGAAATATTCAATTCTATTCGTATTCCTTTTTTGGACCTATATTACTCTTGACATTCAAAATATTTTGTTTGATAAGTAGGTTGATGTTTAGTTTTTGGTTAGCACAGTGCTGGTCTGAGCGTGCTCTGTGTTAATACCCGTTACACTGTTAGTGAGCTTTACAACCAGCTAGAGCCCTCTTTCAAGGAGTCAGTTCTTAGCTCTCAGTGTCAATAGTGTCTATAGCTAAACATTATAGTACTTGAGTACATTGGTTACTGGAATGACGCCTGTATAATGATAATGAATGGTACATAATTAAATCATAGTACTTTTAGGAAAGTTTTTTTTTCACTGTATTTCACTATATTTATTTTTGGTCAGCGTTACAGAGTAAAAAAAAAAAAAAAAAATAATAGTAATAATGCTTTTAACCCCAAAGGAAGTGTGGAAGCCAGTTAAAAGGCAGTGTGCGAAAATGTAAGATTTAAATTCAATTTCACGCAATTGCAAATATTGAAAATAAAGCAAGTTCTTGCCAGAAATCTACACTTCTGATGCCAAATGCTTAGTCAGCAGCAATGTCTGAGGTTGTGGAGACGAGCAGGCCTCCCCTGCCTGGTTTATAAGCTATGTTCAGTTTTAAAATGCTTCAAAGACAACGGTGGAAAAGAAACCTGTGGAAACTTCCAGGCAAGCCATTATCTGATAATTACGTTTACTTTTGTTTGAAGCAGCATTTCAGCTGAAGTCAGTGAAGACTGTTTTATACTCTTTCCACCACTGCTCAAAATACAGCTTTTTTCTGGGACTTATTTTTAACCCTATTATCCTGACTAGATCATTGCTGCTATTCAGATCTTTGCAGAGCTGGGACTAACGTCATTGTTTTGTAAGCCATGAGTAAATCCCAAGTCAAGTCCCAAGTTAAGACTGATCCAAGTCCTTAATGGGTCCCTCTCACCCTTCCCAGAGTCCAATTCACTGGGTTTTTTTTTTTTGTTTTTTTTTAAAGCATTCGGCCATTATCTGCTAGCTGACTGTGCAGTAAAACCTCTGAAAATTCCTTGGTATTGATCCTTTTGAAACCAAACTCATACTTTTTCTTTATTCCCATGTGTTATATGGATGCTTTGAACAAAATATGCCTTAGATTTTCTTTCCTTCGTGGCCACCTGTGAGACGGCTGAGGCCTGTTCAGGTCCGTCACAACAGAATAACTGATATGAAAACGGAACTGATTGGTCAAAAAAATGTAAAATACAGATACTTTGACCAAATATTTTCAGTTTCATGCTACAGTTTAAGATCTGTGGCCTAGGACGTCGTCAGGTTTGGGGGGATTGTTTTTTGGAATATCGATGGAATCAAAAAAGGCAAATGGCTACTTGGCACAGAGGATCCTTGCAAGGGTGAGCCAGTCAAGTTTTGAGTCCTAAACAAGTCATAATGTGCTCTTTATAAAATTTAAAGCCAGAGTAACAATTTCGATAATAAATTTGTCCAAATCATGCAGGCTTTTTAAAATTGCTCTTCATCACTTTCTAGATAAACTTTACAATTCATTCGAAATATATGGGTATTTGAAAGACACATCATTTAGATTATAAAACCATGTTTTAGTTCAGTTTCACAAGAGATGAGGTGAAGACTATGTTCACTAAGGGTACCCGTATGTATCAGTCCAATCTGGCTTTGAATTGGAATTTGCTTTGATTTAAACATCAAAGAAAATTAAATTTGGAAGAATTTGATATTCTTGAACCTCAGGTTCTACATGTTGTAGCCAGTATGTTGTTGCAAATGACTCTTTGTAGGTCAATCTTTAAATGTGAAAACTACTAGCTTTGCAAGCATGGCTACAAAAGAAATGTAAATGTTTTCTGGGAAAAAGAATTAAAGTTAAATTTCATACTTTTAAATGTGTTATATTTAGTTATTTTGGTTTTGAAAGTGTTTCAAGTCTTTCCAAGTCTCAGGAATTAAATCCAAGTCATTGATGTCAAAGAGTCTTCTTTAATTATATCAGCTTGAGGCGAAAGTCTGAACATTTGTGACTCGTGTCCACACCACTGTTTATTTGGGTAAGACAAATGACCATGACTCAAGAAATATTGGGTTAAGCAGCAAGCCCCAGTTTCTCAATATCACCTCGCCCTTCCCTCATAATACAGAACAGCATAAATCAGTGAAGAAAAATTGGCCCATTCATGCATCAATTGTGCAATTATTGTGATTAAGCATTCATACAACATGAGCCTCCAACTTTGTAATGTTTTAGATATTCCTCATCGGTTTCACCATGACAAATCTGAGTGTCTTATTACTCCTTTTCACTGCTTGTTGTAAATACAGAATAACCAACATCACTAAACATTTGATATAATCCCATGGCACAATATGAAACCAAATCAACCCTGAAAATGATCTTCCTTACATTTATGTCAATGACAACTGGCTCCCCTTCAGGAGGAGGAATTTATCCAGGCTGGATTCATGATCATGCAGCGTACCTGGGTCTTACGCCGTGTGACATCAGAGCAATACCTTCCCAAGGGAATAATGAGATACATTATCAACCAACAAATTAGCACCAATCACTAAAAACTTTACAAATCATCCAATAGGAGCCAAATGAATGTGTTTCAGGGCAGCGTTTTCCTTTAAAGTCAGTACTCAACCACAGAGCTGCTTCACTACTGCCAGCAGGCACACTCTGAACAAATCACTCTGACAGCAGTGGAATTTGGGCAAAAGACACTGATTTGCACTTTCTATCATCTACTAGCCTGTGCTACTCCATGTGATAATGTGTATAGTTTTCTAGCAGTGATCTATGCTTTAAAAGCCTTGTAGAGTAATTAGCTGGGACAGTTGTAGCGGGCTAAATAGCATGACGAGGTTTTTGCAAAAGTAATATTTACTGTAATATGTCATATTTTATATTTCATCATTTATATTTTTGTGTAGACATATAAATGACTCCAGAATAGCTTACTTATTACATTAGGGGCTAGCAGGTGTAGGATTTTGGAAACATTGCTATTTAGTAATTTTTCTGTTATTATGTTATTAACTAAAATCAAGGAATTGTCAGTCATATGTGTAACATGATTTGGTGCTTGCTTCTCTTAAGAGACAATTCAGGAAGGGGTCTTTATTTTTATGTAGATGGGTTTTTTTCAGTGTCTTGAAAGGGATGCCAGTCCATCGTTGGGCATCATGCACATACACTTTCACACCCTCATTCACACCTAGGGGCAATTTATTTTAGCCAATCCCTCTACCGGCATATTTTTGGAAGGAAGGTGAGAATAAACTGGAGAACCCAGAAGAAACCCACAGAGACACTGGGAGATCATGTGAGATGGCAAGACGAACTCCAGATCAATTACGTTTACATGTCCATTACATTTATTTTACAGTTAAAGAAGTCCATGGCTGCACGTTTTTAAGAGCCTCTGCTTAAACAAAGTAATATTTGACTTTCATGAGTGAGATTTTGTTATTGTTGTTGCTTTTGCTGCACTTATGGAGGTATCTCAAACCTGGATAATCAGTGCCATCTTGTGGTAGTTATGGTTCCAAAGGTTCTCAAATTAAGCTTTTATGAGCCAGGGGTTCAACTCCTGTATACACACTACTCTAAAATATTTCAATATTTCCTTTCTCACGAAACACCCGACCCAGCTCCTAGAGAGCTTCTTATTTAATTCCTGAGTTTTACTCATTACTAGAACTGAGAATTCTCATTATAAATGACAGCCTGCACATCGTTATAATACTATAGTTTCCTAATAATATCAGTGCTTTTTCCCCTCAAATCGGGTCATAAGGTCAAAGGTCAAATCAGTGATTTACTTCTTTATTCAGTTCAATTCAATGAGATATAATGGCGTGACTGTTACAGCAGTTACAGTGTTGCCAAATCATTTAAATAATAATAATAATAATAATAATAATAATAATAATAATAATAATAATAATACTAAACATGAATAAAAGCAACAGGAAAAAATGAGCAAAAAAATAAATGTGCATAAAAAAAATTCAGAACACAATACACATTAAACACTATCAGTTATCAGGGTGTGTGTGTGCGTGTGTGTGGGATGTGTGTTGATCCTCAGACTGTTTGAGGCTGATATATACTGAGCTTTGTGTTTATAATCACAAGATTGAATGTCATTCACAAAAGCAGCTGGCACTATAAAACAGATCTTTTGAGTTTGGCTTCATCTACTGGTTCACTCGAATCAGGGAAAATGCTATCAAGGGTGTCTATCATGACAGCGAGACATCAAGGACTGTTTGAAACTGATCAAACTCTTGTTTCCTGTCTTGTAAGATGCCTTCAAACTGCCTCCAGAGCATTCCTTTTTTTGAAAGCATCATTCATGTATCCTCAATGCTTCCTATTATTCGTAAATCTGAGCGGCACCTCCTTCAAACAATGGGCAAAAAAGAAAAGAAAAAAAAAAGATGTTGGACCAAACTTCCCCAAAAAGTGAATTTGCATACAAACTATTGGGCTTTTTTTTGCTTAGCTTTAAAAAAAAAAAAAAAGTTACCAAGAATAAAACATTGTACTATATTGTAACCCCATGAGTATAACCGACTAAAATATTTTTGATATGATTTGTGAGGCGTCTGTTAGATGCTTTAGTTACCTAGCGTTTTGATGTCCCATGTAACCGTAAATGCTATCTTAGAAGTTCTATCAAAATAAGTGTTCTTAGAAGAAGCCTTTAGGCAGACGTAATGCCTCATGAGATGCCTGTCAGTAATGGCAGCGTGGGAACAAGGCAGCTGCCTTCTGTTTCAAACAAACCCTACGTTATCCTTACCTCA
Organism: Chrysichthys thysi; assembly: GCA_030068315.1. NCBI lineage: Eukaryota > Metazoa > Chordata > Actinopteri > Siluriformes > Claroteidae > Chrysichthys > Chrysichthys thysi. The sequence continues at coordinate 2,339 of JAQLOM010000278.1, read as the reverse complement.
CAAAGGAAATATTTTTGGCACTGGCCCGGTAGGTGACCGAAATATTTTGATGATGGCTTTAACATGTTCCTCAACCCCAAATATATGTAGGTGATCAGGGAAAACCTTTGTTTCTTGAGTTTTGCACTGAAGCCTTAAGAGTAATGTTGCCAACAGGTAGCGAACATCCATAGCCTCTAGGCTAGTGGATTACCATCAATCACTGACTCACATCACATCAATCATTCATTCACCATGAATCACCCCTCACCTCAAACTCACATTACATTACATTACATTTGCATCATTTGGCAGACGTCCTCATCCAGAGCGACTTACATTTATCTCATTCATGTAAGATACATTCTTGCTTGTAAGGTTTATGAGGCTGAATGTCACACTGTGATCTGGAAAGCTGGACAGATTTCACAGAGTTTTTTTTTTTTTTTTTTTTTTTTTAAAGGCCATTTTTCAGTCTTTCTTTGCCCGAACATAGTCTGGTGTCAGTGCACACAAGTATCAGACTCAGGATAGAGATGTGGAGGAGGTTGTTCTTTTATTTTGTGAAACAGCAAAGTGAGACAAAAGACGTCTATGTGATGGCATGATGCAAAAAAGCTGGCTTTAACCTCCAGAAGTATCTTTATCAGAGGATGAAGTGGTGAATATTCAGTAGTGGAAAACTCGATTGTGGAAATTAAGCTGCACAGTCGTTTAATAATTTCTACCCAGTGTTATATTTTTCGGCTTAGTTTCAAGAAGGCAAGAATCCATAGAAAGTACTGACCTTAAAAGACTCAGGCACAATGCATTATTTTATCTGCAGAATCGTTAGAGATCATTACTCTGAAAGCCCACTAGAGATACTACATAAAACTCTATAGGTTCTGTCTTCGAGATCTTTAAAGTGGCATGTGTCTGCGGCCCTAGAGGACAGATGTGTGGTTGTGAAAGCTAAAGATATAAAGACGTATCAAGGGTGCGAAGGCCACAGAAGTCATCGGCTTTAGGACGAGACAGCACAGAACCCGCCCCTGAGATTGCATCATTGCGCCGTGCGTCTATAGGAGTGCGTAAAAATAATCAGTGCTAATGAATTTGGTGCAAAGTCACATTTCGATGGGCGTCCGCCCAGAATAGAAGACGACGTGCGAGAACAGCACACAGATTGCCATGACGTCACGTGTCACATTTTCCTCCGGTGTTACGAGAGGTGTAATGAGCTTTATTTAAATGCAAGAAAACCCAAACCCCGTTGTTTCAAGCTCGTTTATTCACTCTTAAAGTGCACGGCTTTGACTAGGATCTATATCTGTTTGATATCTGCACATCTTCACAAAATTTTCACACATGTTCAACTGACCTGGTACAGATGTAACCATATAACACAATATGCAAATTTACCATTCATGTGTGGTCTTAAGAGCCGTCACTGTATATATATATGCACTCACACAAACACATGTACGCTTTCCCATTCATCCATAAAACTATACAGGTACGGGTCAAGAGTACATCAAACATCAGAATGGGGGAAAATGTGATCTAAGTGACTTGACATGGTTGTTGGTCCCATAGCCAGGCAGGTGTGAGGATTTCAGACACTGCTGGCCCAAGTATTTTCATACATACCAGTCTTTGGAGTTTGAAATGCTTTGTTGATGAGAGAGGTCAGAGGAGAATGGCCAGACTGGTGAAAGCTGACAGGAAGACTGTACTAACTCAAATAACAAATCTTTACGACCGCCGTGAGCAGAAAAGCATCTCAGACTACAACACGTCCTTGAGAAGGATGTGCTCCCACAGTAGCAGACCACCTTGGCTTCCATTCCTCTCAGGCAAGAATCACGATCACTCGCTTCTGAATCCAAAATATTCCGACCGAATGTGGTTTCTGACTGCGAAATATTTATAATACACTTTCGATACAATCACATTTAATATTTCAGCAGTGACAGAAGCACATCCAGAGATAAGACATTGGAGATAAATGATTAAATAAAAAAAAAAGTGTTTTGAATGATGCCATGAGCTGCTGGAACAGAAGAGACTTGCACCATCACGTTAGCAGAACTAACCCACGTTGCCAGGTGATTCATTCCCACATGAGTTGCTATTATGAGGACCAACACGCAGGGGCATCCCTAAGGACAGCAAGTCTTACAAGCTGCATTAAGCCCAAGGTTACTACTGAGTGGGTAAGAATAAAGCCGAGGCATTTAACACATGGTGACTTTTGGTTCCGAGATTTATCAAGGTTGGGAAGGAATCTAGGTATTGCTATAAATCTGTTAATGGGAGATGTCTTATGTTAAGGTTCACTACATAAGATTTTCAGGGAATCTATTAATCTATTAACA
>JAQLOM010000229.1:0-10428 GCA_030068315.1 Chrysichthys thysi | reverse complement strand
GCCGAACCCAGGGCTCGAACCCAGGACCTTCTTGCTGTGAGGCAACAGTGCTAACCACTCAGCCACCGTGCCGCCCCATATCCAAACATTAAAATATAAAATTGTCATATTACAAATAATTAAATAGAAATATTTGTGAGATGGCTAGAACTTGCATTGCATAATGAAACAGAGTTGTAACTTCATGCTATTTAATTTTCATGTTGAGTACAAATATTGTCATAGAATTATTTACACATCTTGCAATTTACAATAGGAGGGAGAGCGTATGTGAGAAAACAACCAGAAAAGAGATGCAGGCTGACAAAAATCTTGGGAAAAAATGATAATTTTTTTAAGCATTATGTGTTCAGCCATGTAGCACTTCAGTTCCAACTACTCTCCTCTCTACCCTCCTCTCCTGTCTATGCCTCAAGGTCAAGTATAGTCTATGTATTTCTTAATATATCTCAAATAAATAACCCTAGCAACACATAGCAACAACATCGAAAAAGGTTTATTTCAAGGTACACACTTAAATTTTGAACATTCAAGGATAAAAAAAAATCCCTGTAATATTGTACAGTAGGTATTGTCACTATCAAATAATTGTAAAGTCTATTGTTACTGTGTTCCTTTCTCGCTGAAGATTATGCTGCTGAGGCATAAAGAAGGATACGTGAGTGAAAACAAGGTATGCAAGAAAGCATCAGAGACTCTGCACATCACAGAGCTCTATGGCTCAGCGAAACATTACACATTTACAACCAGAGTTTCACCATTTTGCTGAGCTGAGAGGCACTTTGAAGAACACAGCTACATTTAAAACACTATCTGAGCAAGATTTTCTCAAGCATTAACCTATTAGGCACAGGCCAAATTTATAGGCAATAAGAACAAGCAGGCAAAACTAAAACATGACCACAATGCTTACATGCATGCTGTACGATGTACAGGGTGGGCCATTTATATGGATACACCTTAATAAAATGGGAATGGTTGGTGATATTAACTTCCTATTTGTGGCACATGTCACTACCCATCTTGAAAAGTTTTCCCCCTCCCATATACTAATGTGCCACAAACAGGAAGTTAATATCACCAACCATTATCCATATAAATGGCTCATCAAGGTGTATCCATATAAATGGCCCACCCTGTAGATACATCCATAGCTGACACTTGTATTACTGTGACTAAAAATGAAATTGAGATAAATCATGTCAGAACTCCAGCTGCAATGTAAAATTACAAGGTTTAAAAATGAACTGAAAACATTCAGAAGCATTTTGGCTGCAGGCATGGCTGTGTTTCACTTTCTCTCTTTTGCAGTATGTGTAGCATTATAAATAGTGGCAAGCAGACACTGTGTCAATAAACTCTGTAAGGAGCCAGATAAGACATGTACTCCTTCTGACTCATGCCTGAATTTAATATTCACTATGAGCAGTAGCAACTTTCAGTGAGAATAGAACTACATGGATAAACATTATTACTACTATTAATATTTTAATCAGTGCCTGGTGTCCTGGCCTGGCATAGGGAATTGTGCAGAAGGGGAGTTCACTCTATCATTCATGTTGCACCATGGTATAGGTTTTCCTATGATTATTGGATTGAAATGTCTTATTGATGTTGATATAGTGGTTGATTTTGGAACTCTGTGGCCATATTTCAATAACGAATGACAGGCATTGTTGATTTTAGTCATCATATAGCCTTCTGGATTGTTATTTAAAAAAAAAGAAAAGAAACTTCTCAATGCCCTGATCAAATGCCCAGGGCCATCACATCTACAGATGTGTATAACATAGCCCATTCCTCCAGTGTCAAAACAATCTGGTCACTCATAAATGCAGATGTAGATGAAGGAGTTAGAAAAGAAGGTGTACTCTGTGACTGTATACTAACACTATACTATACAATACCATTATCTAATACTTAGTATTCAAATATCAAAACTACAAATAAAACCACCATTTCCAAAATGAACGTATGGAGTACAAGCAGCCTGAGGACAAGTGAATTACCAAATTTCAACAAGAAATTTCTAGAATATAAACAGGCCTTGTCCCTGTCAACAACTATAATGATAATAGGGTTGGGGTTAGAATTATGTTTTGAAACAGTTAGTTGCAGTGGAGCCAGTGGTGCAGTGTACTAACCATGCACATACATTCACATACCCATTTACACCTAAATACTGTACATTATAGAGTAGCCAATTGACTGGTGTGGTTTTAGCAGTTGGGAGAACACAGAGGACACGTGAGAATGAGGGGAACATGGAGAAAGCAACACCTGAGCTAAGCTTCAGCCCAGTGACTCTTACGTTGTGAAGCAGCAACCCTACCAAACAACCTGCCGAATTACAAACCCAAATAAGGAACTGCCTTGTTGATATAGATTATGTCATTGTATTTATAGTGAGGAAATACAATACCCAAAAGATTTCCTAGAATTATTCTGATGTTCCTGTCTGCACCAAACATCCAGAAGCCATTTTAGAGTACAGACAAATGCTAGTCAAATGGTGCGATGAAAAAGCGACACCTTATAATGCATGTTACAGCTTAGACTTCAAGGTTATTTAGAGCAGAGAACTCATATGCAGTATTAGAAGAAAACTGCCTGGCTGTGTAATGGCCTGTGGAATAGTGTCGAAAATACAAAGAAGGAACTCCTTTTGTGGTAATGTCTGATTATGCTGTATTCATATGGTGAGGTCTTTAATCTCACATGGAAACCTTTATTGAGATGGGTCATTAAGCTCCATGTATATGCTGAAAAAGGCAATGTGATTTCAGAAGGGTTGCTACAAGGCCAAACATCCCAATCCCTGTAAAGCATAGTTGCAACTGTGCCAGTGGACTGGATGGATATAGTCTCAGAGTGATGAGGTGCAAACACTGATTATTGACTTATTACCCATGGAGTTGACTTCTTCTAATTTTTTTTACTAGTGAAATAGTAAATCAAAGTGGTAGTAAACTAGTCAATTATTTATCTCTTTGATAGCTAAGGCTGTAACCATATTGAAACTCAGTGGAAGTATAAAGTACAAAAATGTTAGATTGGATGTATAAAAGACACTTAGAGCAAATACAGTAAGTACGCAAGGTGTAAGTAAAATCTGTGTAGGATGCTCCCCTCTTGACAGCTAAGAAAAGTGATTTTAGGTTATCATTGGCACAGACTAACCAAACTGTTTCCTCCATTCCATATAAGCACACTCTGACTGCTCACTATCAACCATACCCAGCAAAAGAGCACTATAAAGTACAGATTAGGGCATCTTTCCCTGTATTAATTTATAAAGCCTATATTAGTGTAAATTAAGCAGAGCAACATGGTCTTAGTACTGTTGCAGATTTTATACAGCTAGGTTCCCCACAAAAGATGGGATTCCATATTTAATACCTGATGGCCTTTTAACTTCAGCACACAACCTGAATCTGTCTTTAGTTTAGTCAGTCTTTGAATGCCAGTGTTGTCCCTTTTTGGCATAATAGCAAATGAGTGATTTTCCAAGTGAAGGTCAATGTATGCAGCAGAGTGGTAGTAGTAAAGGTCAGAGACATTGAATCAGTACTACATGCTGTCCAAGTCATATAAATCACCTCAGCTGTTTGCTTGTGGCATCTTTTTTTTCTGAAAGTCACAAGCATTAAGCCATATTTAAGATAGTCTATTTACATTATTACATTACATATTACATTAGTTAAATTTTGCCATTAAGAATAATTCATTGGATCTTCGATTTGACAAAGAACCATTCTGAGGCCTTGTGCAAATAGTAGGCACATATGACAATGCTGTGGTTCCTTAGTACTTTTGTAAATTTTGTTTGAGTTACTGTTGGAAAAGTACTAATGTGAATAATACACCATAAAATTGCCCGCCATCTATTGCCATGCTGTTTTTTGTTTGTTTGTTTTACCGTGCAAATGTATGTTAAAAGATGATTATGGCTTTTATTAGTTATTCAGACACAAACACTATATATATAACCTAGCCTCAGCTTAATCTTCACTGTTCTTAACTTTCTGATTCATGAACATATTGGATTTGAAACTATGAATTTGTAATAATTTAATTTAATAAAAGGAAACCATTTGAAACCATAAGGCTGTGCTAACACTTTCTTGATATAAGACTAAAGTTAATTTGCCAAACAAAGTTTGGTAGACTGATGAAACAGTGATTAATCCCTACCAAAGTGATGGAAAAGCCAAAGTATGGAGAAAGATGGGATCTGCTTATGATCCTAAACATACAATCTCATGGTGGAGGTTGTGCCATGGTTTGGACTTGCATGGCTGCTTTTGGAACAGGCTTGATCATTTTTATTGATGTAACTCATGATGGTAGTACAAGAATGAAGTCAAACATCTACAGAAATGTTCTGTCTGCCAATATATGGAGAAATGCATCCAAACTAAAATGGGAGGAACTTCATTATGCAGCAAGACCATTTTCCAAAACACACTGCCACCTAAACGAAGGACTTAACCAGATCTTAACCTAACTGAAGGAGGAACATGCCACCTCCTAAAGAGAAGACTAAAGTGAGAAACCCCATAAAATGGACAACAACTAAAAGATGCTGTGGAAAACGTAATGGTTATCCCTGGAATGGCATTGTCAGTGCTCCCTTTAAACACTGGGAGATTTAATACAAAATGTTATATCTAGATGTAAATACCAGGGAATAAATGCTGAAACTCTGATCGCTTTTCTCATATTTATCTCACACAAATGCATTCAGTACACAGCAAAAACCAATTGTCCTTGTTTTTCAAATACTTTTGGAGGGGACTCTCACTCACTCATTTTCTACTGCTTAATCCTGTTCAGGGTTGTGGGGGGAAGCTGAAACCAATCCCAGCTGACTTCGGGTGAGAGGTGGGGTACACCCTGGGCAGGTTGCCAATCCCCCGCAGGGCCAACACGCAGAAACGTACAGCCATTCACACTCACAGTCCACACCTGTGGGCAATTTAGGGTAGACAATTAGCCCAGTCCCCTCTGTGCATGTCTTTGGACTTTGGGAGGAAATTGGAGTACCCGGAGGAAACCCACATGAACATGGGAAAACATCAACCCCAGGGATTGAACCCAGGACCTTCTGCTGTGAGGTGATAGTGCTAACTGCCCTTGGTGGAGACTCTATTCATCTTAATTCCTTTAACATGTATCTTCAGTGCACATTAAGACTATTAATTGCATAAATGTGCTTTGGATTTTTTTTTTCTTTAGATCTCTGCATTTAACCCAGACACACTTAAGTGAGCACAGCACCCAGGAGCAGTTGGGGGTTAGGTGTCTTTCTCAAGGGCACTTCAGCTGTGGATGCAGAAGGAAGGGAAATCACTGTTCATTCACTCCCCCCACCAGTGGCAGCTGCTAGTCTTTCAAACAGGGGAAGCTCATTTTTTGCCTACATCATAAAATTTATGTTATTTGTACATAAATTCTGCCCTCCATTCCTTTTGTAGAAAATAGTCTGTGACCCTGCCGTACCAATTAGTTGTCTTTTCCAGGGACTTGACCAGTTTCCTCTCAATGGCCAGGAGAGCAAGGTTGCTCAAATGATCTTAGTCCATTGTGTTACGGATGTATGATTAGACTCGTTTTAAACAGGAGAAGCTCCTCTCTATGTCTGCTGATGTAGCGCCAATTGTTGCCACTAATGACAACAGCTTGTATAGCATGTACATAAGGCCCTGTTTTTTAAAGTTTTATTATGTTTTGCCACCTGGATGGGAAGACCCTCATTGATTGCATGTTCAATCCTGACCCTGCTCAGACAACTTCACCTTGCACATGGACTCACATGTTCTTTGCACTATTCATGCCTTTTGTATATCCTGTCAAAGCTACCCAGATCCCCAAAACTCACTTTTGACCAAACAACACATCCCATTCCCTGAGAAGCTTTTCTCAAGAGGCATGGACAACAGTACATTTTCTTTGTCACAGCACTTCCAGTTAGCCAGTTCACCTCGCCTTACAAGGAGAGCTGAAAATACCTGTTATTTTCCCCAAATTTTTGCACCAAATCAATCTTGGGCATTGGTCTCTCCTCATAATAAAGACTTTTAAATGGCTTTGCCAAAAGCAGGTCAACAATATTAGCACAGTCTGCCAATTATGCACAGCTTGTTAGCTGGCTAGTCCCTCCTTTCACGAGCTACTCTGATGATATGAAAGAACGAACAAACTTTACAAAGCTGAAACAAGGAGCAAAGTCAAAAATGCTATAATTATGTTTTTAATTAAAGTATGTCAAATGGAAATGATTTATATCACCAGCAAATAGCTCACTTCGTGCAGCAGTATGTCTCATGATTTCACTAGCAAATCCACATGGGACTGAGCTCGAGATCACTCCGATGCAGGTGTATATTAAAAAAGCTGTCTATCAAAAAGGGGTTCCGCCTTTTAGACAGTTCGTCCAATGAGCATGCATCAGCCCAGCATCCTGGCCAGCACACTGCTCCATTCAGTCCCAGAGATGCTGAGCTTCCCTGGAAGTGACAAGTTTGCTGCATTTATCCAATAACCATCCACCTTCTCCGAAATGAAAAACGCTATTCTGTGCCCTGCCATAGGAGTCCACTGAAGCTAAACTTGAATAGGTTTTACTGTACTGTGCTGTGAGGGAAATGTATGTGAAGAAAATCGCTTCAGACCATCTACGATAAATCACTTATTCTGAACGAGCTCATTAAGAACACGTTCCAGGGCACTTTTCTCTCTCACTTTCTCATGCCCATAATGCCTAGGAGGCATGAAGGGCAGCAACAAAGTTCTACCACTTCTGCCTGTCTTGGACCTCTTTCTGGATGGTCGCCCAAGTATGACCCCATGATCTCATTTCTTTCTCCACTGTTCTGTATCAGGTTTTCCTTGGTCTTTATTTTCTCTTGCCCTCTGGAGTCCAATGAAGTGCTGTTTTTGCGTTGTCATCATTTGCCCTTCTTATGACATGTCTTATGCATTTCCATCTTCTTTTCATTAGAATGGTACCCATACTCTCCTGGTTACATTTGCTCAGTAATTACTCATTTATGATCTTGATTAGCCAAAATATTCTCTGGATTCTCCGTAAGTTCTTTGTGTGGAAAACGGACAGGTCATCTTCGGTCATCCTCCAGCATTCTATGTGTATAACAGGGTGGAAGGACACAACTCTGGTACAGTTTCAGTTTGGTCTTAATGCTGTGTTGCTGGGTCTTCTCGACATTGTTAAGCTTATTAAAGACATATCTTGCTTTATTGAGCCAATTCTTAATATCTTTATCCGCTCTTCCCTCACTTCTTACAATACTTTCTAGATAAGTAAAATCCTCCGTTGTTCATAGAACTTTGCCACTTACCTTAATTGGAGCTGGGTTCTGACTGTTCAAGGTCATAACTTCTGATTTCTTATGGCTGATGGCTAAGTCAATCCTTTGGGCAAAGTCACTGAGGTGAGATGATTTCTCTTGCATGTGTTGATTGAGACAATAACGCTAGATCATCAGTGAAATGCTTGCAATGCCATATGCTCACAGAATTTGCCATAAGCTGTTTCTGTGGAGGCTGTCAAAAGCCTTCTCAAAATCGATGAAAGATATGTAAAGTTGTCTCTGCCATTCTGTACATTGTTTGATGATGTTACGGAGTACAAAAATTTGTTCTATACATCCTCTTCCTTCTCTAAAACCCGCTTGCTCATTACGAAGCTGTTGATCCATTGCACACGTTAGTCATTGGATGATGATTTTCCCCAGTATCTTACATGGCATTGATAAGAGTGTGATTCCACGCTAGATACTACAGTCTCTCAAGGAGCCTTTCTTCGGGATCTTCATCTTCTTCGTCCAGTCATCAGGAACCTTGGCTTCCTTGAGTGGCTATAGAAGTCCAGCTGTAAGAATAGGGTCGGCCTTAAACAGCTCAGCGTTAAGATTGTCTTGACCAGGACTTTTCCCATTTTTTAAGGTCTTAATAGCTGCTTTTATCTCTTCTCTGGTTGGTGGATCAGTACTACTGTCCAGGTCAACTTCAGTTTCAGTTTCATGTTAGCCTCTACTGTTGGTGGTGGCCTGTTTAAGATTTCATTGAAATGCTCTGCCCACCCAACATCTTGAATCTGCATCAGTTGTAAGAAGTCGTCCTTGTTTGTCTGTGATAGGTGCATCTGTGGTTCCTCGATACTTGCTGCACACTACTCTAGTGATCTTATACACCTTTCCTTGTTCCCCTCGTCCAGCTGCATCCTCTGCCTCTCTTGCGAGATCATCCATAAATGCTCGTTTGTCTGCTCTAACCTTCTTCCTGACTTCACGGTTTGTCTCCTGATATTGTTGCTTGTACTGTTGTTCAGCCTGTTAGATTTTGCATCATTCACCTTTTTTTATAGCTCTTCTTCTTCTTTCAATTATTTGCCAAGTGTCTAATGTTATCCACTCCTTTCTTTTCTTCCACTGTGTTCCTAGGCATGTTTCACTCGTCTTCTGGTAGGCAGTCTTTACCTTCTCCCATTTGGTGTTAAGTTCATCTGTGTCAGGGTGTGCATATTCTTCCAAGCTTGCTAATGCTTGAAATCTATTCTTCACCTGTAGTACAAATTCATTCTTCATTCTTGGATCACGTAGTTTCTCTGCATTATATCATGGTCTAACAGTCTTTTCCTTTCCAGTCTCTCAATTTCAATTTCATTTTCAGCTCTGCTATTACAAGATTGTGGTCACAACCAATATCAGCTCCTCATTTTCCCCTTAAATCAAGTAGTGATCATCTCCAGGTCCCATTAATCAGCAGATGGTCAATCTGGTTCCGGTCTCTGCCGTTTGGTGAAAACCATGTTAGCTTGTGAATGTCTTTGTGTGGAAAGAGAGTTCCTCCCACAACAAAATCATAGGTGGTACAGAGGTCCAATAGCCTTTCACCATTTTCGTTCCTATTGCCACAATCTTCTTTACCCATGGCTCTTTCATAAGTGGTGTTGTCTTTTCCAACTTTTGCATTTAAGTCTCCCATTACAATTTCCAAATTGTGTCTTGGTGTGCTTTCTAGTTCTGCCTGTAATTGTTTGTAGAATTCATCTTTGACATCTTCGCCACTGTCGCCTCACAGCAAGAAGGTCCTGGGTTTGATCCCCGGTGGTTGACATGGACGCCTTTCTGTGTAGAGTTTGCATGTTCTCCCTGTGTCTGTGTGGGTTTCCTCTGGGTAATCAGGTTTCCTCTCACAGTCCAAAGACATGCACATTATGTGGATTGGCTACCCTAAATTGCCCTTGTGTGAACCTGAGACATGGGAGGGTTGGGCGTGGGGCTAGCGACCTCACCCTGTAGAATGCACTTAGCTAGGGAAATGTCAAACCAGACTGCATGACAGGAATTAGAGAGGGGAGAGAGATTTTATATATGCAATCCATTCATAAACCGTTTCTTATCATGCACAAACAATAAACTGGTTAGCTGGCTGTTACAGGGTAGACCACCAGAATGGAATGGGGGGGGGGGGTCTAACCCATCTAATCTGAGGGGCTGGGATTTATGGGGGAACCAAAATGCAGAACATGAAGAGTATCACCACGGATGGGTCTAGGGTAGGTCTCCGCACTAATTGCCAAGCACAAGTCTCAAACTTGGGATCAGATGTGCTCTGGCAAACTGCGCCAAGTGATTGAGTTATTTGCTCAGGCAGGATGTGAGTGTGTGCCAGAGTGCTTGTGTACAGTCAGAGGGAGGAAAAAACCCAGATGGAAGTGGTGTACTCACAACCGAGGACCACACACTTCCACGTATATGTAATCACCCGTCTGGTAAGGGCGGGTGATTCGCTATTCTTCCCCTTTTCTTTGCTTTTCTTTACTCTTCTTTAACCTTCCTTGCTTGCTTCTCTTTTAAGAACCAGGCTCTCTTACATATACCCATACCTCTTCCGTCGGCGCGACACAATGTAATGTCCACACGCCAAGCCACCTCTCGAGGCGTCTTATAATGGGTTCGACTCAGGTGTGACGCATTGGCATTGATTGCACCTACGTGACTGTTGCCTCATCGCTGAGCCCATATTAGGACCCTGAGCTGGCCACAGCTCTGTTTGAGGGGCTGCCCGCGAGCTTGGAGAGGCTCGCGACGTTACACTGGTTGCGATTGAACCGACACTCTCAGTGTCTGTGAAACCTGCATCTAAAATAACACAGAAATGTGCCAGATGTTGGTCTTTAGTGTGGTTCACTGATAAACTCAACTTCTGACAGCCTCCTACTGTAGAGACATTAAATAAAGAAAAGTTGGTGGACCGCAAGTCAAGGGAAATGGGAGCATACTTCTTAGCAGAGATAAGCTCACTGAGTTTTCATCAGTCTCTTTCTTCATGTAATGCAATATTTATTTTATATATATCTATATCTATATCTATCTATATATCTATATCTATCTATATATA
>JAQLOM010000195.1:0-10431 GCA_030068315.1 Chrysichthys thysi | reverse complement strand
TTGGATTTTTACAACATTATTGTTGAAATACACAGTCCTGAAAAAGGGGCGTTTCTTTTTTTGCTGAGTATATATTACCATTTGTCCCAGGGCTAAACTGGAACTACAAACATTAGCAAGTCATAGGAACTACTGTTCAATACGACCTATGATTTTGTAACGAATGTTTGATTTTATGTTAAACAATTATATTCCTATACATGTACGACACTCAGCACAAGGATAGCAGGTGTTTCACTTTAAGAACATTGCCCAGGTGTAAGAGTGAAGGTTTGCACCCTCTTTCTCCACAGACATAGCTGACTCTGGCATTGGGTTAACAGTGTGCACATACCCCATATTGGAGTGTTGACGATCGTGCTGGAGGTCCTGGAGGCCCAGGAGGTCCAGGCAAACCAACTCCAGTATCACCCTAAAAAATATAAGCTTTCAGTAGATTTGCATTTTCTCAACTTTTGGGTTATAAAACTCACAGTAAAATTGGCACTACTCAGAACAATGATTAATTATCAAGTGCATTATTAAGTCTACACTGTAAATAAAGTATTTGTACCTTTTCTCCCTTTATTCCAGGATCACCAGGTATTCCTGGGAACCCGGGAGCTCCAGTTCCTCCCTGCAGAGACAACCAGAGAGAAACATCCATGTAGGTCTAAAAAATACAGAACTTATAGAAAGAAAAACAAACATATACCTCTTATTCTAAAAGAGCAAAAAAGCAGGTCAGATGCCTGGATTTGGTCTAATCAGGCACGCAGGTATGAAGGAAGGAGCTGCCATTATTCTTCAATCGAACCCAGAGGAAGATCAAAGGCTCAGGGTCAACTACTGAAGTCCCGGGCTCATGTCTTCATTTTGGTCTAATGCTGGGTCATTCTACTTTTTAATCAATGGGCCATGGCAAATAATTAATGGGGCTGCACTTTCCATGGAATTTAACCGTTTTCTTTTTTAGCTTAGCTCTGTTGGACATATGTGAGACACTGGGAAGTCTGAGTTTGCTTGAATAGTTACTGATTGTAGTGGCTGAGTAATAAATAAACTCCAATGTCCAAAAAAAAAGGCAATAATGTCCCTAATATGTCTTGTATTTACTAAAGGTAGGAAAAAGGATTGAGTGGAAAATTGTACCCATTTATTGCTGCAGTAACTTTACTTACTCATTCACTGATCTTCAGTAACCAGTGATGATGACCTGTGAGTAACCTAATCAGGGTCTAATCAGGGACAAGAGCCTATCCCAGGAGCATTTAGCTCAACGTGGGAATGCACCCTAAATGGGATGGCAGTCCATCACAGGGCACCATGGACAGTTAAGAATCCACCTACTGACATGTTTTTGGGAGGTGGGGGGAAATGTCATATCCCAGAAGTAACACAGGGAGAAAACCTGCAGCCACATTACCCACTATAGGATCACATCACATGCCACAAAATTGTATCTTCATAAATTTTAAGCTGAAGCACGAATCAAGAATCAAGGATACTCACTGGTTCTCCATTTTCTCCGTTAGTACCCTGAAAAACGAGAGACAGCTTTCATTTGAAATCTAAATTCAGCAGATGAACAGATTCATATTACTAAGATAACATCACTCGCTAGGCCATGGGCAAAAAACCAAGAGATACAAAACATGGCCATTTATCATACATCAAGGTTGAAAGAATCAAATTGATACCGTAGATCTATCACTGAACATAGAAACAAATGCAAAATGAGTTATAGCTGCGTATTATCTACTGTACATGCACGCAAACTGCATTGATACTAGCCATACAAACTATCAGCCAATTGCAACCAATCCATGGTATTCAGGCATAACCCTAATGCACTAACTTGTATTCATTTGAATTTCAAACCAACAGGATGCTGCGTAACATGGTTAGTGACTACGTTTTTGGATTCGTCAAGTTTATTTCACTGTATACTTGAAAAAGCAGTCAAATCTGACGTTGCATGTCTATCACAACAGGAACTGCATTTCAGATTTATTGTCAAGTCACATTTACTATATGCTTTTTACCCACAAAGGCTCGAACAGGTTCCAAAACACTGGCAATAGTAATCGTGGTTTTTATTAATCATGTCCAAAGAAACCAGCTATAATGAAAACACGTGGGTGTACATACAGGAAGGCCATCGTTCCCTGGTGCTCCTGTAGGTCCTGGTGGTCCTCGAGCTCCTGGTTCTCCTACCCAAGATGAGAAGTCTCCTTTAGGGCCTGATGAGCTCACTGTGCCTGGGGATCCTGGAGGGCCAGGAGGGCCAGGAGCGCCACGGTCTCCTTTCTCCCCTTTATGCACTGGCACCATCAGAGGATAATCCTGAGCAAATGATAAAATGAGTAAATCTTCTGTTAATTGCCTAAAGGGCCTAACCAACTCGTATAAATATATCACCATGTAAGGTATTATGCTTTCCATATTAAATGGATGATGAGTGCTATGGTATTTGAAGGTACAGGTAAATGCATATTTTATAATAATGGAATAGTTTCCTTACATTTCCTTTGTGATATACAGCTTTTTCTGTCTTGCTTGACTCTGTGCACACAAGTTGAAACAAATACCAATATCATCGTTTATCAAAAGTGAAAGGAATCAGTGCGACTACAAATATACGGATTGGTGCGTTTTCATTTGCCAGAACCATCCCCGGAAATAAACCTCTAAAAATAAAATGTGAAATGGACTTTGAATTGACATTTGGGCAGGCACTGTGCACAAAAAAAAAATCTCAATAATGCAGACTTTATAAGGATATTGCTTAAATATACATTTTAACATTGATATTTGAGTAAATTTTGGAAAATTCTCCCATAAAACTAGGACCAGATGATAAACTAGGTAAAGTCCAATTTGAAACCTCTATAAACAACTGGAATGGATTAAAGCAGTAAAGAGCAACTAATCATACGCCAGGACTTACAGGTCACTTTACGGTTAAAAAAGACATAGATCAGCCTGTAAAATCACTCACCTCTCTCAGTAAGCACCACATCCTGTCCTGAGGACTCTTCCTCTAAGTCTTCATCATCAAACGGAGCTTCAAATGATGCTTCAGTAGGGGGCGCTCTGACAGGAAGTGTCTGATCTTCATCAGGCTGTAAGCAGAGAACAGTAATCTAAGTACTTTTTCAGAGAAACCTTAAGGTTGTGATAATGATAAAATAATCTCTGAAATCTACTATAAAATATTCAGATTAAAATCTTTATCTAAAATATTTCATTATTGGTCAAAATGTATAGGACAAATTTAACAGCTACATTTTTAACCTGGATTAAATAAACGACACATCAAAGCTAACAGCTGTAGAAAAGAGTAGCAGGATACTGTGTGCGTGTGTGTGTGTGTGTGTACTGGAATGTGAGGGTGTGTGCATCTCTGCTGTAGGTCAAGTAATATTGATTTCCAGGGAAACGACTCTAATAGAGAAGCATCTGTTCTGGTCAAATTCCATCTCTATCAAATTGTTTAGGGTTCCTCGATTCCTTCAAAGCCATTCACAGTGCAATCTTTCAAGAACACACAGCAGGCCAGGATGCTGATAGCAAGTTAACTCCGCACTCTTATCTTTAAAGCAGACAGCCGAGCTAATGAGGAATGCAAAATGTTTGAAATTCTCAGGGGTTTGATGCACAAGATGTTCTTTATTCACTTCAGGAAGCTTTAAAATCATAAAGTGCTGCCACACTAATGAGCATTAATGCACATCCTGCTGGCAAAGCAAAAAACTCTGTGTGTGTGTGTGTGTGTGTGTGTGTGTGTGTGTGTGTGTGTGTGTGTGTGTGTGTGTGTGTGTGCTTGCTACATATTGAGGACTAAAAAATGTATTTAACCAACAGAGTGAGGACTTTTCTTTGGAAAATGAAGACATTTTGGCTGGTCCTCACTTCTTCCAAGGTCTTTTTGAGGGCTAAGACTCACTTTTACTGATCAGTTCAGTGTGTAGATTAGGGTTGGGGTTAGGCATTTAGTTGTGATGATTAAGGTTAGAGTAAGGAGCTGGGGAATATCAATGAGTGTCCTCACAAAGATAGAAGAACAGGTATGTGTGTACAATCATACTACTAATATAAACCTTATTTATCCTCCTGAGACCCCAGTGTCCTCCAGAGAGGACATCACATTTCCCCCCAAACTACATTGTGTGTATTTCCTTGTAAGATCCTCATATGAGGACCATTGGGTTTTACTCTTTTTTCCTGTTACGAGACAAAGATCAAGTTGAATAGTTATGAGTTACGAAAAAAGAGAAACAGTGAGGAGAAAGGACAAGGCACACACCATTAAACTTCAGGTCTCAGGAGGGTATATTTGGGTTTAATATGCTGATCGCTTTATATCAAAGCCATTACTCAATTTTAAGAAAGATTTTCTTTGTATGTAAATTTGCATGTGTACAAACAGAAATGGAGAAAATGGCCGTATATGCCAGACAAGAAGGAAATGCAATTTGCGACAGTAAAACTATAAAACTAATATTTTCCAGCAAACCTACTTGAAGTGTAGAAGTGCATGCATCATCTTAGAAAGAATGAGTATGCATATAAGGTTTGACTTATCACCAAAATCTATTTTTATGTTATGAAATGATCTTGTATAGTGAATTCTTTGTGCTTAATGTAAGGTAGCACTGTTGGAAAATTAAGACTTATAATAGTTTCAGTTTTGCTGACAGAAAGAATGAGTGAGTTGGAATGTGTGCGACTGTGTGTAGCTGCTTACCAGTGGGTAATCTCTCTCCTCCAGTACTTTCTTCACTTCGTCTGTGGTCTCTGTGTCATCATATTCATCACCACTACCATACCCAGAAGCCTGCAACAGTATATATGCACGCACACACACACACACACACACACACACACACACACACACACACACACACACACACACACACACACACACACACACACACACACACACACACACACACACACACACTTTAGCATGACCTCATTCAGAAACCTCTGTTTATTAATTTCATGTGCATTCGTCTTATCCTGGTTAGGATGCTGGTGGATCTAGAGTCTATCCTGGGAAGACTGTGCGGGGATACCATGCTCATACACGTGTGCACTTATTTACAACCAGGAGCAATTTAGAGTAGTCAGTTAACCTCAAAACTGGAACAAAATCAGGCAACTTGGCGGAAACTCAAACCGAGGACCTTCAAGGTGTGAGACAGCACCACTACTCGCTGTACCTCATTAATTTTTCCCCTCATTATGCAGAGTACATTTTTCAAAATCACACGTTTTATGGTTTCAGTTTGACCTTCTGGGGAACTTTCTACATAAAGATCCCACCAACAAAGAGTTTATCAGAAAGGGTTGCAATTTGAACCCTCTTAGAAATCTAAAACCCTTCAAAAAAACTGTCAAGGATGTTTCTGTTTCGACTGTACACTGTACTTTTCCATGTTACTTATTACACACAGCATATAAACATGAATAGCAGAATTTGTACACATATCCAGAAAAAATTGTTTTGATCGTCAATATTCTTTACAGATTTATTATCAATAATATTTCTTTTCTATATATATATATGACTTTAGCCTTGTCCTGTTGCAAAGCCAAAAGCACCAAACTGACAGCTATCACACCACGGATTTTCCACTAGAGGGAGCAATAACTCAATTTTTGACTGGAGTACCAGCACAATAAAAAGTCTTCCGTAGTCCTAGCCCTTAAGGACACATCTGTTCACATACTTTAACTTTAACGCTCCTCTGAATCCACCCATGAGCTAATAATCAGTCATGTGGGAAAATATGAATCATGACTAAGATATAATATAAAAATATAACTGGAACTTTGTATTCTGTTACTTCTTACAGTGTTCATGCAGGATTCAAGCATTGTTTTGACTACATCACCAGGCATGTGCAAGTCTGGTCAAATATCAGTTCAATTTCAAATACAAAATTACAATTTCAAAAATCATTAGCATTTTCATATGAGGGGTGGCACGGTGGCTGAGTGGTTAGCACTGTCACCTCACAGCAAGAAGGTCCTGGGTTTGAGCCCCGGGTTCGGCACGGGTGGCTTTCTGTGTGGAGTTTGCATGTTCTCCTCGCGTTCGTGTGGGTTTCCTCCCACAGTCCAAAGACATGCACAGAGGGGATTAGGCTGATTGGCGACTCTAAATTGGCTGTAGGTGTGAATGGTTGTCTGTCTCTGTGTGCTGCCCTGTGGTGGATTGGTGACCTGCCCAGGGTGTATCCTGCCTCTCACCCGATGTCAGCTGGGATTGGTGCCAGCTTCCCTCTGCAACCCTGACCAGGATTAAGTGGCAGAAGACAAAGATTTTCATGTTTATTCATCTTCTGCCATGTAATCCTGTTCAGGGTCGGGGGGGGGCAGCTGGCGAGAGGCAGGATACACCTGGGCAGGTCGACAATCCACCACAGCACCAACACACAGAAACGGACAACCATTCACACCTACAGGCAATTTTAAGTAACCATTTATCCCAATTCCCTCTGTGCATGTCTTTGGGCTGTGGGAGGAAACCAAAGTACCCGGAGGCAACCCACACAGACACAGGGAAAGCATGCAAACTCCACACAGAATGGTGCCCACATTGACACCGGGGATCAAACCCAGGACCTTCTTGCTGTGAGGTGACTGTGCTAACCATTAAGCCACTGTGCTGCCCAATTTTCATATGTATTTATCAAAAAAAATATCATGACATCTCCCTTACCCCTTTTGCCAGTGCAATATCAGATCTCTTTCGCTTTCATTTTCATTTCAAGAGATAAGTTTAGTGACTTTATAAGGAAACATTTTATACCATCATCTAGGCTTTAGTGGTGGCAGTCTGAAGCTCCAGGACATATCAAAAAGAGACAAAAAAGTGCATGTGCTAGAAGATAACGCAAACACAAGTCCCAGACATCACTCACATAGGGGTCATCCTCCTCACACTGCTCATCTGGTGCCCTGGGATCAGGAGTCAACACCAACTGCTGGATAGATCCCTGCAGAAAGAGAGAGGGAGAGAGAGAGAGAGAGAGAGAGAGAGAGAGAGAATAGGTCAGAGTTTATTCACAAAATCTGAGGATTAGCACAGTTTAAAAAAAATACTGGCACCAAACTCTCACTTGAATCATAAACACCAGTACCCTACAGTTACTGGCCAACCTATTAGGAAGATCTGCTCATTCGTGCAATTTTCATAAACAACAGCTGGTTTGAGCTGACTGGATACACGAGAACTCAAATAACGACCCTTTACAAACATGCTAAGGTTTGAGGTTAAACTGGACAGATTAAAAAATTGGAAAAAGACCAGGAGATGTTCTCCCAAGCGCTTCAGTTTCAGTGAGCTTATTGGATAACTGCATGAATGCACAGGTGTACAGGGATTCCTAATAAAGTGGTTGGTGAGTGTGTATTTAAAAAAAAAAATTAAGTCAGTTTTACTGTAAGCCAACAACCTCCCCACTAAAATGATGGAACCATACTTAACCAGGTATTTCAGAAGTAGATCAGCACAACCTGTTAATGGAGAAAACCTAAGCTCCCATTTTCTTCCAAGCATTCAAATGCCTGCCATTAATAAGTGTATGTAATTTTCTTTAAAAACTAATTTTAAATATAACTGAAGGACATCTCTAGGTAACAAGTTAACTTGTAAATGACAGTGGTTAGTAGCAGCCTTCTCATGATTCATACCAGGTCAGTTAGCAAACTAGCTGCTCTAAGCGTAGCCTATGGAGACTACTTTAGCTAGCTAATAGACTTTTATTGATCACTTTAGAAACAAAATCTGTGGCTCTAGAATTAATATATGATTAAGTGAAAGTATTTGGTCTTGCTGAAACTGCACCCAGCAATACAACAACTTTTAGGCATATTTAAACTTCTGTTCAGGATCTATCGTGCACAGAAGAGTTGATGTAGAAATGGGGACTTTATAGCCATGTTCATATACAGCCTTTTACGCTTTCTTAGTCCTTTCTGTCAACGTTGAAGAACTAAAACAAGCGCTTTACCTGATGTGACTTTCTGCAACAGTAAAAGTCATATATAACATTTTTCTTAGTACAACAGATGCAAAGACACAGAGCTGGAAGAGTATTTGTCCAGCAGAGAAGCAACACCTGTTTTCCATTCCGTAAGCTTCATAATAACTTGGAGAGATAGACAGAGAGAGAGAGAGAGAGAGAGAGAGAGAGAGAGAGAGAGAGAGAGAGAGAGACTGTAAACAAATAAATCAACTCCACATGTCAATGCAGTAAACAGGTCTCAGAAATCAACCGAGAAACAATCTGAGTAATCCTTTTCTTTCATTGCTTTGCAGCGTTATCATCTAAGACTAAGTGTGTTCACGAGAAGTGTGGAGAGAGCTGGAACAGCACCAGATGTGAATAATGCACAAATGGTCTCCCTTTTTCAGGGGAAACTAACCCTCTAATACTTGTGGGAAATTCCCAGCTCTGCACCATCACAGATTTAAAGTTTATAGTAATCAGGATTTTCCACTGAGATCTGTTAAACAGCATGTATGTCCATGACCGTATGAGTTTACCCAGCTTAAAGTGACATCCTATTACCTAATTTTTCATTACAAAAAAAATGCATTTTATTCAGTAACAACACTAAAATGAATTGCAAAGGTGTATACATATGAGGGGAAGGAGCGAAAGTATAGATCTTCTCAGAAATTCTAGTAGTTTAAGAGGTTAGCCACACAGAACACTATCGTTTTAAACAGATCACGGTGTAAAAAAATTTGAGCTACATATTTTCAGACAGGCAGCTCCAATCAGATTTTTCAACTGCAGCAAAAAAAAGTTCCTTCACAGTGAATGTGGTGAAAACCATGAAATCTAACCAGTCATTCATCTTCAGCAACCACATGGTCCAGGCAGGGGTGCGCTGGATTTGAAGCACAACACACTCATTCACACCTAGGGGCATTTTAAGGTAGCCAATCCAACCTACCAACATGCCTATGGGAGGTGGGAGGAAAATGATGAACCCAGAGGAAAGCCAGATGAGCATGGGACATGAGAACATGCAAAACTCTGTACTGAGAGTGTTCATGATGGCACTGGAAACTCTGGAGCTGTGAGGCAGGGACATGACATGCTGCTTCCGCATGCCAGCCGGACTTCAGCTTTGGTTTTCACCATTCAGTGTGTACTCCTTCTTCATGTTACATCACATGTGACAAGAACAACAAGGCTGATGATGAACAGTGTGCCATCACCTCATATGCAGTAATATTAGCTGAGTGTATGAAGGTGTGTGTGTGTGTGTGTGTGTGTGTGTGTGTGTGTGTGTGTGTGTGTGTGTGTTCAGGAAAGCAAATGTGGGACATCCTCAGTGCCTCATTCATTCATTCTTGTCGACTCAGCATTTGCAAAATTGAGTTGTACACACACTGACCAGGAGCGAGCCAGACCACACACATCGGCAGTCCTGTTGCTCACCTTGTCTGAAATTGTACGCCTGGTTGATTTTATACCTCCTAAGATTTTTGCAATGAAACCAAAAAGAAATTTGAGAGTAAAGCGGTACCAGGATATCATACTGAAGTGAAATACTGTACAGGATTGATGGAAGGCTGTAGAACTGAGGAGATATTTCAACAACATTGCATCATAATGTGGAAATGATTAAATAACTGAGACACTCGATACACAGTAACTGCACTTATAAAGCTGGGGAGGTTGCCAAAACATATGCACCCATCTGTCAAGTCGTGTGTGTATGCGTGTCGGCTGGGGTGAACTGCATATTGGCTTCTCTATCTGGCAATTGCAACTAATCTTAAGCAGGAATGTGTCAGAGAATGTAAGTGGATACATAATGTTCAAGTTGAGAGTGGAGGAAAAAATGAATTTGCAAAAAATCATCAATCAAATCAAAAAGTTCATCATTTCTGGATTAATATTATTATCTAATATGAATATTAGTGATCATTGAGAATTACACAACAGATCAGCATTTTATTGATCTCAAACCAACAGGGATAGGTTGGGATTTCCTCAAGCTGGCCCTGATGAAAAGCTCATGCAAAAGACCAATTGTTGATGTGGAAAGCAGGGTTGCCAGATTGGACCGACTTTCCAAAATAATCAGAGTGTGAAACCTTCCCAACTGACAGGAAATCAACTTAAATGATGATAAAAGTATATCTAAACAAATCGATATCTATCAACATAAGACTATCTGTTTCCAGATGAACAGGATCAAGGACTTTCTTCATTAATTCCACACACACACACACACACACACACACACACACACACACACACACACACACACACACACAAAAAAATATATATAAAAGATATATATACTTACTTATATACTATTATATACTAGACTTACTCTCCTCCCTGCAGCATGCCTAATGCACGTTCACGCAGATGAGCAGGGACCCTGGGCATCTTTCTTTGGGTGTTTTTC
>JAQLOM010000165.1:0-19566 GCA_030068315.1 Chrysichthys thysi | reverse complement strand
TGTGTGTGTGTGTGTGTGTGTGTGTGTGTGTGTGTGTGTGTGTGTGTGTGTGTGTGTGTGTGTGTCTGTGTGTACATGGATATGTGTACACAGACAACATACAATCAGCTCCAGAATTAAAGGCACCCCTGGCAAATCTGGCAAAAAAAAAAAAAAACATGAAAAAAGACCCCTCTGCAGTTAGTTCTACCTCATCTGGTTTTCGAGCCTTATCACACATTGATGGTCATATTTATCAGTCCTTCCTGCCCTATGACAAACTGCTATGTTATGTACTTTCGCCATCAAGCCAAATTAGGTTGCATGACAACACTGCTCATTTTCAAAAATGGGTTGAAAATGAACATAGCAGTCAATCTTTTTAAAAGCTTTTTGAATCAATTAGCTTGTTAGCGGTTAAAGTCATCGAGTCATTAAGTCTCCACCCTGCTTTTGGTCACATCGAAGCCGATCCCAAAAAGAGCCAGCTCACTGATTTCAGGCACTGAAAAGTTAAAGTTAACCCCAAAACTTGGGAGTCATTTCCACCAGCTGAAAACAATTCACCTTGTGCACACAGCAAGCAAAAAAAGAGGAAAGAATAAAATAAAATAAAAACGAAAATAAAATTGCTCTGGAGTGTTATTCACATCCAGTGGATGTATATTTTGCCTTTATTTTAAAGCTGTCTGCCAGAGTTGACCGAATCAAAGATTAAGATGCAGGCAAGACGGAAATGCTGCAAAAAATGTTTTAAACAACTATTTTTAGTACTTAAGTAAACTTTTTCCTACGCAAATTTAACCCACGAAAGAAAATGCTTTATTCTGCATGCATGCCTTACAAACAGTTTCTTAGCGTGGAGGTCTCATCTAATTTCAATGTGAAATGTGGCTTTGTTAAAAAAAATTCTATTTCTATTTTCCTAGAATAAATTTACCTCCATTTTTTAAATTTCAGATTTGCCTGTATTTTGAGTGTGAGATTAAACTAATTAACTAAAGTAACTAAAAATCACCCACGATGAGCAGAACAGAGTCCCAGTATGAAAACAAGGGCAGAAATTGTAACTAGTGTTTACACTTCTAACATATATGACCTATAACATTGAGAAGCTATAAGCCCTGCTTTAAATGGCACTAAATTACAGCACTTATCCTCGCGCTTCTGAGTAACCCAATGCCGGGAGCCTCAGAGAGCATAATTAGTGTTGATCTTCGGTGAAAAGAACGTCCGCATTCTCTTTCCTGTCAATCAGACTACGGTGAACCAATCACAGGTGTCTGCTAGCTCATGTGCACAGAATGGCGTAATCCGGCTCAGCTACATGACGCTGCACAAGCAGTGGTGTGAAATGATACGGTAACTGAGAAAGGACATGTCAGCTTTCACACTCACAGATAAGGAGTCTCAGACAACGGATGAGAAGTAGCTATGACTGTACAGTCAATCCAGAAAGGATTGCACAGGTAGTTCACTCTGTAATCACAAACAAATTGCAACAAAAAAAAAACAGTAACTTGTGCCGTTCTCATGTTATACTATATTTCAGCTTTTGAATTTTCCATTATCCACACTGCTCAGACTGGTTTGAGGCCTTGGCTCCAAGTGACACGGGGGATTTTTGGACGAGAGCCGGAAAAAGAAAAATCGGAGCGATTAAACAAAATGACAATCTATTTATTAAACGTCCAGCCTAGCGGAGAAGAACAAGCCGTTTGGAGAACTGGTCAAAATTCATGACGTTTGAAGGTCTGACACATGACTTTGGGGAAGAAGGGGACTTTTTCGCCAGAGAGAAGCATTTCTACAGCTGTGGGAAATGGCCTGTGGAGAGAGAAACGAGACAGAAAGAAAGAGGGAGAAGCTTTTTACAAAATGTGTTTCAAGGAAATAAATAAGCAGTGCTGTGAGCTTTGCCTTAAATGATGTAAAACTACAGCATGGGGCAAATGTGTTAGCTTACTGTGGAACGCTGTACTGCTGTTTCCATGACATACTTTAGTCTGCATAGCTCCCTAAATGGCACTCGTCTGGATAACGTGTGTGTGTGTGTGTGTGTGTCTGCATGTGTGTGTAGAAGTAGACCTATGTATGGCTCCAAGTGCAGGCATTTTCCAATGAAATACACCTGTTTTTTCCCCCAAGATGACATAAAAAATGGAACTCACCGAAAGTGTGCGGAAGGACGACGTACGTACGTGTGGGAAATGAGCTAGTCTGGCAACGTGGAAACAAAAATATAGAATATAAAGCCTAGCACAGATGCTCTTTAATGAATGCCTTGAGTATGTTGCTACCACCACGTGCTATCCCCAGTGAGCAGAGCAAACAGCCCATGTTGGCAAAACAGGATAAAGTGTCTTAAACCAACACTGCAAGCAGACATGTCTCAAACCCTATCAAATAGCGGCCATAAGGCCACGCTGAAGGACGTCTGAAGCGCAAAAGAACGGAGGCCTTTAGATAACCTGCTCCAATCTCAACCCAAATGTGTGTGTCCTGGCACTAAACCACCGCGTCCTGATATTATAACTGTTGGCATGAGACTGTACACCTTCACTCAGTACTACAGCACCAGACGTAGAAACACAAGGTTCAGACACATATATATGTAAGCATGTGCAACGAATCCTATATGCATACACACACACACAAACACACTGGGCAAACACACTGAGGAAACATCATGAGCATAAAAACTCACAATGTTATAAGATCAGAGTTTCCACTTGCTTATGAGAATACCGGTCTACACTCCCACCTGCACTGCATCGCTCACATACCGTATTTGACCTCATATAGAAGAAATGTAACACTAATACACAGTAGCTATTTTTGTTTATTTATTCACAGGTAGTCCTCAGGTTACGACGGAGATGCGTTCTGCTATACCCATCGTAAGTGAAAAATATCGTATGTCGAATGCCACTGCTTAGCCTAGGTTAGGTAGCTTAGCCTAGTTTAGCCTAGCTTAGATATCTTAGCTTAGCTTAACTTAGCTTAGCCTAGCCTTCCGAGGAGTCTTTTCCTGTAGGAGACATGCTAGGGTGTTTAAAAGACATGCTTGTGAATTAGCCCTTGAAACACACAAAAAAATCATGCGGTAATGCACTGTACAGTACACCGATACACAAGGGAACTCCGTAAGTTGCGGGAGAGAGTAAGGCATCACGCAAGACGAATGATGCGTACATCCGGGCATCGTCCGAGTACTTTTGGCAGTCGTCTGAACGTATCGTACAGAATATGCTGTTACGCTGGCCTGCCAGTGATGCCTGCCCACAGATCTTAAATATTTTAATATTTTTAGCATATCGCAATCATCATTGTAAGTTCGAAAATTCATAAGTTGGGCCATCGTAACTCAGGGAGCACCTGTACATATTTATTTGTATGCAAGAATACTTTGCATCTAAAATGAACGTTAGGACAACACAAGCTGTAACAGAAAATCAGCAACAGGGTGGTGTGATAGCACAAAGTGGATTGTTTGCCTATAGCTGCACACCATGAAGTGGTTTTTTTCCCTCTTATATCACAATGATTTGCACATTGTCCTACTAAAGACATGCCATTTACACATTTTATCTTTATGTAGTTATGGCTAATGCTGTAGGACGAAAAACTAGTTAGTTTATTCTCAAAAATCATTCAGTTCCACTTATCCCTTATCTTATTGTTCCGATAAACTGTTCTTTTATCATCATTTTCCCTCCCTCTCGCGGGGTTGAAATGTTGCGGACGGACGGACTTTAAAAAGCGAAAAGTGCTTTAAAATAAGACCCAATTGATGTTCATAGGTTAAACATTGAGGAAGATAAAGTGCATGGCTGACAGGTGGCGCCAAGACACTGTTTACACTGAGCAAGGTCTAGCTTAGCGCCGGAGTCACCGGACACCGCATTTTACGGGAGGTTAAACTATATGTGCGCGTCATTACAATTTCTTAATATTTTTTATACTTGTCCTCAGATATCTATTTTAACAGTCTTTTAAAAGACTTCTTTTTCTAGAGAGTCCGTAGCCTCTTTCGACAAAATTATGCCCTCCATTTACAAGCCCCGTTTTCAACATGCTCCGGTAAGTCTTAGGGAAAACCAATTCCTGAAATTCGACACCGGGGTCATGCTATTGGCTGTCCTTGAACACGTCATCAGCAAAAATACCGGAAAAACAAGAAACCCAGCCAATCGGAGTGGTTTTACTGGAGGGTGCGATTGCGCAACCAGGAAGTACGAAACGGAGACGAGGGGGTAGACTAGCCGTGCAGATTAGCATACATACGCATGTTACTTTGTGTTTTATGACAATCTCCGTTTAAAATGAAGTACTGTATTTGTTCAGCCCTTGATGAGCTACTCTCATTACTGTATTAATTTTCCAAAGCCACAGGGAGCCGCCGCATAAGGATGAAAGAGCTGCATGCGGCCCCAGAGCCGCAGGTTGCCGACCCCTGACCTAGCCGATCAGAAGTGGGAATTCATCAGCACTGTCGCAGTGCATAACATCATGTAGACGCTGTGATGTGTCAGATCATCAGTAGGGCAGCAAGATCTATGATCAATAACCCAATTCTAGACTTGTCTCTTAAAACAAATGCTAAAATATAGAAGGCTTCTCTGGCATGTCTACCTGGTAGAAGCCTTAACACTTGGGTCTAGACAATTTTGCTATGAATGTGTGTTACTTTATTCTCGCTCACATGCCATGTCGAGTAAGACCTTTACACACTCACTGGAAGGCAAAGGGTTATGAGATCTATGTACGGTACGGTACGGTACGCACACACAATGCCACAGACACACACACACACACACACACACACACACATAAAATATTTGTGCCCATTAAAAAAAGATACAGCATTACATCTGAATGAAATAATGCAAATTAATACTACTTATACAGGAATGTATTCCAACGTTCAGTGTAAAGCCATGGGTTCAGTTCTTTTTTTTCCATGCCTTTGACCCATGTACATTATAAGTGCATTTGTACGTGTGGGTGTGTGTGTGTGTGTGTGTGTGTGTGTGTGTGTGTGTGTTTGTGTGTGAGAAAGGGAGAGAGAAAGAGAAAGAAAGAGAGAGAGAGAGAGAGATGTTCCAGGGTGTATTACCACTGTGTGCGGTGTTCATAAAATATGAACTGTTCATATGAAAGTTAATACGTAAAGTCAAACAAATGTGGGTTTTTTTTTTTACCTCCTTTGGATGCATAGCACCAAAATCATATATTTAAATAAATAAATAAATAAATAAATAAATAAATAAATACAATCACCCCGGACCTATCACTAATGACCTTTAAGTCAACACAATCCGGCACTCATCCAAATGCAGCTTACGAACAATCCCGCTTGCCTGTGAGACCGAAACATAACTCCTTTTATCCTCGTGACCTTATTTTGATTAAAAAAAAAAAAAAGAATAAAAATTTTGGCTGATTGTGGGCGCACAGCTCACTGTGGAATAAAAACCCAAAGCCCAAGCGTAGTACGATCGCCCTGTGGTGTTTATGAAACTTGGGCTTGTTTTTGAAGTGAAACTAAAGTGTGACGTCGACAATACAGGAATGAATTGCACTGCAGCTGCATTCCCACACTCGACTGATCTATTCTGCACACCGCACGCCGGCTTTACGGATATCTGTACAGAACTGTACGGACGGAGTAAGTGTACAACGTGGATGAACGTTGATGTATTGTAAGAACCTGCGTCCTCTTGTTCCACTTCTGCACAAGCTGGCCTAGTTTTAGCTGAGAGACTTGTCCTCCTGGGCTGCGGCAGCCAGAAGCATGACAGACAAACATGCAAATCATGCAAGTCTCACGCACAAAGGAAGATGGGGAGTGTGAAAGTCGGAGATAAACGCAGACAGAACGGTCCACAGACAGACTGGAGGTGAGAGACGGCCAGGATGACTCAGAGAAAAGTCATCAGACAATGAATGTGTTCTTACCTGAAGGTGGTGGAGGCGTGCAGTCTCTTTACGACCTCTTCGCTGAAGTCGAAGTAAATCCTGCCCTTGTGACAGGGCGACCGCCGGTACATGGCCCTGAGACGCACTGCTGCACGCTCACACACACACTAGCAGCATCGGTCCAGCATGACTCCTCACACACACTTACACACACTCACATGCACACACCCACTGAGCCCTCCCACTGAGCTGAGCTCCACGCTGTAGCCACTTCCTCCCAAAACTACACCACGAGGCTCTCCGACACACAAGAGTACGAGGGGAAACGCGGAGACAGGTTCTAATACGGGACTGGAGTCTGACTGATGGGGTTGGACTAAGTGTGACCTCACACTAAAGACCAGGACGCAACATCTGGTTGAAGCACACTTGAGCAAAACCCACTGGAAATGTGCACACAGCAGAGCAATGTATGGCAGTCAGGTGCAGGCAGGGAAAACACGTCAGATGCTTTTCATAGCTCAGTAACAACAGCTCTGTTTATTTTCTTCCTTCAAGTGCAGCTGTTTAACCAACCAAGCATGTTTCACAGGATTTTTTTAAGCAACCCAATGCCAAAAGAGTTCCCCTGTGAGCAATGCTGCATTCGCTCACGGCGAACAGAGCAACAGTGTGATCGGACATGCTGCCAGATTCACTGTACTAACTGCAAATAAACAAACAAACAAACAAACAAACAAACAAACAAATAAATAAAGAACTTTGCCCCAAGGCTGTGGGGCAGAATATAACAAACAAGTGATATCTTGTGCATTAATAAATAGTGGTGCGAATTTATGACCGTTTGACTTGATGGAATTTTTTCAAAAAATGAACCGTGATCGATGTTTTTTTTTCCGAGCTGTAAACTGCATGGTTTAGACAGTAGAGAGTGCAATGACGTACAATACAGGGAATACTGTAGTATCGTAGTCCCCCGCTATATCGCGGTTCGCATTCTGTGTCCCCGGCTATTTGCGGATTTTTATTTAGAACGTATCAAATTTTGGTGCGGATTTCCCCGGTATTTCACGGCATCTGCAAAACCTCTAGTGAATTGTTCTTATGGATCTTTCGACGGCGGAAGTCGTCAAACAGCTGTTTCTCGATTCAGTTGCTTATGCAGGAACAGTACCATCCGTTGTTTATGACAACTGTAGTGGTTCTGAAATCCAGTCTGTAGCAAGTGGTTGTTAATGACAGTATTATACAGTATAGAAAACAGCCTAAGCTAGGCTTGTGTCATACATACATACATACATACATACATACATACAGTACCTAAAATACAAGTCCAGGCTATGCTAGTATAGTATACAGCACATTACAGTACTCGCTATAAATGTGATGTTTCTAGGAATTCTACACAGAATGTATCTCACTATATGCTCGCAAACGTTTTCTTTATGTTTAATTGTGTCTAGAATGAGTTTAAAGAAAGTGGGAGGATCATTTACGGCATAAACTACAAAAAAAATCATTCGGGGGTGGCGTCCACGCATCGCAGATTTTTGACTTTCGTCGGAAGTTCTGGAACGTAACCTCCTGCGAAAAATGAGGGACTACTGTCACTTGTGACGTACTTCCCACACGTGTAGCCATTTGCTATGTCATATGTTTTGTCTAAACAAAGTGTTTTCCAATTATCTGTTTCCTTGAGATTACTATGACGTCTGTGCTTCTGTGCATAAATACTCCTAGACTTTCTTCATTAAATTAGACCAAGTGTAACGCGACCTTGTGTCCACTGTTTACTCACGTCTCCGAGACGTCTCGATACGCGGGAGAAGGGAGAGACGGTTGTAGAGCCTGAAAGAGGTGGAACCTGAATTGAATCTCACAATTTGGGGGCTCGTCCGGGCTACAGCTCACTGGGTGAGTGACGGGAATTTTTCCCTGCTTATTTCTTCAAGGTCTCTCACTCGTGGCTTGTATCTCTGTCCCTGTGGTTACTGTGCATTTAAGGGAAGTGAACTGGTTTATGCTGAACATGTTAGAGTAAGCACAGGTTATAGCATTCTGAAGACGTGTGAGTGTTTATAATAGTAAACTCCTGATTGCAAGTTCGAAGTGACTAGATCTCTCACTCCTTCTTTCTCAACAAGAAATCGGAGCTATCTTTTCATGGACTGCCGAAAGTTGAAGAAAAGGCCAGCAAACGGTACAACAGGTACTTGTTTTACGTTCGAGTCGACTTCACAAATGTTCAGAGACGTTTCGTAAAGAAAAGCCCTGTTTGTTCTGAACTCTTTTCTAAAATGTTTCATACCGTAAATGGAAATTTTTAGATAACAGGCTACTATATTTTACTCCAACCTTTACAAATGTTTGTAAATGATTATTGTCGGCTATTAAGGAAATGAAACAAAATGTTTACATATTTTCCTTACGGGAATATTTACATGTATAAAGAATATGAAAACAAATGGTGCAATTCATGGTTGTAAAAATGTCTTTCAATTTCCAAAAATACTGTGGCGAAACCGAATCTCAGGAATCAAATCGAACGGTGAATGGAGTGAATCTTCATGAGCCGAGGGCTCGGAGACGCTTTTCTCCTCAGCATATCTCTAAAGACTTGTTATTTGAGCTACTGCAAGCTTCCTGTCAGCTCAAACAACTCTAGTCTCTCATATATATAATACAAATCTTTTGCCTTACTATTATATCAGAGTTTGACACACTGTACGGATGTGGTCTTATCTTCTGCCATGTGTCAAATCATCAGTAGAGAACAATCGTTACACCCTGTGGTACATTCTGCCAAGTAAGACTTTTACACACGCACTGAACAGCAAAGCATCACCAGGTCCACACACAAGACTGTACACATCTATGTACAGTGTATTTACGCACACACACATCGCACATATGTTGTGCAAACACGCACACACACCCCACACAGTCAAATGCACAGACAGGAGAACATGAGCGAGTGACACAAAGAGGTGTCCTTTTAAAGACAGATAAAAACGAGACGTTATTTTTCTGTAATGCACAGTCAAGACAAGAAGCTGCAAAAAAAGTTCAGATGGAAAAATCTCTGCCAGTGAGTCACATCTAGATCGAAAGTCAGATAAATCCCTTGTATTAATAATAATAGCTTTAATTAATCATCTGGTCGTAGAGACGGACTCATGATTAGCTACGGGATTTCCCTTGAACTTTTTTTTTCTCTTAGCTTTAAAAAGAGCCAGGAATCTGTCATCAAGCTGTACATGAAATGAGTACATTAACACTCGATGGCTTCACATCCTGTCTCATTGTTCTTGTGCCTTTTTTTTTAGTTACAATAATGAATTGCACCACATATAGAGAAATAGCATATTTTTTTGTACCAATTTCTTATGTAAACAATAACGCTGCAGTGTTTCAATTATTACATTCATGTTGAATTGAAAAGAATTCCTAAAACTTTCCTTTTTTTACATCATCTGATTGAAAACATGCAGCCCTGGTTATGCTTTGATCCCCCCCCCCATTTTTTATGAGCACGTTGGAGACGTTCATCTGGGTTTTAGAATAAATCGTTACGAGAGACCAAGTACCTGGAAGTGCTGCGTCAAATCTGACAATAAATCTGCCGCAAGAAACAATTATATCAACGTTTTCCAAGAAGGATTAAAAAAGGTTTACAATCCATTTCCAACGCCCCCCCCCCAAAAAAATAAGATAAAGATAAAAGATAAAAGGGAATAAGCACCTAATATAAATGAGAAAACTGGGAAACGTATGGTATGGGTTTCTACGGTGCACAAACTCCTCCGAGGACATGCCTCGCTTCTCTCGGATGACATTTTAAATGCCATGGTAAGTTCTCTTTACAATAAACAGAAAGGAAACTATTCCATTCAGCTAAACAGAAATCCACCCCACACACACAAACAGTTTAGTAATGCATTCATCTTAAGTCATGAAAGACGTGTGTAAGAAAACATTGCTTTGCTTGTGCAAGTCACAGCTGTTAAATTAAGCCGAGTGACCCAGAGCAACACACACACACACACACACACACACACACACACACACACACGGATCAGCAGCGACGCTCTGTAACTCATGGCGGTGGATCATCACCGTCACGCTGAGAGGATCAGGGATCAGACCCTGTTTCCTGCTTTTATTTCTCAGTGCAAGTGACTGAGAAAACGATTTTACTCTGCGAGGCAGAAGAGTCACGTCCTGAGTCAGGGTTTCAGAAAGAAGCCAGTTACATTTGCATGGAGAGCAGAGAAGGCAGGACAGATGTCAAGCCAGCGCCATGCGCCTGAGAGACAACAATGCAAGTGGAGTCCGTCCAGACCGACCAGTACGGGCGGCGAGTGTGATTCAGACGAGAACAATGCTGTAGTGTCGAATGTCTGGGTGAAAAGATACTCGCTTTCGATCAGAACAAAAGGAGGCTGAGAGAGGACACCACCCAAGCATTCCTTAGTCCATTAATCTGTCTACTGACCATAAAAGTCAGACAGAGACAGAGAGAGAGAGAGAGAGAGAGAGAGAGAGAGAGAGAGAGAGAGAGAGAAGGACATAATGTAATTAGACTATTACGCTAATCTGTTTTTTTTCCTGTGGAATAGAGTACCTTTGGGGCAGCGCAGGTGGAGGGTCAGGTTCTACAGCTCAGTCTGAGTGTGTGAGTGTGTGTGTGTGTGTGTGTGTGTGTGTGTGTGTGTGTGTGTGTGTGTGTGTGTGTGTACGTGTGTGTGTCTGTAACAGATGCATGTTTAGCTCCATCAGTCATCCGTAGCACAGTTTCATTAGAGCAGTGCAAACCCCAAACTCATGTCTGTCTACACGACTGTGTCCTGAAATGTGAATACATGATTCCTTTTTTTTTTTATTCATTCATCTTTAGTGAGCGCTTTATCCTGATTGATCCTGAGCCAATCCCTGGAACACTGGGAGCAAAGCAGGATGGGATGCCAGGGCATGACAGGACTCCATGCACACACGTGCACCTAGGGGGCAGGTTACTATCTTATTAATCTTACTAATTTACTATCTTACTAATGAGTAAGCAACTCATCCACTGGCATGTTGTTTTGGGAGACGAGGGGCAGACCGACAACCAAAACCCACACAGATACAAAGAGAACATATGACACGCCACACAGCCAGTAACCTGAGCTCGAACAGATCAGTGCGGCGTATCATCAAACTATTCTTAAAAGTATTTCAATCAACCGCGACGCTTATGGGAACTGACGTTTTTGAAAAATTACCAGAGATCCGATATCCAGTATCGGTATCGGGTTGATACCATAAAAAAGAAAAACGCCCATAGGTCGGATATCAGAGTAAACATATCAGGGGTTGAAACCTGCGATAAATGGTAAAGTCGAAACATTAGTTATTGTTGGAGCTGGAAATGTTTACATGAGAAGAGACTTGGCTTTTCTTTTGTTAGGACTGATTTTATTATATTTGTACTTTATATTTTATTATATTTACAATACAAATGATTTTTGTGTGAATGAGTTTAACTGTGAAGAAAAATAAACACTACAAAGCTTAGTAGTCTTCTCAAATATTGTACCAGCACCAGCACAAGCAACGCAAGTTGTTTTGTATTATTGTATTATTTTGTCAGATCACAAGTAAAATGTGTTGTTTTCATTAATTGGGGTTTTATTGTAGTTTTGTGCGAGATGGAAGTTTGCTCATTCGTCTTCTACCGCTTAATCTTGTTCAGGGTCGTAGGAGGAAGCTGGAGCCAATCCCAGCTGACTTTGGGTGAGAGGCGAGGTACACCCTGGGCGGGTCGCCAATCCACTGCAGGGCGACACACAGAGACAGACAACCATTCACACTCACTTTCACACCATGGCAATTTAGAGTAGCCAATTAGCCTAATCCCCTCTGTGCATGTCTTTGGACTGTGGGAGGAAACCGGAGTACTCAGAGGAAACCCACACGGACATGGGGAGAATATGCAAGCCACTCAGCTGGGGTTGGCTCCAGCTCCCCACCGTGACCCTGAACAGGATAACGCTGCATGGAAAATGAATGAATGAATGAATAACCCAGAAAACCACTTTGTATGAGTGTAAAAACTTTTTTGTTTCTCTGTTGTTGTTTTTTTCAGAATTCATGTGTTCCTATTACTTGTTTTGTTGACCATTTTCAAATTGCACATTAAGCAGGTTAATGTTGCTGACCATCTTAAAACATCTGTTGTGCACAAGCAGGTTTTCAGAAACTTGATTTGAAAAATAAATAGCAGAACCAACCAAAATCAAAATCACCTCCAGGAGAGCACGTGTATACCTGGAAAGGTTTAGGAAACAAAACATTTATTTGTATGGGTAACAATTTTATGTGTCTAAAAGAATTCTAGGGGTTTTTATTATTATTATTATTATTATTATTATTATTTTACATAAAAATATTAAGGCCTTGACAAACTGAAGAACCACTAGAATGTCACTAGGGGGCAGTGGTGCACAAACACTCACTCAATAACGTGGCATGTGTGGCTTGCATCAACAGGGAAAAACCCCTCTACAGTGAAACACTACATGAGACGGCCAACTAGAGAGACCACACGCTGATTTTCACTTGATTATTTATACGCAAAGTAGTTACAGTTCACCTGCACAGTGTTTATTAAAACAATTTCGATTGAAATATCGAAGTCAAATTTTTTTTGGCTTAGATCTTTGTTTGGCATGAGCTGCGACATCAGAAGAAATATTTACATAATGCAAAAACCCACTAAAACCGTGACTCGCCCACGTATAGCATGTTAATCTCACCAACTGTTTATCAGTGTGACAGACAGAGAGAATGAAAGAGCGAGTCTGTCATCGCTGAGTCATTTCTCTCCAGATGAATGAAGCCACAAATGAGAGCGAAAGACAAGTTTTTCTCTGTGTGGCTTTTGGCGGGATCAAATGAATAAAAAACATGAATTTGGCTGAACGTCAGAGAGAAAGAGTGGAAGTGAGGCAGAGAGAGGGCGCCATGCTCCTCCTCCTGCTGCCTGCAGGTCTGAGCAGGACTGCAGAGTCATCACGGACCAGTCTAAAGCCAGGCTGCACTAGATAGCACGCTATCCCAGGTTTAAACGTGCGGCTGCTCGCCGCACACAAACGCAACATATGGACACACAGGCCAGTTTATTTTTCCCCAGTTTGCCCTTGGATAGCCTAGAGTCTATGGGGCATGGATCCTGCAAGCTTTGAGATTCTGGTCCATGATTTGCAGCATGAACAGGCAGAATTGTACATTCATGCCACGGGCGGCACGGTGGCTGAGTGGTTAGCACTGTCGCCTCACAACGAGAAGGTCCTGGGTTTGAGCCCCGGGTCAAATCCTGCACCCACACCGACGCTTTCTGGATAAGACTGGACACCTCTGCTCTAGTGGGTTCAGATCTGGTGACTGGAGCAATTAAGTACATTGAGATAACAGTCATTTTCATGGAAGCAGTTTGACCCCTGTGTCATGGTGCAGTTTCATGCTGGTGCCCACTGTAGCCTCCTGTTCCTGGCTGAAAGCAGAGGAAGATGGGTATAAGATTGTGTCCATAAACATACACCACTGGTCTGCACCAATCCTCAGCTGAGCTGTGGCATTCAAACAACGCTCGATTGGTTTTAAGAGCCCCGACGTGTACTAAGAATCCCTTCCCCACACCATTACACCCCCACCAGCAGCTTGGACTGTTCACAGCACAGGTTGGGTCCATGGATTTATGTGGTTAGAGCCAAATTCTGACTCCTCCATCTACATGCTGCAGAACAGCTCAATATTCTTCAGACAAAGCAAAGGTATCCCAGTCTTCAGTCAGCCCGTACTACTGTAATGTAACCTCGGATTTCTGGTCTTCGCAGACAGGGGGAGAACCCGACGTGGTCGTCTGCTGCTGTGTAATGTGTTCTGAGATGCTTTTGTAAAAAGTGGTTATTGGAGTTTCTGTAGCCTTTCTGTTATCTTGGACCAGTATGGCCATTCTCCTCTGATCTCTCTCATCAACCAGGTTTCGTGTCCACAGAACTGCTGCTCTCTGGATGTTTTTTGTCTTTCGCACCATATTGTATAAACTCTACAGACTGTTATGTGTGAAAATCCGAGCAGAACAGCAGTGTCTGAAATACTCAAGGCAGCCTGTCAGGCATGAACAATCACACCAAGGTCACAGTCACTGAGATCACATTTTTACTACATCCTGATGTTTGATGTTAATATCAACTGAAGCTCTTGACCTGTATCTGCATGATTTTGCGCATTGCACTGCTGCCACATGATTGACTTATAGGATAATTGCACAGATGAACAGTCATTCCTAGAGTGGCATTCATTTTACTGCAATAACCCCCGAACCCCAAACTATAAATGGAATGAACTATATATTGCTTAGATTCAAAAGCATTAAACAAAGGGGGGTTCAGTGTGCTAAAAGGACATTAGTTCTATTTTTTTCTTCTTCTTCTTTTTTTGGTCTCTCACCAGCTTCTGAATGAGGGTGACCTTGGAGCCGGTGCACTGCTACTTGTCCTGACGGATTTCGGACAATAGTTCTCTATGCTTCCTGATCAAGGGTGAAATTCCTGTCTTCTCTGAGGCGGAGTCTCTGATCCCTCAGAGGTCGTTTTCAGCTTGCTTGGGCCGTGTCTGCTTTGATGCTGATCGATGCACTTTCCCCTATGTGGGCTGCTGTCTCCAGAAACACTGTACAGTATCCAGCTGGCCTTCAACCTTTAGCTCTGAACTTCCTCCTTGATTGCGGGTTGCTGTTAAGTTCTTGGTCTTGTTCCGAAGGAAATTGTGCAGGGGAAACTGACAATATTTGTGACCCGTGCTGGCGAAATGAGTCGAAATGCGCAAAGGCTAAGTATGAGCTAAGAGGCAAAACATGGTTTCGGTCGAAATTGAGATTTTCTCAAAAATGAGGCCATAAAACCCTCATTTATTGGTCCCCATGATAATACAGCAAGATGAACATCCATTACATTACTGTCATTTGGCTGACGTTCTTATTCAGGGCGACTTACATTTATTTCATTTGT
The DNA here is from genome assembly GCA_030068315.1 of Chrysichthys thysi. NCBI lineage: Eukaryota > Metazoa > Chordata > Actinopteri > Siluriformes > Claroteidae > Chrysichthys > Chrysichthys thysi. The sequence goes on along the minus strand of JAQLOM010000165.1, from coordinate 4,612 downwards.
ACAACTGAGCAGTTGCGGGTTAAGGGCCTTTGCTCAAGGGCCCAGCAGTGGTAGCTCGGTGGTGCTTGGATTTGAACTCCCAACCTTCCAATCAGTAGGCCAACCTCTTAACCCCTGAGCTACCCCCCAAACTACAACTACTTTTATTTTAAGGTTTTGTTCATTATGTTCATTCGTATGTCTTCTTTAATTAGTCCTTTGTCGTAATATTCCATGATAAATCCGTGTTTCTTACCGTGCACTCGCGGGGAGACGGGGCGATCCATGTTTGGTATCGTTGTGAAGTGTAGTTCCTCTACTTTCTGATAATACACAGGGAATTCCCGATGACGCTTTTATGAACCAATGGAAAGCGAGTTTCCAAACCCCATTAGATGTAAACGAATGTGGCTAGTTTCTAGGCGGTCAATTTTTGTCCGATTTCAACAAACCATGCCACATTCTGGAGGTCTTTAGATGGACAATGTGGAAGTAACAATAATTCACTTTTGAAAATTTCCTTATTGCGACTCATTTTGCCAGCACTGGTCACATTTGTCACAAACATCAGAAAACCTTGAGATTTCTGGCTTAAGCAGCATATGGGTCTCTAAGCCCTGCTTCATTTAGAGGCCACTGTGGGAGCTGAGGGAAAGTGATAACATACAAATACAAAATCTTTATCTTTAATTAATGAGCATACACATCCTGGACAGAATGAAAAACTTTCATTAATCTGTTCATTTTATAATACAATTGCTCTGCTAGGGTGAAGGTTTTAGGATTACACAAATGAAATCAGGAGTAGGAAACCTACTAAAAATAGGGCTTCCCTTTAGTTAATAAATACTGACTGCTTCTGGAGTTTTACCTTGAATCAAAGACAAACTTTTGCATATTCCATTTATAACCAGATGGTTATACCCATGGTTTCAAAAGCTTTTTGGGGAAAAAAATAAAATAAAAACTCCAAAATGAGGCCCAATTAAAATGAGTCACTGAGCAGTTTGTTTTTAAAAAGGCTAAAAAAAACCAGCCATCCAGATAAGTCAAAGAATGAATGCAGCCTTGATGAAGCCGTAGCCGATGACAATCCGTGCGGTTTTGTTAATCATCCTCATCATGATGTTCAGTTACAAAGACAGCCATGACATAAAAGTAATAGTGAAACCTCTGCTTGTTAAATGCTTGTATAATATTGCTGCACTCTGTAGCACTATCTTGGCAGCTTGTTGTGCTTGATGTATCCATTTTGGCCATTTTCTTTCCATTTATGTGAGCTTGTGTTATGTACGGGGAGGTTAGCTGGCGCTGTCATTAAGAGATTATGTTATTATGAGTATAAAAGTTAGGCGCAAAGCTGGACAAAGTACACAACTCCATTACAGTAGTCCCTCGTCTTTTCGGGATTATGTTCCAAAACTTTCCGCGAAATATGAAAATACATGGACGCGATACACGGATGCCACCCCCGAATGCTTTTTTTTAAAATAATTTAAGTCCTAAATTATCCTTCCACACTCTTTAAACACATTCTAGACACAACTAAACACATAAAGAAAACATTTGTGAGCATATAATAAGGTGAATTTTGTGTAGAATCTGTATAAACATTACATTTATAGTGAGTACCGTAATGTGCTGTATACTATACTAGCATAGCCTTGACTTATATATTTTAGGTTCTGTATGTATATAGTACAATTCATTCAAGGCAGAAATATCTAGGTCCAGCACTGCCGATACTTTGGCGAATGCCAATTGCTTCTCTCCAACCGTACACATCGTAGCCAGCAGCCAATCACAACCAAGGATAAATGAATAGGGCATTCCGATTGGCCAGACTCGTTCCTCCAGCCATAGTTTTTTTCAGTATCCCCACACAGCGTTTTTGTAAACAACGCTGTGTTCTTTGTCTCTTGTGTAAATACGAGATACACTGTACTGTTTTTTATATATTATTAATATTTTACTCCATTTTAATTCATTTTTATATTTTATAATACTGGGGAAATCCGCAAAAAATTAGATATATTCCAAATAAAAATCCGCCGAAAAATAGCCAGGGGCGCGAAATGTGACCCGCAATATAGCAGGGGATTACTGTACTTAGTGTAATTACAGTTTTTTTATAGAGTACAGTGGAACCTCAGTTTTCATCGGTAATCCATCCGAAAACAATTGGTGAAATCCGAAATCGACAAAAACCGGGGCATATGGATATTGATTCATATGAATCAATGTAAATCCAATTAATTCATTCTAGACACTCCAAAATACATACCAAAATAAACGCAAAATAAACACATTGCACCGAATATGTACTGTATACACAGTAATCACTTACATGTAATTGTAGTATTAGCTCTTGCAATCAATAAAGAAAGCACAAAAACACTGGAAAGCAGTGGAATTGTTTGGCTAGACAGGCAGGGTGATACTCACACAACGAGAAACAACAGCACACTGAGCAGGAGAACGCGTGGGTCGCCCTTTGTTTATTAGTTGTTGTCGCAAAATCAAAATAATTTCAAATACTTACTTTGAAAAAAACCCCAATTTGGATCATTTGAAATGTTTTCGATGTTGAATGTTTCATATTCAATGTCAACATGTTGTATTGTTTAAATAGAACATACATTTCTGAAAACACTGTACTCTGTAATGTTAATTCGACATTTTCGCTAACTATTACTATGCGTTAGCAGTGGATTCACCCAGAACCCCGTACCGACTTGTTGGGCAAATCCATAAAAAGTCATTTGACCAAGCATAACATAAAAACTGCAGCTACTGCAAGCAGAGACATGTTTGTTTACAATGTTTATCTGGGATCGATATCTGGGAACAAATGTTTGCATACCTCTGCTTGCTTTCTCAGGTTGGACGATGAATTTTGTTTGTGCGTGGTAAACAGAGCAAACATTTAACACGATACGATTCATTCTTTATTTTAAATATCTCTCAAACATGGACGCAACATAACATGGATACAAAAAAAAAAACAACCCTAAACTAGACACTACATATAATCGCAGGGTACATCACAACCACACACATAATGCAAACAGTCTCCGGTTCAGAGTAGCGTAGCCGAACCAGGATGTTTTTGAGAAGTGGGAAGGAACCGGAGAACCACTTGGAAGAAACTCATGTGGACACGGCGATAACATCTGAAACTCCGCACAGACTGTAACCCGAGCTCAGGATCAAACCCCAGACCCTGGAGCTGTGAGGTGACAACACTACCTGTTGCGTCATCATGTCACCCTACTTAAAATATTTATGCATAAATAACTGTCAAGAGTCCACATCTAGTGCAGCTACCGAGGAGCTGAACAAATGCAACACAATGGATATTTTGTGGTGTTGTTTTCATGGATGTGGTTTACAGAAATGTGCATGAAATGGTGTGAGCGCTGTGTGATATATCACACTTCCTTTGCTAGGTGAGGTGACACAATACGTCATTGAAAAGTTGCTTCCCAAACAAGCAGAGGCTCAATCAAATACACAAACAGTATTGCTTTCTTCCAACTGTGAAAAAAGCCACAAGGTTACCCAAGCTCCAACTGAAAAAATGCAGGTATGATAAACTCAAAGTCAGGAAGAGATACGACGTGGGATGAGGGATTTTCATGCTGAGCAGACATCAAGATCCTCAGTAAGAGAGAGAAAAGGGCAGTGTGCAAAAACGAAACAGTGAAAGCCAAAAGGGCTTGACTTGCAATTGGAGAACGCAGCGGGCTCAATCCGAACGCTTTTCAAGCCTCCTACTTACACACACACTGCGGTACCTGATCTTACCTATCATCATCACACACGGTAACACTCCAGTCTCCGGAGCTTACGTGACAAACTAGATAATCGCCTGAAAGGCTACACAACTTTAGTGCATGTTTATGATAAAGCACTGTCCCTATTAAAATGTCAAGAAATATGCAATATTCACTCCCTAGTCATGAGAGACGTCACATTACAGTCTGCGAATCACACAGAGTACATTTCCTAGCTGTATATAAAATGTGTATCTCAAAGTATCTCAAAACAATACAGCTAAAAACAGAGTAATGCGCTCACTCTAAATTGTTATCGTTTCTATAGTAACAGCTAATGCACAGGGAATGCACAGGGAACAGATCACATTCACACCACGGCAATTTAGAGTAGCTAATTAGTCTAATCCCCTCTGTGTATGTCTTTGGACTGTGGGAGGAAACCGGAGTACCCGGAGGAATCCCACATGGACACAGGGAGAACATGCATACTCCACACAGGAAGGGACCCCTGGGGATCAAACCCAGGACCTTCTTGCAGTGAGGCAACAGTGCTAACCACCACACCACAATGCTGCCCTCTAAGGAGCCATTATTTAATACAACTCAAATTCCAGAAAAGTTGGGACGTTCTTTAAATTTGAATAAAATGAAAACTAGAAGACTTTCAAATCACATGAGCCAATATTTTATTCCCCAAAGAACACAGATAACCTAACAAATATTTTAACTGAGAAATTTTACAATTTTATTCATAAAATGAGTTCATTTCAAATTTGCTGCTTGCTACAGGTCTCAAAATAGTTGGGACAGGGGCGTGTTTCCCATGGTGTAGCATCTCCTCTTCTTTTCAAAAC
>JAQLOM010000139.1:0-10433 GCA_030068315.1 Chrysichthys thysi | reverse complement strand
GGCAGGGCTTGGATTTGAACTCCCAACCTTCCGATCAGTAGCCCAACGTCTTAACCCCCTGAGCTACCACAGCCCCACAGACCTTATGTTTTGTTTTACTTCTTTAACTTTTGCAACATTACGGGTTCTAACCCTAACCCTAACCCTAGGTCACCATCCAGAAACTCAGGCTGCAAATCCAGGGAGATAAAACCAGTGGGTAGGAGGCAGGGAAACTTCAGAGGGGGGAGTGTTTCACAGGGGCAACTCTCCCCCCAGTCAATAACTCAATCCTCATTGCCTATGTCAGACCCAAATGCGCCACCTGTGCTCAATCACGTTGAAGATGGATCTTCACAATCACCATGGAACACCTCTCTCAGAGTTAAAGTGAACTTTAATGGAGCAGCTCTGGATGTAACACTAGATACAGGTGTGTCTCTTTCAGCAGTAAATGCAGATCTATTACCTGAAAAAAACCAAAACAAGTCATTAAAGACGTTAAAGACGTTCATTCTATATCAAAATATAAGTCATTAAAGAACCCGTGGAATTCTCCACCCATAAGACTAGCCAATGGCACTAACTGCAATCCATTAGGATTAACCTGGTTAACCATTGGATTTATGGGCAAGCGAGTCTATCAACGGTTTGTGATAGTGCAGGACCCATCATCCCCCTTAGTTCTTAGGATGGACTTTATGACTCGCACTTCGCTAACAATACATGTCCCAACGAGAACTGTAATTATGGATGATAATCCCCTATGTCTTGATGAACTCTGTGAAAATGGCTTTGTGGAAGCTGATCTTGAGCATGGAACAATGACTCTGGAGAACCCCCCACAGCTCTCTCTCCATAATAAGGCTGGGAAGCTAACTTGGATTCTGTGGAAAGAGAAGGACTGTTAAAGTTGTTAGAAAGTTACACTGATCTGTTTGATGGCCATCTTGGTCGCACTTCCTTGGCAGAACATGTCATTGTTACTGGGGACACAAAGCCTGTTAACTTGCCACCATAACGCACCTCCCCAGCTAAAAAGCAAATCATTGAGGAACAAGTACAAAAAATGCTACAGGATGACATCATCGAACCCACATCAGAGTGATGGGCAGCTCCCGTGGTCACTGTGAACAAACCCCCCGCGAACCACGGTTCTGTTTTGACTTCCGTGGTGTAAATCAGTTGACTGTGAAAGATTCTTACCCACTCCCGCAAGTGGATGAATCACTGGACGTTTTGTCAAGAGGGAAGTTTCTCACGACACTAGACCTAGCTCGAGGTTACTGGCAGATCTCCATTGCTGAAGAAGCTAAACCAAAGACTGCTTTTATCACGCACTGTGGCCTGTTTCAGTTCAGAGTCCTTCCTTTCGGCTTATGTAACGCCCCTTTGACTTTTCAGCAGCTTATGAACTTTTCGTGCGACCGGGGGTATGTGGGGGGATGGGGGTTGGTGTGGCGGCCGAAATTTTTCGTGCGACCGGGGGGAGTTGGGGGGGGCGGCCCTTGCTGAGACTGACTTTGGCCATACGGATACTGTCCCGCTTTTCTTGGACCAGAATTCTTTGCAAGAGACTGCTGACATTGCTCTGGAGACAGAGGTTAACAGTTCACCTCCTGCTGACAATGGGTGTGCTGTTGGGGGTTCTTATAACCTCAGACCGAGATGTTTTCCTAGAGTCACCACTGACTGGTCAGTCAATAGGTAGACCAACCCTTTTCATACTGACAGACTTGAACTGAGCTGACCTTATTTGAGGTTTTATGTTTTTCATTATTTTACTGTTGTAACTTGACTGTTGTTTAAGTTTTCTACGGTTCATGTTGGTAATGTTTTCACATATTATTCTGACTGTTGCAGTTTTTTTGGGGAAAAAAGAGGAATTTCTTTCTGTAATTGTCCTGAGTATCCTAAGTTTATTTTTGTTATGCAACATTTGTCCAAGTAGACATTCACCATGTGGAAAACTGTCATATATGCCAGTTTGTCGATATTGCGCTGTTCATTTCACTGTTTGGTTTTGACATCTTATCCTGCTGACCATGTATGGAGGCCGGTTAAGTATGGATTGTTCCTTTGCTGTGTTCGGCTGAGGACAGCCTTTGTTTGACCTGGGGGGAATAATTAACAGTCACAATTATGTGGTGTCTCTTTAAGGCAACATAAAGTAAGGATTAGTGATGTCATAAGTATGTGCCACTGCCTTTGGTGGAGTACGAGAGCAACGTGCTTGCAAGTGTATGTATGGACTCGGACAGACCTTATGTTTTGTTTTACTTCTTTAACTTTTGCAATGTTACGGGTTGTAGGAACACTGTGCTTCATGCATGATAAAGCAGCAGCTGTTCAACTGGGCATTGTAAGGTTGATGAAGAGAGTGTGCATTAAAGGACAAGTGCTGTGAAATTTCCAGTACCAGTGTGGTTGTGAGTTTTTCTGACTGTCCTACTAAGTTTTTCTACCGCCTCCTTTCAATCGCTGTGTACAACCCATTCGTTAGAAAAGAAAACAGACATACAAGCCCAAGTGTGAAACTTTGTCCAAGCTGGAACCCTTGTCCTAACCCAAGTCCAAGTTTGAATCCTGGTCCAAGTTGGGATCCTTGTCTTTGCCCAACTGCAACTTTGAATCATCATCCATGCATGAACCCAGGTTCCATGAATATTTTCATCTGAATCTTCTTCCATGCATAAAACCCATGTGGATTGTTATATCCTCTGAATCTAAACCTTAGGCAGAACCTGAACCTGAACTCAAGGTCAAGTCTGTTCCTGAACATACTCAACATACTGAATCTGAATGTGAACCTGATGCCAAGCATAATTTTCAGCCATCCAAGCCTACTCATATTCTCCAGCCTATCAAGCCTGTTCACGCATTCCTGCCGCTCATCTCAGAGCTGCCGCCTATCGTCTCAGGGCCGCCGCCCATCATCAGACAGCCATCTAACTTCACAGAGACTAATGCACCAACTACAGTGCCATCTGGCCTCAGAGAGCAGCCAGCTAACCTTGTGGATCCATCTGTATCAGCCACAGAGACATCTGCCTTCACAGAAAAATCTGCCTTCACAGAAAAATTTGCATCAGCCACTGAGCCATCTAACCTCATGGAGCAGCTGTCTGACCTCACGGAGCAGTCATCTGCCTCAGCTGCAGAGTCATCTGCATCAGCCGCAGAGTCATCTGCATCAGCTGCAGAGTCGTTTTTCTTCGCAGGGTTGTCTGTCTTCACAGAGTCGCCTGCCACAGCAGCCTCATCTGCCATGACAGAGACGCCTGCCACCGCAGCCTCAACTGTTGTTACAGAGTCACCTGCCACTGCAGCCTCGTGTCGTTTTACAGAGTTGCCTGCCATTAAAGCTGCAGCCTCGCCTACCGTCTCAGCCACAGAGTCACCTGACATCACAGCACCTGCTATGCTTAAAGCACCTGCCATGCTCACTGAACCTACCACAGATCCTGCCATGATTGCCAGATCTGCCACAGACACTGCCACAATCGCAGAGCCTACCACAGTCAAGAAACAACAGCCTGTTATTATCAGCAGGAGAGAGCCAATCCCTGCCAAAACCAGGGTATTGCTTCCACATGCTATCTTGGTCTTTATCTTTGTGCTCATGTCCTTGCAAACACTATCACCCACAGCACAGCTCATGCCTGAATCTACGGCCGATGTCATTGTCATGGTCACAGCCAAGCCTGAATCCACACCCAATACCTGGTCACATCCACACCTGAATCCACGCCGATGTCTGGTCACATACAAGCCTGTGTCCACATCCGATGTCATGATTGTTTCCATGCCTGAGTCCCCACCTGATGTCATGATCGTGTCCATGCCTGAGCACACATCCAAGGTTATGGTCATGTCCACGCCTGAGTCCATGCCAAGGTTCAGTTTACCTCAATCCAGTGCCAGGCCCGAACCCACGGGTCCGGGGCCTCCACAGCGATGAAGGAAAAGGGCTTCTGGGAGTAGCGCCTTTGGGGGGAGTTCTGTTATGGATCTGCCCACATGGAGTGCATGTACAGCACACCTGTTTTGGGAAACCCCAATAGAGGTGCAGGCCGGTGGATTTGTGCAGCACAAAAACACTGCCGGGAATTTTTCCACAGTACAACGGACGTATGCGTGAGGATTCGTGTCATGCTTGTGTGTCACGTGGGCTCCTACAGGTGGTCCGCCTGTGGACTAATTGCACAGACTATAAATAGACTCACTCAGGCACACCACATTTGTGTAGCATTAGTTGCATTTCTCTGCACACTTGCCAAGCATTTACTCTCGTGTTCATGTTTTCTAGTTCAGAGTCCTTATTGCCTTGGTTTTTTGTCTCTGATTTTTGGATATCCTGCTCTAGTCTGGTTGCAGATCACCTGACCCATTTATGTTTTTGACTTTGAACTTGCCTGCCATTTTTGTACCTCTGCCCTGGTGTTTAATAAATATCATTATGGATTTTACCTCTATTTCCTACCTGCGCATGTGTCCAACCAATCCCCATGTCTCTGACAGTCACTTACAGCATTTAGTCTGCAGAAAATGGCAACTGATCAAAATAACAAATAAGATGCGGTAATTTCAGACCATGAATAATGCATTGAATAACACAGTACTAATCACTCATCAAGAACCCAGTGGATGTGGTAGCAGTGATCTTCCCAGGTGGCAAATGTATGATGACATTGTCCAAATACACAGCGGCATAATCTCTGTTGGAAGCTGGACAATGTCTGTCACATGTTGGAAGGTTGCTGGAAGTCTGTAGATTCCAATGGGGAGATTTCAGTTCTGCCAGTGGGAAGAGGCTGTAGACAAGGCAGTCTTTGCTTGGGAGGCTTGTACCAAGGGGACCTGTCATTAACCCTTGGTGAGGTTGAGGATGAAGATGAATTGAGCTCTCCTGAGTCAGTCCTCTAATTCATCCAATCCTCTTGTTTAGATTTCTGAAATCATTACAGAGCCTCCTGTCAGGCTTGGGGATGACCACAACTGGACTGGACCAGAGGCTAGTGGACTCCTCAGTAATCCTATCATGTAGCATTTGTGCCACTTCCACCTCAGTAGCCTGGTGTTTGGCCTCTGGCACATGATAGGGCTCAATAATCCAATAAGGCATGAAAACTAACTGAGAGCTCAGTCCGCATGGTGCAAGCAAAATGGAAGGGGATGGCTGTCCACGAGTGGCAGCCAGTCAGCTGAGAAAGAAATTGGTAGAGTACCCAGGCAGGGGTGGAGATCCAGCTTCATCAGCGACCTTGGAAGCCATGCCAGGATGTACTTTCGTGGGGCTATACTCAGCCCTGCCAGTGTTCTGTTTTCCCCTTATAGTATCTACTCTGCTCCCAAAGAGTAACTGATGATTGCTCACCAGCCATGCCAGATCTTACAGCCCTGCTTCCCCAGGGTGGGGCCCATGGTTTCCCCATCTGATGGCGCATTGCAGAGGAGTTGTGAATGGGGATTCCATTTCGAGGATTAATTAAGCATGGTGAGGAGTGCTTGCCTGAAAGCGAAGGCATTGCTGTGGATATACTGTCGCTACAGTCCCTTATTGGGCTGCTGCAGGAGGGATCCTACAGGTGCATTGTATGTGTTTATTTATGATCAAGTGTTTACGTACGATCCTCTCCTGTATCTCCCAAACATATTTGACCACAGAGTGATAAGGGGGCCGCTGTGCCTCCCATGCCTCTTTGGCGACATCCAGCAGGCCCTGTGGTCATTGCCCAAACAGCAGCTCGAACAGAGTAAACACGTTAAGGCTTGAGGTCTCTCATGGACATTGAACAGCACATAGGAGTGGAGTAAGTCCCAGTTACACCCCTCCAAGTTGACACTGTGGAGCATTCGCTTCAAGGTCTGATTGGCTCCACCAAGCCATTTGTCTGCAAATGGTAAACAGATGTGCAGAGGTACCATACTTGCAACACCTGCCACAGATCCTACATGAGCCAGGAGAAAAAGGGAGTGCCTTGGTTGATTATAATGTCCCCAGGGATGAGCACCTGGCTGAAGAGGAGCACCAAACCACTTGCAATGTTTTTGCATAATCAGCAATGACATGGATGTATTCATAGCCACAGGCAGACTTTGGCAGTCGCCGTACGAGGTGTGTCCTAATTCTCTTGAATGGCACACAGATGAACGGCAGTGGTACTAGCATTGCTGTGACCAGGGTGTGCAGCAAGGCATGCTGACACCTCTCTCACTGCTGGCAGAATCTTTGCACCTTTGCCACTATCCCTGGCCAGTGGAACCAATTGTGGATCTTCTCAAGGGCATTCGGGGGTCCCAGCTGTCACGCGAGGAAATGGGCATGAGCCAGGTGCAGGATGATGGGATCCTTTGGGTGCAGCAACACCTGTAGATCTACAGCTTCCCTGCAGCAATAGCAGTGGTGATACAAAAGCTCGTTCCACATATAGAAGAAGGAAAGTGGCACGCCATCATTCTGGTGAACATGGCTCCAGCAGTGCTTCAGATAATCATCCTGCTACTGCTCCCTCCCAAACTTCCTGTCTTCGGTTACCTGCTGTCTCACAGAGGACAAAGGGTTAGTGGGAGGGGAGGATTCACTTTTGGCACCACTCTTAATGGTGTCAGCATCGAGGTCCCTCCTTCCTCCGCTCCGACCTCTGGAGGGCTATCAGAAATCCCAGCCAGTGCCACCCTAGTAGCAGAGGTGCAGTGAGATTGGTTATTCCCATTGTCACCAGCCACTCGCCACCCTGGTTCCATAAGAGGATCTCTGTGGCCAGCACCTCCTGGATGTCATTGTGAACACAGGTCACTAAAGGTGACCACTGGGCAGTAAAGAAGGTCACACTAGGGAAACTGAGCTTCCAAAGCCTGGCAGCTGGTGATGGGGAAGCTGTTGATTATCACTGTTGCAAGTGGCTCCCACCCCAAGGATGTCACTCCCTCCTATATATGGCTTCGTAGGGCAGGATCACTCTGGCTTGGTGGGCATGGACAAGTCTGTGGCACTGAGTTGAGGTTCAGGGTAGGCTGGCTGAGGAGGTGCATGGGGATGCAGCTCAGGCCTCGGCAGGGGAATGTCCAGTGTATCCAATGATGTGACAGCACACTGCCAGCTGTGCATCATCTCCAGTGTGGAAAGGGCATGTTCCAGGGACTTCATGAACTCCTGCAGCGAGCTCAGAGCTGCCATCCCCACAGCACGCTGTTCCTATGGACGTAGACCATAAATGAACTAGTCAACTGTGATGCACTGCCCAACCCCCTCTGCAGTGAGCTGGTCTGGTTGGAGCCATCGGCATGTGGAACACACTTTCCCACACTTGATATAACCAGCGATGGAAGCTGGCTGTGGCGTAACTCGGTGAGAGGCCACAGCATGCTAAGATCTCCATGCACAGAAAGAGACAGAGCAGAGTATACTAAGCACACTGGGCTTCACCCATCAGCAGTGGTACTAATAGCCATGACCTCTAATACCATGGACATACCTCGGAGAGTACCAGCCACTCGAACATACCAACAATGTGTCCATGTTGTTGTCTGCTGCCATCTTCGTGAAGAGTCACTCTGTGTCCTGGGCAGGGGCAGGCAGGGGCAAAACAGCAACTAGGAAACCCCGGTGTGTGAGCTCCCACGTCATAGCCTAAAGCCCCCAAATGAGTTTGTGGTTCAGATGGCCCTGCTCCAGGCTTACCTCCAGGAGATGCTGCACCATGGGGTTGACTGGATAGGTAGGTTGTGTCTCCATGTCCTCAGGTGCCCACATTCTCCAAAACTCGGGGGCCCTATTGGTGTGAGGACACAAGAACACACACATAGACCAGCAATTATTTTAACTCAAGCCTCCATTATTTGGGGCAGTTGGCACAAGCACTCAAAAAGACTTCAGGAAGAAATTAAACAACTCAATACAGCATTCAAAAGTCCACTTTCCTTAACTAATGTAGCCGAGGGCTCCGTCCACTCAGTAAAGGTGAATGAAAATGGCCGGCAGTTCAGAAGTTGCAGCCGGTCAGGTGAGAGAAAGGTTTGACAGAGTATTCAGGAGGTGCTAGTGATCCTGCTTTGTCAGCAACATCAGAAGCCATGCTGGGATGTACTTTTGCAGAGCCATATGAGCCACCCATCTCACAGAGGGTAGGTGATGATTGTCTACCAGCTGTGCTGGGTTTCACAGCCCTGCCTGTGTCAAGACAGTGTTGTGAATGGGGATTCCATGCTCGCTGTTCATGCTGCCGGCATAGCACCAAGTGTAAGTGCTGGGCTGTAGAGCTGATGTTGCTACAAACAAAAATCTGCTCCATTCCAGCCTTACTGAAGCATCCCTAGATCATCGCAGATTCTCTACTAAATTTCACAGTAGATGCGAGACACTGTGGCATGTAGGCCTCTTCAGGTCTCCATCTAACAATTAGCCAACCAGTTGGTGGGAAAAGATGAAAATTGGACTCGTCAGAGAAGAAGACCTAATCCAGTCCTCTACAGTCCCATCCTTAAGGTCTTTAGCAAACGTCAGGTTGGCTTATCTTTGCTCTCATTGATCCAAAGCTTTTTTCTAGCTTTGCATAACTTCAGCTCTGCCTGTAGGGGCCTGGTTCAAACCATTCTTGCTGTGCATTTAACCCATTTTGCCATTCATTGTGTAGAACGCTTCATGTCATCCTACAGTTGTTGTATGACATTTGAAAGAATTGATGATCATCTTGGCCAGTCTAGTGTCATTTTCACAATCCGCCAGTCTGAAACTTTGTTGTCCCCAATGTCTGCTGCATGATGTTGTTGCTATAAACTGCCATCTTTGAAATTTTGAGGATGGAAGCAAACTGATGCTCACTGTTTCCCTCTGCCAGTAAAGCCAGAATTGAGCCATTCACATTTAAGGCAGTTTAACTCTTGTGACATCAGAGATTTTTTGCATTCTAATTACATTAAAGGTACTAGTAACTATTTATTCATCCAAACTACTGCAAGAGGACACTGATGACCACTCCAGTGGTTTCTTTTATACTTTCCTCATTAAATACGATTTATTTCATGTGATCACCTAATCATTAACTTATTAAGTAAAATGAGGCTGAGAACCAACATTGAATGCCTGTGACCTTTGAGCCCTCAGGTAGTTCTACATACAAATTGACATGAATGTATAAAGAACATTATTACATGGGCTGAGGAACACTTTGGAGAACCATTGTTGGTAAACTCAATTTATTGCTGCATCTACAAATGGAAAGTGAAAGCAATATATCAACAACATTCAGAAAGACTGCGAACTTCCCTAGGCCCAATCTCATCCAAGACTTATCTGAGCTCATCATCTGATGCACAGTGGAAAAGTGTGTCAGTGGTCTGACCAGGACACATTTCAAAAATTTATTTTGGAAATCATGGATGTTGTGTCTTTCAGGCTAGAGAGAAAAATAATAGTGCAGAAGTAACACAAGTAACACAACCTTTTTAACTTTGCCTCTGTATACCAGCATAATGGATTTGAAATTAAGCTACCAAAATGTGATTGAAATGTAAACCCTTAGATTTAATTCAAGGGATTTAATAAAAATATTACATTAACTGTTTAGGTAGTACAGACTTTTATTTTTACATTCTTCCTCAATTTTCACGGGCTCAAAATTAGTATAACAAACATATTTAGAAACATAAGCATCATTTTTAGAATTTAATATGAGACACAACTAAATATATTTAGTTGTATGCCTATTTGAACACTAGACATGAATAATGTGTTTCTTGCTCTAACCAAATAATCAACTTTATAACTATCTTGTATCTGAAAAATTTATTTTATGAGAAAGACATTTCATTTTTTCTCTTTTTGACTTGATCTTCTACTTTTGCACACCATGGAAACAGTCTGGACGTTGTGGCAGGCCTCTCCCGATACCCTGGATAAACTCTATAGAGGGAAAAAAAACCAGCAAATGAAATTAACCACATTTAGCCTGTAGATACATGATTTCCATTATGCATTCATGTGAGTGAAATACCAACTGTCACATTGCTCAGGATAACACATCAGTGTATTCAGTCCACCACTACAGCTGATCTAACAGATGCATGTGTGACCATCATCTATGTCTATGATTTAGGTGATAAGCAGTTCACCAGTCTAACATGGAATATAAAATAATGTGAACTATAAGCCTAATTCTCTTAAATGTAATGGGAAACACTATAGTACACTGCAGTGTACGTTAAATCATGGTGTGAAAAGATAGCTGTCAGTAATGCAAGATTATTAACCAAGGACATTTAGGCTTTAGATTATAATATAAGATAATATAATTATAATATGAGGAGATATATATATATATATATATATATATATATATATATATATATATATACACACGTGGACAAAATTGTTGGGACCCTTCAGTCAATGAAAGAAAAACTCACAATGGTCACAGAAATAACTTTAATCTGACAAAAGTAATAATAAATAA
>JAQLOM010000132.1:0-10433 GCA_030068315.1 Chrysichthys thysi | reverse complement strand
CTCACTACCATTTCCACTTTCTTGGGACCCGTAATGAAGCTTATAGAGCAAAAATGCAGAGAAATACAACGAAAAAATGCATGGAACACGTTCACACCACGAGTGCTTGAGCAGAACCGAATGTTTGTGGTGTGAAGCGTGGGTCGGCTGTCTGTACGTCAGGCGAGGATTTGTCGATCGATTCGGTCGGTACAAAACCTGTTTGGGAATTTAGTTCCTCACGTCAATTTGTTCGCCATCCGATGCATTCGCGAGCCGAGGGTCCACTGTGGTGACATACAACTGATAATATATGTCTAAAAATATATAACTATTTGTGTTGCTTATTTATTCTTTTAACAATCTACCAAACTTATTCTGGTGTTTCAAGCTCAGGACTTCCTTTAGACAGCTCAATATTTGTTGTTATCTCTCTTGTCCATGAATGAGTGAACACATTAATTTCATGCCAGTAAAATGTTTTCGGACTGGGTAAGTTTAGGTTGTTTGTATTTATTTATAGTTAGTTATACTCTGACAAACATGGACTGACATATGTATATTACGATGCAGATTATATCTGATGACCTGATGTACTACCAGAGACATTATTTCATTTCAGGTCTAATGTGTAATAGGATAAAGTAAGCAGCGGTCATACTGACGCGTTTGGAGCACTCTGAAACTATTAAAGTCACTCAGACAGTATGGTCGCTGTATGTATTCTCTCTCACACACATTTTCTGCCTATTGTTACACCTTAGTTGAATGTAAAACATATTGTACACTAGGTTATGTTTGGTGCCTTTAATTTTCCAAGATTTATCCCAGAAACTAAAACAATATATAAAAAAGAAGAAGAAGAAAAAAAAGGTTCGTATCACTATACTGCTGTTTATGTGCTTGAGTCTTATATTAAGATGTCAGTGCGGTATTGGTATGAAAAGAAATGGTTAAGTTCTTTGCTTGACAGTGAGCTATTATTACACTGTGATATTAAAGATTGAATGTCGTGTCTTTTAATCAAAAATCTGATTTGCACCACACCGAAAGATTTTTATGGTGAGTGAGTGTGTGAAAAGTTTGGAAGGTCTGTAGTCATTGCTGTCGTTTAATCATCTGGCAGTAAAGAGCACATTTGTACTTGTTATTCCAGGCTGATGATTCATCAGTGCATTAGTGTTTTGGGATAGTTTAGTGAGTAAACAGAGGTTGAAGGTTAGGATCGCTCCAGGCATGGCCAAAAGACCTTCTTCAATGCTTTCAATCACATTCCAATAGCATTCAGTTCCAATTCCCAGTCCCACTGCAACTACAAATTCGATTGTTCAAAGTTACGATGACAATTGTGACAATTGTGTACTCAAAAATTAGAAAATATTTAAAATTTGCGGGCAGGCATTGCTGGCAGGCCAGCGTAACAGTGAATGATGTACTCGGACGTTCAGACGATGCCCGGATGTACGCAGACGACACCCAGGAGTACACGGCCGACACCCGGAAGTGCGTGTTCGATGCTTGGATCACTCGCCTACTCACGGAGTTACCTTGTGTATCGGTGAACTGTAGAACCTCGGGCTTTTTGTGATTATTAACAGAACAGCTTCAGCGGTGGCTGTCCGTAGCCGGTGCTCGGTATTCGTGTAGCGGGGTGTCGCGGCTGGACGGAGCTCAGAGACACAGTGCTGCTGCATACGTACATCAGGTTTGAATCTCCCTGACAAACTCTCTCTTTTCATAGAAATGTGATGTAAATGAAATCTCGCTTAAATGTTAACTCGCTCCACGGCATAAAATATCGCTTTCCCTATTAGCAAAACTAAGCATAAAGAGCTTGTAGCGCCGTGGAGCATGATACAGAACTCTACAAAATAAATATAACAACAACTGAACCTCAACTGATAACATAACTACATATTTTTTAAAACTAAAACAACAAAACAGGACTCCACAATCACTCATTTTACTACATTAAGACTTTTAATTAATACAATCCATTTTCAACACGAGCAGCATTAAACCCGCCCCCTGCCTCATTCAGGAAGAAAACAACGGCATAAAGACGGCAGCCTTAAAGCGACAGGACCCAGAATACATGCACTTCCAAATTGCACTTTTTTCTTAAATGGGACTGTGGTCTGAACACAAATATTTTAACAAATCAAATAAAAGAACATTTGAGATGTTGATGAAGTTTCAAACAAACAGGAAACACAACAAATTATTTTGGTTACCTTAGCTAGGGTAAGCTAGGCTGAGATACCTGAGCTAGGCTAACTGGTTCAACACCGTTGCTTGACTTACGATATTTTCAACTTACGATATGGGTGTGGCCGAACACATCTCCATCGTAACTTGAGGACTACCTGCATATTATTGTTAGCGACCTCACCAGTGGACATGGCGAATGCTAGATTTTTCCTGCCGCCCTTCTAGGACTACATTAATATGAAATATTTTTCATGTTTACTGTCAGTCTGAGGAAAGAGAAAGAAACGCTCAGACTGACTGGAAATCTTTTAGCATTATTCTTCCACATGTTAACTTGCCTTATTATTTCTTCTTCCTTATCACTCGCCAGTTGTATGTTGGTTGCCCGAGGGGGTTATGAATGGCATTGACAGTGCTCTCCCCACAGCGTACTCTTCACCACCAGATATTGCATTACTGAATGCTCTTCCTGGTGTCAGCTGATTCATTTCGCAGCTCGAGAAGTCAAGTAGGACGGATAAATCGTTTTTCACTTACTGAGGACAGAAAAGTAAGCGCGTGCTACCTCGTTTTCTCGCGCAGTCTCTCGTCTTTCAGAGATCACGCTATCGACAGCTCTTGGAATCAAAACCCATCTACACTTTCATGCTTTTCACAGTAAACAGCCCGCCTTCTGTGTACGTTGTGTGTAAGTGTGTGTGTGCGTGCATGCATGTGTGTGTGTGTGTGTGCAAGAGAGGTGCATAAATATCTTAGACGTGATGTGAAATAAAGTGAAGAAATATCGGCAGGGCTACAAAGTGACAGAAAAATAATCACACACACACACACACACACGCACACACGCATACACACACACACACGCACACACACACACTCTCATCAGCAGTCTAATCACAAAAACGTTTAGTATTCATCGGGGCTTTATTGCTTCATGTTTGATCAGGACTCAATCTTCCCATCACGAGAAGAGCGCACAAATAAACGGATAAAACATTTGGCAAGTGTGTGTGTGTTTGTGTGTGTGTGTGTGTGTGTGTGTGTGTGTGTGTGTGTGTTCACAAATGGGTCTTTGAGCCTGGATAATAGCATGAGGAGCCTAATAAGCTGTTTCTGTGCTTCATGTCTACACTGTGTGCTGCTTAGCAGAACAGACCTGTCACATAAATCAGAGTAGAGTAGCACAGTCATGGACTACCAAATACACATATAAACACATATATCAAACACACATACACACACACGCACACACCAGTCCGAAAAAATCACAGAAACTCCACAGAAGCATGTCGTTCATGCAACATAACCCATGCAATCTCTGAAAGCCACAGCCAATTATCTATCCTTCGTTCCACGCTCGTTTCCTCTGCTCACACTCTTCTCGTCTCATTGCAGCTATACTTTGTCTTCTTCAGTTCCTGACTTATTCAGTCTCTCTTATTTATCCCTGATATCTCCCCAAATATCCACCCTCCCCCCCCACTCCAAACTGCTGCATGTCTTTCTGTCTTCATGAAATATCCGAATCTAGTCCTTCTTCTCAGCCTCTCCTGCTTGTCTGTGCCCATGCACACAGTTACTAAAATAATAACAAGTCTCTTGAAATCCCTAAGGTGTTCTCCAACCAAGTAGCAGCTCTAGTGAAATAGAGTGTGTCATACTCCACCTCATGAGATGGATCCAGCAAAGCATTTCCTCTCTTGCTGAATGTCCAACTCCAGTTTCTCTGCCCCTCGCACCATTTCCCTTGTGCTGCTCTACTCCGCAAATGAGAATCTCTCCGTTCCGTGGACTGCACACGTGTGTGTGTGTGTGTGTATGTGTATGTGTGTGTGAGCACAAGGGAGAATCCTCGCTGACTCTTCCACTGCAGCAGCTTAGCTCTCGGATTGGCCGGCTCATAGCTCACTGAGTGCCTGTCATGCCTGCACCAACCCTCTCTCTCTCTCTCTTTCACTGTCTCTCTCTCTCTTTATCTTTTTCTGTCTCTCTCTGTTCACATCTTTCGTCAACACTTCTTGCTCATTTGCGTTATTGCAGAGTCATAATTCTAAAAGCTGTTTGTCATCTTTCGTCCATGGCTGCATTTTCTTTCCTCATTTCTTACATAAGCCCCGATACTTTCCCTCTTTGGTTACCTTTCCTGTCTCTCTCTGCTCTTCTTGTCTTTCCCCCTCTCGGTCATGCCTAGCCGTGTCTTTCCTCCCCTTGTGACTTTTCTCATGTACACTAAAGGCAAGCAGCATCCCAGCTCACTCTGTGCCTTCCCTCTCATCCGATCCAAGGGGAAATGTAATGAATAATACAGCAAAATAGAACAGGAGAGAAAGAGATTGAGATGCAGAGGGGGACGGGACGATGTGCAGGAAAGTAACATTTCACCTTTTTAGAAAAAAGAAAGAAAGAAAGAAAGAAAGAAAGAAAGAAAGAAAGAAAGAAAGAAAGAAAGAAAGAACGATGACATTGACTGAGGGCTTGTCTGAAACGCTCATTCATCAATTAGATGGACAGAAACTGAAGCACTTTTGGTGGTGGTGCTTGATAGAAGGGCGAGGGGAAAGAGGATGGTAGTAGCTATAACGAGGACATGAATAGCAGTCTGATGGGACTCAAGAAAGAATGGAGTGAAGCTTTAGAGGAGGAGAAGGGCCAATGGTGGGATATAGTAAGAGAGATAGTTCTGGTCTCCAGTGTGACTCGTCCTGGCAAAATGAGTCGGAATGCGCGTAGGCTAATTATGAGCTAAGAGGCAAAACGTCGTTTGGGTCGAAATGAGATTTTCTGAAAAATGAGTCCATAAAGCCGTCATTTATTGATCCCCATGATAAAACAGCAAGAAAAACATCCCAAAGGACTTTTATTTGAAGGTTTTGTTCATTATGTTCATTTGTAGGTCTTCATTAATTAGTCCTTTGGAGTAATATTCCATGATAAATCCGTGTTTTTCACCACGCGCTCGCGGCGACACGGGGGAATCCCCCTGCACATGTTTGGGATTGTTGTGAAGCGTAGTTCCTCTACTTCCTGATAATACACATGGAATTCCCGATGACGCTTTTATTACGATGGAAAGCGAGTTTCCAAACCCCGTTAGATGTGGGCGACTTCAGTTGGATGAAGCTCGGTCATTTTTTGTCTGATTTCAACAAACCAGGCCTCATTCTGAAGGTCTTTAGATGGACAGTGTGGAAGTAACAATAACTCACTTTTGAAAATTTCCTCATTCCGACTCATTACGCCAGCATGGGTCACATATTTTAATCAAATGCACCCCCCCCCCATCCTCCTATAAATAATTA
Source organism: Chrysichthys thysi (assembly GCA_030068315.1). Classification (NCBI taxonomy): domain Eukaryota; kingdom Metazoa; phylum Chordata; class Actinopteri; order Siluriformes; family Claroteidae; genus Chrysichthys; species Chrysichthys thysi. The sequence goes on along the minus strand of JAQLOM010000132.1, from coordinate 4,944 downwards.
CCGGTAGTCATCTTTTGGGCATTTGTCACACACTCGATTGCTACCTCTTGACTTACGTGGCAAATATATAGGTGGTGTTTTTTTCTGCAGGTGGCATGGGTGTGTAACTGGTAGCATTGCCTAGCATTGCCACATTTACTGCTCCAGGGTCCCTGATTTGATCCTGAGCTTGGGAAAGTAATTTGGAATGTGCACATGGAATTTCTCTGGGTTTTTCAGTTTCCTCCAACTTCCCAAAAAGCAAGTCAGAAGGTGAACTGCCTCCTGCTGTTAAATTGCCCCTAGGTGTGTAGAATGAGTGTGTGAATAGTGTCTTGGGATGGACTGGACTCTATCCAAGGTGCATTCATCAAGGTCCTGCCTCACACCCCTGGGTTCCTGGAATAACCTCCAGCACCACCATGACCCTGACCAATACAGATCAGTTCCTGAAACTGAATGAATTTGCTTTGCTGTGTTTTCTAGCTAAGACTGACTTTAGAGAAAGTACCTGTTCTCCCAAACAAAATTATATCTAGGTGCATCTTAGACTGTTATTAGTACAGTCATGTGAAAGCATATTGTGGCAGGTGGGGGTGTGGTTTAGCAGGTGTTTGCAGTGGGATTGTGGGGGAATGAGCACGACACATCTGCTTTTCGTTTTGTGAATGGTTATATAATGCTCTCTCTCTCTCTCTCTCTATGTTTCATTTTGCTTTTTTTTTTTTTTTTTTTTACCATGTAGGGCACATGCAATAATAACCAGTCAACTTAAATAAAGATGTCATATTGATATGATTTCCAGATCTTTTGCCCAGGTTCTCCAGTCCCTAGAGCAAATACAGGCCCACCAGCAGCAGCAGAAGCAAGATCTCCTGATTAAAGTGGTGGATAGACAAGCTGCATATCAAAATGCTGTCCAAAGCCGGCTGACCTTCTCCTCTTCATCCCCATGAACCCCTCCTTAATCTCCTTTTCTCTGGACAGCATGACACCCCAGGATGAAGGTGAGGCATATCTGGAAATGTTCAAGTGTCCTCCCTTGATATGTAGATGGCTTAGACAGAGGAAATACTGTACCTACAGGCTGTCCTGAAAAGAAAAGTCCAGCTTGTGGCCCACAGTTTGGCACTGGCGTGACACTAGATTACTGTACATGGCACTGAGGAGAGCTGTGCTTGAGCAGGTCTGGTTGTCTCTCCAAGAACTTGTCTGCTTGTTAAAATAACCTTTTATGGTCAGCACTTCCAATCCAGAATATTAGATAAGGTGGGATTTAATTGGACATTATGTATTGTAAAGCTGTTTTTAGGTGTTTAGCAGTGCCTTTGACTCATGGATTCCTGCAAGCACTGATTGCAACTGGATCATCGTCAACTGAAGAAGATCATTGTATGGGTGGCACTGAAACAATTCATCTATCAGTTGCTGGCCAGAATTTCAGGGTCTGTCCGCTGCCACCAATCTGACTTGCTGGCCAAGACTGTCCAACTGTTGGAGGGTCACATGGCCACATATCGTTAGCCTCATAGCATAATTGCCTAAGTCATATTTCAATGAACAATGACTTAGGAAATTATGCTATAAGGCTAACGATACGCAGTTTCACGGACATAGCATGCCCTCACACCCACCTACAGGACTCCTCCTACCATGCTGGTAAACCACGCCCCCATCTGCTACACACGTGTACAGCCAACTCCAGAATTATCGGTGCCCTTCATTATAATGAGTAAAGACATATAAAATGCAATGAGTGATTCTTTCAGTTTAAATAAGCAGAGACTCCATAATTTTATTACAATATGTTTTTAGGGTGAAAATTGCTGATGTAAACCTTTTTGTTTTTGCAAAACAATAATTTCAACGTACCGAAACGTATTAATCAGACTTTAATGCAGGCAGTGAGTCATTTATGGGGTTATGTAGTTATGATGTTTCATTTAAACATATGTTATATTTAATACTACAAAAAGCAGGTTTATATGTAATAAAATATGAAAAGGTGCCCTTTTTAAATCTTGGGTTTGACACAAACACCTGTCACTGCAGTCCACAGTTCCCTGCTGGCTGACCAGTGTTTGCTATTGTACAGCATTCTATATGCACTTTTGTTTGCTTGGACATTTGCATTAGTTTTTGCATTTTTTGCATTTGTTTTTGCTCAGGACTCCGCCCTTGATTGATTGTTTATCCTATTGTATTCACCTGCTCTGTGTGTTCCCCATGACTGGTTTGGTTTTTCATTCCTCGTCATTTCTATTTCCTGTTCTGATGCCGTGCCAAGCACATCCTGTAGTTATGAACATTATTTCACTGTTGTTTCCAATTTTCTGAACTGTATTATCGTTTGCGCTTAAGCATTCTCCCACCAGTACGGGTTAGATTCTCAGAATCCATCACAACCGAATTATTTTCACGTCAACTGGACTGCAGTATCATGCTCCGACTTTGCCCATGCTCATGTGCATATGAGCATCTATGTAAAAATCCTGTCAGGGTTAATGTGATAAACAAGTTATACCAATGCAGTGAACCCCGTAAGTGGTCGTTGGTGCACCAATTTACATTACAGCCTAATAATCAGCGAATAATCAGACTGATTATTCAATTGGACTTCAATCTGACGAAGTGTACATTTTAAATGAAGTTCAGGATTAAGCTTAATCCGCTTTATATACTGTGGATATATTGCATACTCTTAAGTGCAGACTATTGGCACTTACTGATGCGATTGCCCTGGTGTTATCCATGCATTATGATGAGTTAAGTGCAGAACTGAGAAAGCGAGAGAGAGAGAAAGAGATCTCTAAAAGGTAAACTGCAGTGAAGGTTTACAGGCACTGATTGATGCTTCTCTATTGATCTGAAATGCTCTTTCTCCTTCCTTCAGTGCCTCCATATGACCAACGCTCTCATTGTCCGATATACACAATCTTACGACAATCAGTCATGAATCAAGTGGAAAGAGCAGCCATAAAATGTGCTAGAGACCACGAAAATGCCTTTCCAGAAGACTAAAACATCAACAAACCTACAGCCAGGGAAGCTGCATAGAAACGTATTCATGACTTCTACTGGGGCTAAAATATTTACAGGACATTTTCATTGTTTTAAATATTTTTTTTCCATGCAAAATTTAGAAAGTGTTCAATTTTGGCCAACTTTAGTGTCAGTTAACTCACATGGTGCAAGCATAATAGTGCTCTTGATTATATAAACAGCCCAAACTAAACTTGCTGATGAAATGCAGTGATAATACACACAACACACTGGATAAAGGTGTTTTTTTTAATTAATGTTATTTATTTATTTTACATAATACAAGCACAAACTACTATGCAGTGATCCTCTATCTGAATTAATTTGCACTGAGCATAATGCACAGACATTACATATACATGAGAAACCCATTTAATAATGCAATAATGTAATAATATTATATTTCTACATCTGTTATTGCAAGAGATAATACAGACTTCATTTGTAGGTTGGTAATGTATTTCTATTATTTCCACAAATAGGTAGCAATTTTTTTTTTTTTACCATGCTGATGTCTCAGGTGGACACTATGGTCTTTGAAAAGACAGAAAAGAATTCCACGATCTCAAACAGTCGTCTTAAATACAAAGATAAAAAGACCTTCTTTTTCATGCATCATTTTCCTCCAGTACCCTAATGTCCGGACTATAAGCCGCTACTTTTTTCCCCACGCTTTGAACCCTGCGGTTTATACAACAATGCGGCTTATGTATAGATTTTTCTTCGCTAGCTGCCATCGGGGGCGCTTAAACGTGAAAGACGCAACAGATCAATGCACAGAAGAAGACATTACCGGTATTTTTTTGGCACTTGACGCAAGAAGCATGACACGCACATTAAGGTATGTAAATAAACATTTATAAAATCTTTCTTGTGTAAATATCTCATTTCACAACGTATATATCTGCGGCTTATAGTCTGGTGCGGCTAATATATGAAGAAAAAATTCCCTTTTAAAATTTAGTGGGTGCAGCGTATATTCCAATGTGCTCTGTAGTCCGGAAATTACGGTATTCAGTGTGCTACTACACCTCTATGCAATGTATTTATACTGATAACAGCATATGTTCCATTTAATGTTTCGGCTTACAATAGCAGAGAGCAGACGCGACTAGTTAGGGATCTGTTATATGACAAGTGCATTGATATCGACAGACTATTATATTAACCGATGGCAAGATGTGAAAGCTGCACAGTCTAGAATAAAGTCCTGTTGCATAACTCTCTTTAGGTAGAGATGTGTGCAAGAGCTAAATCCCACTGGTACTGCTATCAGCAGGTTGGTGAAAAAAATAGACAAATTAAATGTAAAGGAAAGACGTTTACACTAAACACATCCAACATCTGTACTATTTATCCGTCAGGGTCACAGGAAGCTGATGCCAATCTCAGGTGAATTTGGGCGAGAGGCAGGGTACACCCCAGGTGCCAGTCCCTGCTGACTTCAGGTGCAAGGCTGAGTACACCCTGGACAAGTCACCAATCCATCATAGGGCCAACACAGAGATGGATGACCACTCATACTCACATTCACACCTATAGGCAATTTATGGCAGGCAGCTGACCGAATCTGCATGACGTTAGACTGTGGGAGGAAACTGGGGCACTTGGAGGAAACCCACAAAGGCATGAGGAGAACATAAAACTGCCAACGCTGCATACAAAGGCCCCAATTGACCACCAGATTTCAACCAGAACCTTCTTGCTGGGAGGAAACAGGACTAATAACTACACCACGGTGCTGCCCCGATTCAATACACCTTTATTATGAAACTTGGAAGTCCCTGAGGATCACATGATCATTTTCAGTATTATTAATATTTATGTTGTTCAGGGTGTAGTTTTCCTTTAACCCTCTCCAGGACCGCGTTGCTGATGTGCAACAGTGAAAATATCAGATTTGTCCTGTTACTAAAACTTAAT
>JAQLOM010000098.1:0-10436 GCA_030068315.1 Chrysichthys thysi | reverse complement strand
ACCAACCAGAAAGCGCTGTGTTGTGTATCCTGGGCGCTGATTGGCTCAGTGATCGTTCACCTCATCTGTTTTTTTGTTGTTAAAATGACGTAAGTTTAAGAGTGTAGAAAGTGTTTAAGAGCATGGGAAGCGTTTATAAGAGTGTGGGAAAGGTTAATAAGAGAGTGGGAAGGGTTTAAAAAAATATATATAAAGCCTTAAAATATATATAAATAATAAAATTAATGTAACGTCGCAACTTCACGGGTTTCACCTTTCACGGGGGAGCGCTGGAACGTAACCCCCGCGATAGGCGGGGGTTCACTGTATTTGTAATTTCAATGAGGTGTACGGAATCACCATTTCCATTGCAGACCATGGTTACTGGCTTTCACCTGTGATCAACTGTAATCACTGTGATTAGAGATGCATAAAAACAGCTATTCCTGGAGACAGCAGACAGCAAACAACTGACTATGGGCAGGCATATAGTTGTGGACTGACATAAGGCAGGAGATGGATAAAAAAAAAAATCTCAAAGGCTTTATCAATCCCAAGGAGCTCAGTAAAGTCCATAAGAAAGATGTGGCAAGTGTTCGGTACAACTAGGACCGTCTCTGGATCTGGCTGTCCTTTCAAACTGGATGAAAGAGCAAGAAGGAAACTGGTAAGGTATAAGCTACCAAGAGGCCAATGGCCACTTTGAAGTAGTTACAGGATTTTATGGAAAGAGTGGTCATTGTGTGCATGTGACAACAATTTCACAAGCGCTTCACAATTGTGGCTTGTTAAGGAAGGACACAAGGAAAAAGCCACTTCTCAAGAAAGGCCACATTAAGGCTTGTTTGAGCTTTGAAAGAATGCACCTTGAAGATTCTGATGCCAAGTGGAAAAAGGTCTTATGGTCAGATGAGACCAACATCGAAATATATGGATTCAAAACCAATACAACCGGCCTCAAAACCAGTACAACTGGCGAAAATATATGGCCTCAAAACCAGTACAACTGGCGAAAATCCAATGCAGGTCACCATCCACAACACATCATACCGGCAGTATAGCATGGAGGTAGCAGCATCCTGTTGTGGGTTGTTCCTCTGCCACAGGGCCTGGGGATCTCATTAGGGTAGAAGGAAAAATGGATGGGGCAAAACACCGTCAAATTCTTCAGGAAAAACTGTTACCCTCTGCCAGAAAGTTGAAGATGGGCAGAAGCTTCACCTTACAACATGACAACAACCTGAAGCACACAGCAAAATTGACCACACAGTGACTGAAGGAGAAAAAAGTGAAAGTCCTCATGAAAATCTGTGGAAATATTTGAAGATACCAGTCCACCAACACTCACCATCCAATTTGAGTGAACTTGAACAGTTCTATAAAGAAGAGTGGACAAATATTGCTCAATCTAGATGTGCCAAGTTGATAGAGACGTACCCCAACAGACTCAAGGCTGTCATTAAAGCAACAGGTGGTTCAACAAAATATTAACATTGGGGTGTGATCCTTTATTAATCTCACTAGGTCATGTTTGATTTTTTTCTTTTTTATAATTTTCCTGAACTGTAGCTGTGATATCTTTCACTTGGATGTTATAGGTTGCATTCAGTACCGTAAATACAGCTGGGAAGAAATATTTTTTGTGTGTGTTTTCATTTAAGGCATCATTAAAAAAAAAAGGGTATATTTCAAAGGGTTTTTTTCTATATCCACTGTATAAAAATGGACCAGTTTTATATACCAGTAATATCAGTGACACACTGAATGTAGAATTACTTGAATTAGGTGGAAGAAAAGTGAATTACTATACCATAGATTTTAGTTCAGCTTTTGACTGTATGCAGAAAAATATTCTTATTAACAGCAACAGCCACATTATACAGTGGATTAAAGAGTTCCTTACAGATTGAAGTGCAATGGTATCTCTGATATCCTTAACCTGAATACAGGAGCACCTCAAGACTTACACTAATGAAATGGAAATTACAAATTCAACCTGCCAGTTGGAAAATATGCTGACGACAAAGTGCTATTTAGTTTTATATGTGTGTGTGGTGGGGGGGGGGGGGTTCCATAGCTAGCCAGTTTACATATTTTCACTATATCGGAGAGCTCATTAAGTGGTATGGACACAGTGTTATTACTAACAAATGCCAGACTAAAGAGCTGGTTATTGGGAGTCATCATAATGTTTGTCACTACGTTCCATTTGTTATGATTAATGATCAGCCTGCTGGAGTGGTACAGGTGTTTCTAGTCATTTTTTTTGTTGCACTTTAAGTTTCACAACCAACATAGATTTTGTTTTCTTTTAAAGTAATGTTTTTATTTGTTTTACTTATTGTACTGTATTTAGGATGAGTCATTGTGCTCAGTTTTAACTATCCTGTGATGACGAAGGCAAATTTCCACACCTCTGGGCAATAAACTGTAAAAGTAAAGCGTATAGTAATATTGTCCCAGTAATGTTTCTGCTTATTAAACTGTTCATTCTTATGTTACTATGGGATGTAATGTCACTAAGGCTTCTTATGTTCCTGGTCATTCTTATGTCAGCAGCATTATACTGTCCACTACATACTTTGGCATATGAAATATGCCACCATATTGTATGTTTTTATTATACATTTTGTTGCTAATCTGAACGGTTTCATTAATGTACTTTCACTGGCCAATATAAACAGTGCAACAAGGTCACTGTATCCACAGGAGTGTTAGTATTCGGTACACGTTTAGTGTCAGAGATTATTCTATTTACATGTAGTGTTCTTAATTAGCTTAGCTGGGAAATACAACGCAAACTATAACTGCTAATTCAGTGTTTCGAGCGTCTGGTTTTCACAGGCTGATAAAGAAAACACACGTCCAACACAGCCGCCTCAGAAACCCCCTCCAAAGGGACACTACCGACCCGCCATTCACCACAACAATAGCCGTGCGCGCGAAAGACTCGCGGGCTACCATGGCGACACGCAACTATGGCGTTGCCAGGCCAGGTAAAAATCCCCGAAATTTCCTACGTGAAAAAAGGCCAGTTCAGGGAGTAGGCTATATGCTGAATTCGCCCCATACTCCTACACACACACACACACACACACTGATTCATGAGCACAGACGCTCCGCATATCAAACAATATTAGCCGAACACCTCTCCACATGTTTACTTCATTTTCCTTTGAAGATATCAGGTGTACTCAGTGTGCTCTGCCCTGCACACACCTGATAATGACATTTTAAACCATGATTGCACCACTGTGAGGTTTCAGTAGTCCGTTAGAAGGCTGTGGACAGGTGCAGGAGGAGCTTACAGAGGACCGGGGGCGATTGATGTTATTTTTTTCTCTATGAATCCGCTTTGTTTACAGGTAAAGAGCGTCTAAACATTACATTGTTCTGTTAAAGTGAATAAATAGCACTACACTTTTCCTACCTGGAGGCTGAGCACCGGATGTGAACACCTGACTGCCTGCGGACCCCATTAACGGGCTAAATCCCCGGAGGATCCCCACTGTGCTCTTTATATTCTTTATATTGTTTATAGCAAAAAAACTGCTCTAAAGTAGAAGGAGCTGATTAATCACAACCACCAAAGCTCATCTCTCTCTCTCATGTGTCCTGTAGCTTCTCTTGCGCAAACAGACAAATTTGAATTTTTGATCTGTCTTTTACAGATTCACACCCACAATTACTATTAATTAATTAATGCTCTGAGTAAACGCGCGCGCGCGCGCACACACAGATTTCTATTTGATTATTTATTTCCACTAAACTCAGTTATTCCAATAATTTCCATCTCTCACCACGTCTCTAACACACACCTGCCAATTACAGCTTACTTTCACGACTAAAGCGGGTTTAAGATGCTGTACTTATCATCTGTACCTTAAAGCCGACTCACCACAGTAAACACTAAAGTTATGTAGTTTATAACTGCATGAAATCAGGCCGCATTGTGCATTAAAGGAACACAGATCCTTCTCAGATCGTTAACCTTGGGGGGGAAGCCTCTAATCCTGAAGGCAAGCAGCCGATTATTGCGGGTGCGAACTCAGAAGTAATTAGGCAGCAAATCCAGGCTGTAACTTTACCGCAGTGGAGCATCATCACGGAGAGGAGCAGCGCTCTGCACTTCCTGACAGAAGATCTTCCCAGCTCCATCGCCTCCTGGGACTCCCGACTTCCACAGCTAATCATCCAGGGCTCTGAGCGGTTCCTCAGCACTGCCTCGGGTCGCTCCGACCTGCCTGGTTCCAGGGAACAGAAGTTGTGGGTGTGTCCCAGCGCCCCATGCTGCGGCCGTGCGCTCGGACGGGCCGGACACCGTTAGGGTCAAAGGTAAAACCCGGACTGGAGCCGATTCCGGTGTGAATGACTCTCTTATTATTATCAAAGCTCAGCAGTCTGTAGATTAAAGTCCTGTCTCAGATTTACAGCGTTCTCTTTCTCCTTCCTGTTAGATGTCCGTTATTTGTATCGTCCTCTTTTAAGCGACTTTCACTGTAACCTCCATCCATATCTTAGCAGTGTGAATCCAGTGTTAGTGGGTTTGACCCAAGGTAAACTATAGCCCAGGGAAGCACCAAGCAATACCAATAATCACAATCAAAATGTAAATAAATGACAATACAATAATAATAAAGTCAATAAATCTTTTCTGATTGCACCATTTTTCTGATTTTGATTTTTTTTTTTTTTTCTTTTCCAAAGCTTTCGTTTTTACATAGGATAATTATTCAAAACACACAGATAGATTCCTGGATCCTGTAAATAATTTACTTTTCATGTGGGAAAGAAAAATACTTTTAATCATTTGGCACAGTCCTGTGCTGGGCTTTTATTTGAGTCTCCTGAGTGGAGTCCAGGCCAGATTTGGAATTTGCACACTGACACACAGGACTAACTCTGAGTGTAACCTACTTAGGGTTTATCCCCTGCTGCCCCAATGCCCTTTTGCTCTTCTCTCTCACGTTGGTTAGAGCTCCAGTGGTGTCAGCCCAATTAAACCCCAGACCATGCTGAGTTGGGAGTGACCATGCTTTCATTAAACCATTATACACAGGCCAGCAGTGTAAAGATTCCCCATTCTCCATTATATCTACCACACGTCAGGAGGGTCCAGGCTGCACTCTGCATTCCTGAGTGTCAGCGTGTTCACAACTCTGGTGAGATGGTTTTCATTGGAGATTTGATCCAAATGGAGTCTGTTTTACTGAAACAAATAGGCCTTGATGTCAAAATACATTCATATGTATATTCATATACTGATATTTGTCTTTGGCTGTTTTCAATCTAGTAGTTTATCCTGATGAGTGTTAAAGTAGGAGTGGAGTAAGACCTACTTTTATGCTGTTTTGTTGTTGTTGTTGTTTTGTTTTTGGGTAGGTAGGTGACTGGGGCTTACCAAGTTTCTGAGCATTGTGTTCAGTATGGAGAATTGTGAAGAACATCCTATTTGTTCGATACAGCTCCTCACCCCTAACCCCATCCCCCACTCAGCTGCACAGAATGGCAGGATAACACTCACCAGAGCACTGATTATCCTGACAGTTGGCCCTCTCAACTGTGCCCTCCTGGGGTATCTATAACGATGTCAAGTGATAGATAATGTTGCGGGTGGGTTTTCAAGATTAAGATTTTTTTTTTACCTATGACAAGTTAAAAAGTTCCTTTGCTTCGACAAGAGTTCAACAGTAAATAAAGCACCACTTTACTTTTAATTGAGATTACAGTTTTATATGTCAGGTCTACAATGTAGGTCAATATCAAACCTGTTCTTTATGTCTAAGATTCAAACATTATGATTTAGGCCTCACTACAGTACTGAGAATGCCCTGGTTGTAAATGATGCACTACTGGCCCCAGATCAGGGTCTCTGCGCTTGTTTTGCTTAATCTAAATGCAGATTTCGATATCAGAGGTCACAATATTCTTCTAGAGAATCTAGAATTTTTCATGTGGTTTAGAAATCTCTTTCCTGGCTGAGGTTTTATCTGTCTGGATGGTTATCAGTTTGTACATGTTCATGGTCACTTCTCAAGCAGTCGTAGCCAACATCATGTCCAGTTGCCAAAATATTTTAGCTCTATTAGATGTATGGTTCCTGAAAAACAATTATCTTATCTTAAATCCAACCCTATGAATGATCATGCCCCAACCTGACAAATGACCTCAGCATCTTGTCCTGTAAAGGCCTTTCAGGTTTCATCTGGAGGCACACAAGCATTCAGGAGTTACAGTTCTTTGAGTAAATTATACTCTGCCTAATTAAAATTGATTAACAAGAGGTGGCTATAGTGTATACAAATGTCGGCATGTTTCTGACAATTATTGAGCTTCATAAACACCTGAACACTTTGCCCCCAGGTTTGTGAACTTCAGTCAAAATCTAATTTAAGATTAGAAAAAATCTAAGAATTTGCATATTAAACAAATTTGCAAAAAAAAAATCATAATGGTGAAAATTGCTACAGGGGTAACAGAAGCCAAGCTGTAAGAGGAAACATATGATTTTTGAAAGTATGGCTTACAGTTCTTGAGATATGGGACAAAAGGTAAATGTTAGCACTTTAGTGCCACCAGCAGGTTAATGTTGGTCCCTTTACTTTCCTGAGTAGCAGGGGATTCTGAACTATGCAACAAAGCAACGTTTCTATGACTTGTGTTTTGGGCTGCCCATCATAAGCTAAAGCTAAGCTAAGAAGAATATTAAAAAGAAGAAAAATTATACCAATTCCAAAAGGGTTACAAGAACTTCATGCTGTCAACCCTAAAAAGAAAAATCTTAACAATCCCAGTAGACTTACAAGCACTTCCTTGTTGTATCCCTAAACATTGCTGCAAATAATCTTGAGGGTCCAAGTACTCCCCACAAATAATGCCTTAAGTGGCCAGTTCTTGCTAGTACATGGAACAATAAAGAGACTGAACACATGAAACATGGGACATGGAACTAAATATAGAGACAACATAGTTGTCAAGTTTTGTGATGATATGCTGTGTGAAATGCCTACAGAATGCTGATTGGCTGAAAGTGGTCATATTTTTGAAGTAATTAAGTGATGATTAAATATTTAGTTAAAGATTAGCAGAATGATGCAGCACCATGCCTCATCTTTTGCAGATATCCTCAGATCCTTGCAGTAACGATGCCTTTCAGGTTGGGTGTAATTCTATATTACCAATCATGAATCACAGCTATTTCAGTAATCCACAGGTTCACGTTGGGAGAAAGTATTTTTGTCATGCCAACACCAGGATTAACATCTAACTACTATGGTATTGGATCATATTCAGCAATTAATAAATGACCAACTGAATTGTTTTGTCTCATTTATTTAACTGGGTTCTCTTTATCTACTTTGAGGACTTGTGTGAAAATGTGATGATGTTTCAGGTCATATTTAAACAGAAATGTAGACAATTCTAAAGGGTTCACAAACTTTCAAGCACCACTGTAAACAATGTTCTTTCAAAATTACAGAATTTTTTGGTCTAACAAAATAAAGACAGATTAAATGAACATAATTTAATGTGATAACTTTAATGTGATCAGCTTTGATTTAAGTATGTAGAGCTAATTTTATCCATGGTGTTCTAATATCTTTTACAAGATTGTATTTGACTTATTGAAATAATGTTATTGAAGCTTAGCAGTGGTGCTACTTTACTAGTACAGCTTTCATTGATCTAATCTGATCATGTGGATTAAATAAATAATTTTAACGTTAACTTAAAAATGCATAACTAAAATCATTTACAAAAGTACTTGTTCTAAATTAGGAAAGCACATACGGTAACTAGTGTTTCCTGCAGAAAGCTTGTATTTTCAAAAACGACAAACAAACATTTTTGAAAGTGCTCCTGTCCACACAGCAGAATGAGGTACTGAATACATCAGTGGCATAAAGCATAAGTGGTTCATTTATTAAACATGTAAACAAAAAATAATGACATCTAAGTTGGTCATGACTGCCAGCTCTACAAGGAAAGCCTAATGTTTAATATGTGGAAGTTGTACGTTTAGGGTCTTTGGCAGATGCAGGCATGTGAGCAGCACAGCCTGTTGAGACAGTGGGCAGCATGCAGTTAACATCTGTATTTAAAAAAAAAAAAAAAAAGAAGACAAAAAGTCATTTTAACCCACATATTCATACAGGTAAAAACTGTGTAAAATTAATTACAATTACCATACTCCTCCTTTACATGTGAAAATTAATGGTTGTCTTACATTTGACTAATGAAATGTGAAATTTGACTAATTATGCCAATTAAATTAGATAAGATTTGCCAATCCTACAATTATACTAAGCACGGCTGGCTAACTAGCCTGCCAATTGCATTGATATAACAGTTTGAATATTGACGCTTGTGAGCATGCCAACATCCTTTATAAATTACCTGAAAAACCACAAACCTGGCATTACATGCATGCACTAATGACCGATAGAGGAGTCTTAGCTGCATCCAGTGTAAAGTGCATTACTGGAACGAGCTCGTTCTGTTTGTGTTTGCCATATTTTTTCAGTTGCTGCAGATGCAATCCCATGATGGTAGGGACATCTGTGAGACCTGAATAAATGCAGTTTATTCTAGTTTAATTTAAATAATCTGTTTTAGATGGTTGGTTTATTTGTGCTCTATTGACTAACATTTCAGATAATTCATGTAAATTCACAAATTCAAGTTATTTCAACTTGAATTATTTGCTTCAAATATATAAACATCACATTTCAATTTTTTTTAATGTACCCTTAAATGGCTGCGGATGGTCTACTTGTATTTTACTGTAATGGATGTGATTCTTAGAGGAAGTTTTGCTATCGTAAAGCACTTATCAAAGAAATAATGAAACATGATAACCATGTCCTTATTTTGAAAAAGGAAACCAGGTGTGTTGCCACTGACATTTAAAGTATTTCTTAGTTTTATGTTGTTTGTGACTGACTGACTGACTAGGTGAAAAGTTACATTGCCTCTGGGATTTATGGCTAGAATTATGGAAGTGCCCGTGTCAGTTACTGGATGAGGCAGAAATTACGTGCCCCAATGATGACAATTTGCCACATTTGGATGACAGTGACAATGAACCTGATGTAAGAAATGTCATAATAATAATCACTCTCATCTTCTGCCCCTTAATCCTTTTCAAGGTCACAGGGGGAGGCTAGAGCCAATCCCAGGTGAGAGACAGGCTGCCAGTTGCACAGCAGAGCCAACACACAAAGACAGACAACCATTCACACCTATGGGCAATTTAGAGTAGAGAATTAGCCTAATCCCCTCTGTGCATGTCTTTGGATCGTGGAAGGAAACTGGAGTGCCCCAAGGACACTGGGAGAACATGCAAACTTCACACAGAAAGGCACCCAGGTTTATCCTGGGGGTTGAACCCAGGACTTTCTTACTGTGAGGCAACAGTGCTAACCACCACACCACTGTGCCACCCTGATTCAGTATAAACCAAATTTATTTTAATTAGATCATTAAAACTACTAAAACAAACTACTTAAGCATTTCTCCATTTTGTTTAGCACAATCTCAAAATGGTGGAACCTGAGTGATGACTCTGTGCAGCTAGCAGACAGTGTGGTTTAGCCTGCTAGTCTGTTCCCCAGCCTGGGCACTTGATTGTCAGAGATTAACTAGGTCTGTTCTAAGACTATGAGCTGTGTTACATTTAATGAGAGCAGCACCTTCCCAAGTGGGTTGGATACTGTCTTGCCCTAAAAGGCCAGCCTTGCCCTCAAAACTACTCAAATTATCTACAGTTGAAAAAAAAGATATTTACATACACTTCAGAAAAAAAACACAAAAACTTTTCTTTACTGTCAAACATTAAATCAGAGGAAACGTTTTCTGTTTTAGATCAATAAATATTAACATTTTTTGCATTTGTTAAATGTCAGAATTGAGCGAGGGAGAATTATGTATTTTTATTATCACTTTCAAAGTCAAAAGTTTACATACAGTAAGTTTATTGTGTCTTTAAACAAAAAGAAAATTCCAGATGATTCCATCCTGAGCTGAAGAAGCTTCTGATTGGTTAGTTGATTCCATTTGAGTTAATTGGTGACACCTGTGGATGCAGATAAAGGCACACCTCAAACACAGAGCCTCTTTCTCTGACATCATGGGAAAATCAAGAGAAATCACCAAGACATCAGGAAAAGAATTGTGGACCTCCACAAGTGTGGCTCATCATTAGGTGTAATTTCCAGATGCCTGAAGGTCCCACGTTCATCTGTTCAGACAATAATACACAAGAATAAAAAACATGGGAATGTACAACCATCATACCGCTCGGGAAGGAGACGGATTTTGAGTCCCAGAGAGGAACATGTTTTGGTGTGAAATGTGTGAATCAACCCCAGGACAAAAGCTAAAGCCCTTGTGAAGATGCTGGCTGAAACTGGTAAGACAGTGTGATTATCCACAGTAAAACGAGTCCTGTACCACCA
>JAQLOM010000057.1:0-10437 GCA_030068315.1 Chrysichthys thysi | reverse complement strand
AAACGCCCGGGGTTCTATTGGAAGATATAGGGTGTGTGTGTGTGTGTGTGTGTGTGTGTGTGTGTGTGTGTGTGTGTGTGTGTGTGATATATATATAAACTGCGTTTTGTAGCCAAGAGTACAGTTCGAGCTGCTGTTTTTTTTTTTTAACACTTTCTGCCCAAACAGTCTGGAGAGTTGTGATATAAAGGTGTACAATAAAAAAATGTCACATGTTGACTGAAAACAATATACACTAAAATATTTATCCTACGTCATTAGTAGTAAATCATAGCGATTTCATTTCTCAGTCATTATAGGCGTGATGAAGCTCTTGTCTTGGGTCTTGTGAGTCAGAGAAATCTCCAGCATCCAACTTTCGAAGGGCTGAAAACCCCGGCTGCACAGTCGTAAAAAAACAAACCACAAAAGACAAAAAAAAACAAAACAAAAAACAAACACAGCATCATCAAACCACCCAGGGCCAAAAAACTCCACCTTTTGCCCTGCCACAGCTAATAATAACCACCATCTATTTAAAGTCTCGGCTCAGGGGACAGCTCCGGCGGGAGTGTCTGATCCCGTCTCTGTCTCTGCCCATCAATTATATCCTCCATTCAGCATCCTCAGCCGCGTCCAGAGATCTGGAGTACTTCCAGCTCGAAGCTGGACACTGAGGAGTTGCCGAAGAGGCATCTAAGCACTTTCTCCAGCCTCCTGAGTGTTCAGCTCCAAACACCTGCCTAATAAACAATCAACGTGACACACAACCAAGCTTTAAATCTCTCAAACTATTTACAGTCCAGATATCTCCTTAATTTAACACAGACTCTGGGTTTGCTGTGGAAGAACTCCTTACTCAAACGCAGAGGAAAGAATCTCTCGTCAGGTGCTTCTGAACTCTAAAAATATCTCCAGGCAGCGAGAGACCAACCGGAGCCATGTGGGCCACCCAGCGTGATCATGCAGTGCCTTTAATGCCTTTGTGTAATGTTTCCACTCAGATGAATGCTGCGTGTGTCTCTGGACAGCGGTAATGAGGGACCGGTTGAGCAGAAACGATTGCACAAAAGATGATTAACTGGATTTTTTATTGAATGCAGAAATACGATCTGCTATGCTACTAAACCTCGCTCTGAGAAACCCTCTGAGCGGTGTTAACAGGCACTTCAGGAGTGTGACATTTCAGCTGGAAATTAATTTTCATGCACATATTCAATTATAATGTACCGAACTGATTGAACAGGGTTTTTATTCCCTGTTGACTGTCATGTTCAAAAACCAAGCCCAACTGCATAAGAAAAAAACAAAAAACCATACTTCAGAATGTGCTTCGGAAGGAAATAATCCCCAGAAAGGTGAAGAAATAAAGCAGAGTTACGGTCACCATCCTGAATTCAACGATTTACGGATAAAAACAGTTACATTTTTTAAATATTACATCACATCACATTACAGTCATTTGGCAGACACCTTTATCAGAGTGACTTACATCCATCTCATTTGTACAACTGAGCAATTGAGGGTTAAGGGCCTTGCGCAGGAGCCCAGCAGAAGTAACTTGGTGGTGCTTGGATTTGAACTTATGACCTTCTGATCAGTCATCCAACGTCTTAACTACTGAGCTACCACTGTCCTTTTTTAATTAAACGACAACAATTTATACTTTCCGTACATTAATAGTTACATCCAAACACCGTGGAACATCTGTGAACCAAGATCCTCTCTCTTAACGCCGATAAGACAAAACACACAGCTTCCATGTCCCTGAGAAACTAAAAAGCCTTGCCGTTGACCTCGCTGACTGTTACGAAGAGCCGGAACTGGAGACTCCTTGATTAGATGCTGAATAAACACCTCACACAAAATGGCACCGTATCGCTGTGTACACATTTTATTGGTTAGATACAGTGGTACGTGAAAGTTTGTGAACTCTTTAGAATTATCTACATTTCTGCTTAAATATGACCTGAAACATCATCACATTTTCACACAAGTCCTCAAAGTAGATAAAGAGAACCCAGTTAAATAAATGAGACAAAAAAAATTCACTTGGTCATTTATTAATTGGTGAAAGTGATCCAATGTGCTTTAACTTGTACTGTAGTTCTGACATCCCGCTAAATCGAATGCATGCACAACGCATCTCACTATATATGCACAATATAGCCAAAAGTATATAGACACCTTGCCGCCATGCCCACATCCACTTGTAGAACATCCCAACTCCAAGGTCGTTAATACAGCGGACCCCCGGCTTATGAACTTTATTCATTCTGAGAACTACGGTGGAAGAATATGCATTAACGCGGCGTATGAGTGAGGAAGTTGACCCCACGCACAAGTGTTCCATTTGTGTTGCTTTGTTTGGCGACTTTTTGGCCCTTATCATGGCTCCTAAACGAAAGTCAGAGTCTTCAGATGGTGGTGCTTCGACGAAGGGGAAAGCCATCACGATGGAAGTGAAATTCGACATTGTAAAGAGATCAGAAAAGGGAGAAACAGCCACGGATATCGGATGTCTGTTTTTCTGTTCCTACAGTGCAGTGTACAGCACAGTACATTTATGTCATTTTCCTTTTTCTGTGGCTTAGTTCTGTTTTTATATTCTAGATTATGATTGTACACCTGTGTTAGCACAGGGAAGTGACTTAATTTGGGGTGTGTTTCGACTTGCACCAAAATTCGGGTACATGGAACTGTGCCGTAATCCTGAGGACCCCCTGTGTTCGCCTTATTCTTAAACTGTTCCTACTAGATGTGTACACAATCATGCGTAACTGTGACAGACCCAGCAGTTAAGGCAAAACTGCGAACCTGACGCCTATAAAAGTTATTCTGTGCTATTCTGTTATTCTGAGCCATTTCCTGTGAGAGCGAGTCTTCCTGCATGAGTCAAATGATCGACGACGTCTGGGATGTTTCGAGGCCGCCGCTGATCCGGCAATTCCTAAACGCATGCCAGCTACATGCTAATGTCTAACAACGCGTTCGGTCCACTACGTGACTTCGATTTTCCAGACTCTCTGTGGCCATCTGCTAAATACCCAGGGAGCCTCCCATCCATTACAATCCTCATCATTAATCCTCGAGCGTCCTTGTATTTATGTAGTCCTTAGTTGGGTAAAGCTGCTTTAAACCAGGCCTGTTTCAACACTGAAAGAGCCAGGCTGGCTACTGATTTATACCCAAGACAGACAAAACATTAAGCAAAAATTCACCTGCTTTAATCCCTAAAGTAACAGGTTATACACCGAGGAAGGGCAATGTGTCAATATGTCTTCAGGACACACAAAATCCAGCTCGTTCAAAGTTTTTCACACTGAACGTGAACCTTTTTTTGTTTTTTGTTTTTTAAAACACCAAAATTTCTTTGTGGTGCTCTTGAAAATAATTTATCATCACTCACTCGTCTTCTGTCTTTTAATCCTGTTCAGGGTCACAGGGGGAAGCTGGAGCCAATCCCAACTGACTTTGGGTGAGAGGCGGGGTACACCCTGGGCAGGTCACCAATCCACCGCAGGGCGACACACGGAGACAGACAACCATTCACACTCACATTCACACCTACGGGCAATTTAGAGTCGCCAATTAGCCTAATCCCCTCTGTGCATGTCTTTGGACTGTGGGAGGAAACTGGACACGGACACGCAGTTCCACCGCGGGGATTTCACCCAGGACCTTCTTGCTGTAAGGCGACAGTGCTAACCACCACAGTTTATCATCATTTCAACAAAATTTCGAAAAAAAATTTTTTCCCCCAGACAAGTCAACTAATCCTTATCCTGAGTCTCGATGAGACACTTTCATTCCCGGAGGTATTTTATCCATAGCTCGTGTCCGCACCACAGGAACCGAGAACGTTCATAGTCTTAGAGCACCATTTTTAGGGACTTTTTTATTTATTTTAGCTCCTATTTCAGGGTTGGTTCTCCTCCAGCACCAGATGAACCGTGAGTTGGGAGAGTGTACGCTGATTGGTCCATTACATTCGCGTCATTTGGCTGACGCCCTTATCCAGTGTGACTTACATTTATCTCATTGATACAACTGAGCAGCTGAGGTTTAAGGGCCTTGCTCTAGGACCCAGCAGTGGCAGTTTGGATTTGAACTCCCGACCTTCCCATCAGTAGTCTAATGTCTTATCCACCGAGCTTCCAATGTCCCACATGCTGTACGTCCAGACATATGTACACGTTGATTAGGTCAAAGACATGAGCCAATGCAGCACTAGCAGCCGCCATTTTAAAGATCCATCTAGACTAGTTAGCTGTTTTCACAGCAGCACGGAAACAATGGAGGTCAAGACGCACGTTCACATGAAAAACAACAAAGTCGCTATAATGACAGTCAGCTGTCTTACGTTGCTTCGGTATCCCTGCTGGCAGTGCCAAGGCCAGTAGAAAAGAAAAGACATGCTGGGACGTTTAGAAGACATGCTTCTGAATTTAAATTAGCTTTTGAAGCACACAAAAAAAACCCACACATTAATGCACTGTACAGTACACCGATACACAAGGTAACTTTGTGAGTTGCGGGAGAGAGTGAGGCATCACGCATGGCAAGTGACGCATACATCCGGGCTTCGTCCGAATGTACTGTACCTCATACGCTGTTACACTGGCCTGTCAGCGATGCCTGCCTGCGAATCTGAAATATTTTCTAAATATTTTACAATTTTTAACGTATCGCAATCAATTTCGAAAAGTCAGGCCATCGCAACTAAGACAGCATCTGTGCGAGATTGCGAGAGAAGCTTTGATCAGAGAAGAGATTTCATTTGAGAAGTCATTAGGGTACTTCATTTAGCTTCACATGCATTTAATTCACAAAAGCAGCGTTTATAAAAAGCATTAAAACAAAACAACGTTTACTGCTAAGCGCATGATCAGTTTACGAAAAGGATTATTTTATTATGATATTCATCGAGGCAGTGTAATACACCATGAGGATACACACATTAGCGCGTGTGTGTGTTTAAATCCAGTTAATTAGGCTGGTCGATAAGAAACGCGCCTGAGGCTGAGACGAATAGGATGAGGAGTGAGGAAGTTGAACAGGGATTTATTTTTCCTTGAAGAAGTGCTCACTGATTGGAGGAGCAGAGGGCTCCTGAATACGAGCGTTGATGGAGCTTGTAAAAGTGAACGTTAGCGGCGCGAGGGTTTGCAAATAACCCGCTTTTGTGTACTCTGCTACAGGTGGCCCTGTGTAAGGGCGGAGACGGGGAGGTTTTTACAGCCGCAACACACCACAGTCAAGAGCAAACTAATCAGTCTCCATTATCCTCTGGTCAGATCTCCTCTCTCAGCCTCCTGTCTGAATGGTGACTAGTTAGCTCGGCTGCACACCGCTCACACTCGGACCATCCTATGTTACATGGCTTGTGTGTGTGTGTGTGTGTGTGTGTGTGTGTGTGTGTGTGTGTGTTTCGGGAACTGAGTAACTCTGTTTAATACTATTTATCATGCCGAGTCCGTCAGAGAAGGCTCTCTCCTCACCCACTCATAACGCGGCACACCCCCGCGGCCCATCAGGAGCTGACACACACAAGGCCTTCAGTGTTGAGGGGTCACGCTACCCAAAACTCACCACCTCAAACTCACAAGGGCCTCGACACACACCAGGCAGAGAGGAGGGTCTTTACTTTAACACTGGAGAGGAGAGGTGAGGTTTGACAGAGACAACTAAAGAAGAGAAGATTAGGTTAGAGAAGAGATGAAAAGACAATGAGAGGAGAGACCAGATGAGAAGAGGTGAGAAGAAAAGAGAAGGAATGAGAAAAGACTTGAAAGAAAGGAAAGAGGAAGTTAGAAACCAGAAGAGAAGAAAAAAGGAAAAAAGGTAGAGACAAGAAAAGACGAGAGAAGACAAAGTATGAAAAAGAAATGACAACACTAAAAGAGATGAGAAAGGGAGAGAGAAGACAAGAAAAGAGAGGACAAGAGAAGAAAAGAGAATGAAAAGAGACAATGAAAGAAGAAAAAATGAAGACTAAAGGGAAGAGAAGAGAAGAGATGAGAAGAGAAGAGAAGAGAAGAGAAGAGGAAAAATTAGAGACAAGAAACGACTCAACATAAAGAAGAGAAGGGGAGAGAAAGCAAGAAAGGAGATGAGAAGAAAAGAGAAGACAAAGAAAAGTAGAGACAAAAGAAGTGAGAAAACAAATGAAAAAGAAATGACTAAAGAAGAGAAGAGAAGAGAAGAGAAGAGAAGAGAAGTGGAAAAACAGTAGTGACAAGAAACAATGAGAGAAAAAGAATGAAAAAGAAATAACACTAAAAGAGAAGAGAAGGGGAGAGAAAAGGGAAGAAAAGAGAAGGGAGAAGAGAAAAGAAGGAGGTAAAAATTAGAGACAAGAAACGATGAGGGAAGACAAAGTATGAAAAAGAAATGATTCAGCATGAAGAGAAGGGGAGAGAAAACAAGAAAAGAGATGAGAAGAAATGAGAAGAGAAGACAAAGAAAAGTAGAAACAATAAAAGAAGTGAGAAAAAACGAATTGTGAAAAAGAAATGACTAGAGAAGAGGAGAGAGAAAAGGTACAAGAAAAGATGAGAGAAGAATGTAAAGTATGAAAAGAGAAGAAAAGAACAGGGAGAAGAGAAGAGAAGAGAAGAGAAGTGGAAAAAGACAGAAGAGAAGAGAAGAGAAGAGAAGAGAAGTGGAAAAAGACAGAAGAGAAGAGAAGAGAGGAGAAGAGAAGAGAAGAGAGGAGAAGAGAAGTGGAAAAAGACAGAAGAGAAGAGGAAACAATTAGAGAAGAGAAGACAAAGTATGAAAGAAATGATTCAACATAAAAAAGAAGAGAAAGGGAGAGAAAACAAGAAAAGAGAAGGGAGGAGAAGAAAGGGAAAAGTAGAGACAATAAATGTAAGAAAACGAACTGTGAAAATGAAATGATTAAACAAGAGAAGAGAAGAGAAGAGAAGAGAAAAGAACATTAGAGACAAGAAACGATGAGAAGACAAAGTATGATAAAGAAATCATGAAACATAAAAAAGAAGAGAAGAGATTACAGAATAGCCCTTTCGAGGAAAGAAGCTTCCGAAAGATGCGAGACCACTTAGAATGAAGGGAGAAGAAAAGGAGTAATAAACATTTAAAGAGATTGTAGGAAATTCCAGAGGACAGAACTTGACAAAGAAATCTGAGGAAAGAACAACAACCACAGCAACAACAGCAACAAAAAAACACACCAATCCTCTGTTTATCTTCTTTAAAAAAAAAATAGCTGTGCTTTAAAAAGAGCTACAGAGTTAAAGTTACATCAGCTCTCAAAAGCTGGGGGTGGGGGTAGGGGTTAAAATACGGTTTAACATGGAAAAACATGTTTTTTATTCTGTTTACACCACAGTCTCTGAAGGAAAAACAACACGGCACACGTTTTAATGGTTCATCGTTAGATTTAATGTCATGCAACGTCCGAGTGAAAAGTTAGCTCCCGGTTACAGCTTGGATGAACAGTATCTCTCTCTCTCTCTCTCTCTCCCCCTCTCTATCTCTCAAAAAATGCAGAGCATCATTTCCAATAAATAAATAAATAAATAAATAAACCAAAAAAAAAACAACAACAACAAAAAAACAGCGCAAGTGTCCTGTAACTCTGCCTGAAGACTTTCTGGTGGTGGGAAACTTTGACAGTTTTAAAAGTGCTACAAGCAGCAACCGAAACAAAAGTTAAATAAGCGTCTCCTACAACACGCCTTCATGTCTACACTTACACATTAATCAACCCTTTTTTTGTTGTTTAATATAGAGAATCTATGCTTGGCTTCTCTCACTAACATGTTCTGAGCTCTCACCTTCGCCCCATCCTGTCAGCTTCGCCTCCTGATCAGACTTAATCGAGCAGGGGGTAATACTTCGTAGTAGGGCTGGGTTATAAATAAAAAAAAATAAAAAAAAGAAATCGGTTCACCGATCAATATCGATTTTCGTTCAAAAGTACGACATCGATTCAAAAATTCGTGGACCGATCTTTTCCTGTATGCAATTCTTTATTCTTACGACCGCACAAGGAGAGCTATAAAACCATGTTACCGGCAAAACCGAAACCAAATTGAGCCGTGGCTGAAGATGCTCCACTGAAGTCACCGTCTGGCCTAAAGGCCAATGTTTGGCAACACTTCGGATTTAAAACTCACGAGGATACAGAGGAACTGGATAAAACAAAAGCAATCTGCAAACTGTGCCATATCGAGGTCAAATATTGTGGAAATGCCACAAATCTCCAAAACCACTTATCCAGGCACCACATTGACATAGTTTCAGCTAAAACGTCAGGGGCGAATCAAACCGCCCTGGAGAAGGCATCTGGGGTTAAATTGGCTTCAAAGTATCAACGTGCCTTAAGTATTACTGAGGGAAGACAAAGAAATTTCTAAATAAATCGATATCAAATCGAATCGAATCGGCTCATGAGCTTGTGAATCGGAATCAGATCGATTCAGGAAATCACCAACGATACCCAGCCCTACTCTGTAGGCCATAAAGCGACACCAGGCATTTAACTGGAATGAAAACCTGAGTCCAGACATAAGCATACACTTCATAACAGGACTCTTTCTCCTACATGCTCTCTTTCAGAAGCTTAGTCCAAGCCTTCACACCGTGTTTCCTCATCTTATTCTCAAACGCTAATGATGACGTGACCAACACCGCTCGGGCAACGCTGCTAATCACGGCAAGGGTTTTAGGAGTCGGACGTGGGCGGACACGGAGTAAACGGAATAAAAATCTGGTTATATAACTCGGAGGTGGACGAATCATACATTTATTAGCTAGACAACTGGGCAAGTCAAACAGCTCGGGTTTCCTTCGCCCAGACTGACACGGGGGTGGAAATCCCCCAGGAGCTCTATGTCTCTGGACTCACGTCTGAATTATTATGGATTACCATTCAGTTATTTTAATAGGGTTTTTTTGTTATACTTTAACTATACAGTGGACCCTCGGCTCACGAGTTTAATTCATTCCGAGACTCTGGTCAGGACCCGATTCGTTTGTGACCCGATTCAATTTTTCTCACTGAAATGAATGTAAATACAATTAATGTGCTTTAGCCCTCAAAAACATGTTTTTAAAGTGTATTATGGGTTTATGTGTGGCAATAAAACCTTCGGCTCGTAAACGCATTGGATGCCAAACAAAACGACGTTTGAACTAAATTCCCGAACAGATTTTGTATCAACCGACAAGCAAATCCTTGACTGATGTACACAGGCACCCAACCCACGCTTCATGCCACAAACATTCAGTTCCTTTCAAGAACTCATGGTGTGAACGTGGTCAACGCATGTTTTCATTGTGTTTCTCTGCATTTTTGCTCTATAAAGCTTCATTACGGGTCTCAAGAAAGTGAAAAGTGGAAATGGTAGTGCGAGTAAGAAGCCTAAGCGTATAGCAGTTCAAATAAAGAAAGAAATAATCGCAAAACATGAGAAGCGCCACCATATCCCTCCACCACCATCCACCTCCGCCAGGTTTTTATTTCATTTAGTTTTATTTTTCTATAATTAAAATTATTTTAATTTTATTCTATGTTTTATTGCCACACATAAACCCATAATAAGAGTCTCGGAACGGATTAAGTTTGTGACCAGAGTTTCCACTGTATTAGCATAAAGTGTAAAACCGAGTTTGAATGAAAACTCTATATACAGGGTTCGCGAACTTTCTAGCACAACTGCACATCACTACTGGATGTTCATGTTTCAGACCCTGAAATGCAGATGAACAATTCTCGATGGCTGTTAGCTTTTTGACATGAAATTTATGAGCAAAGGGAAGAACGGGATAGCGTGGAGCGGAATTTCAAACGAGGACTCGCTTGCTTTCAGTGGTAAGTGTTAAATGCATGAAGTTGGAGGCTGAATTTATGGAAACTCAATGTTACTTATTTTTTATTTTAATGATCCGCTCCAGTCAACAAACTTCACTTTATCTCCTACAATGAGAGTCCAGCCTATGATACATCACTGCATGAGGAACTCCCCCGGGGAAAGTACGGAGGGCAACAAGGCTTTACTTATTTTACATCATCCTCTCAGGAATGAAACTCAGTCTCGGTGTGAGAGCGACAGCACAGCTTCCAGGCCCCAGAGCTCAGAAAGCGTCTTAATTGGACTCAAAAGTGGCGTCAGAATCATAATGTCAGCAGTGTGATTCATGCCTGATGTGGAAATGCCAGTGAATTTCTCACCAGTCGGTCGAGATTAGATACGTAGTGAAAAAAGAAAATCATACAAAGTGGAAAAAATACTCAAGATAACGTAAGCGCTTCTTGGCTTACCACGAAGAGGCCTTCGGTATGATGTGGACGACTAGAATCTTTCACGCGCACTGGACTTGATTTTATTCATCACCTGTGATTTTTTTTTTCCAATGGATAAAGACACTGATACAAAGACACAGATGGAAACGATAAACACCAGAATTAAGTGTTATATATATATA
>JAQLOM010000048.1:0-10438 GCA_030068315.1 Chrysichthys thysi | reverse complement strand
CTAATTTACCCATATTACAATATTACAATAGCTCAATATACAATAACTATAACTATTATTATTATAACCATAATATTTTTATTATTATTATTATTACTATATCTTTTTCTTATCTTCCTATTAAGGGGTTACTTGTGTGATAGACACTTGTCTTCATTTTTTTGTTTGTTTTTTTTGAGGCTATGTCTAATAATGTCGGCCTCTTCCACCAGAAACTATGGCCATGAGCTTTTCCTGTCATCTACCCTGTATGGCTCACTCTACACCTCCTAACTTTGAGCTGAACTGCATATATACAGTACGTGTGTATGCATATAGCAAGCTAAAGTAGCTGACATGACTCACTAAGATGATGAATTTTAGCTCCAGAAAAGATTCAGCAGTGGCTGATGGAAGGACTGTCTGTACTGCAGTGACTCCGGGCATCACAAGGAAACCTAATACCCAATTATTCAGTCGGATATCCAATTATGGCTGGTCATGGTATCAAATGGGAAAGCTAAAACCTAATATCTATCAGTAGCTTGACAATAAAACTATTAGAGTTGAGCAATATGTTATATCACAAGGTCGCACTGACAGGACAAACTCTAACACACGAGTGTAATTGTTTTAGCTGTGCTCCAACCTCGACAGCATATCGGGTCTAAACATGGCAAACGATGTACTCATTTTCCAGAATAAAAAAACATTTTTGTCCTTCTGCTTATGGTTTTTTGTTTTTTTTTTTACTTTAATTGGAATATCTGTGCTTAGTTTAACCAACTTTTAGTTTCTCCCCCAAAGGCATTTTAGGGGGGGAAAAAGGATAATAAAGATATTAAGCTACCTTTCTTGACATGCATGTATTTGTATATGTATTTCACGAGCCCTCTCAGTCACTGCTGATGTGTTACAGTTATGTCAGTAAAGCAGGATGAAAAGTATCAGCCCAAATGCAGATCAGATCTAGGCGCTGTTTTGGCCTGTGGAATCACCCAACCCTGAATGGCTGCATGAATCTACAGTTTGGCCTAGAAAGAAATCAGCCCACGCCTCTCTTCTTTACACCATTAGTACTGCTGCTGTCTACAGCAGTCCAAAACAATCCATCTTACAATGTCTGGTGGCAGCAAATAATCCGACGTGGTTGCCAGAAAAAAATGAGAGCATACACAGATTTCTTTTTATAATCTTGGAAAGACAGGAAGGGTTCGTTTATAGCAGCTGCCCTCACTTGGGTGACTTGGCGACATTAATTGAGCTGGGAGCTGCTGGTGATTGCATCAACTTCACTTCTGCCAACTCTTTTTTTTTTTGGCTTTCTTGATGAGTCTTTCCTTGAATAGCAGCTTTGGCAGAAAAGTCCACTGGGTTCCAGGTCTAAGAAAAAAAAAATCCCTCATTGGGATGTCCACTGGATATCTTTCCTGTACCCAATCACCCAGTCTGCCCTAGCGGAGCACCTATGACTCACAGATTTTCTGGTTAAATAAAGAATTCCCGATTGAGCATCTGTTCAGAAAAAAATCTGTATTATCACCTCATGGGGACTGTCCTATTATTCATGCCAAGCCGCAGTATAAATAGTCTGCAGGATAAATAAATAGGTTTGCTTTGAGATCCTACTCCTTCTCGTATTTGGATTTACCACTGGGAAAGAAAGACAACGATAAACATTGTCGCAAAGCAGTTTTATGGAAATTCGGATGTAGGTTTATAGTTAGTTCTCTCTGTAGCTAGAGGTGACAGAGGCAAAAAGAACCTTTCGGAGAAACCAGACTTCCAACCCGTCCTCCCATCTTCTTCCAACTCACACTTCCAAATCCAACCCATCCTCTTCTAGGTGACACCAGGTAATGGGATTATAACTCATTCGATAATTATATACCACATAGTTTCTTGAAAGGATTTTCAGTATGAATTTTGGTTCTCAAGCCATTCCAGGTATTGAAACTTCCAGGTCCATGTGCTTCACCGCCTGCAATGGGTCATCAGCGGATACAAGGACTGACCTCACAGCCTCACAAGGAAGCACTGGATTATGGCTTGGGGAGCTGTCCATAAAAGACCTCATCCATCCTCTGCCAGCGTTACATAATGTTCATTACCTGGTTCAGTGGGCAGAAGTCCTTCACTCACAATAGCTGACACTGAAGACCCAGCCCCCGGATGAATAAGCCAACAAGGTTCAGCTGCTATCTCGCTGATGAGGAAGTGCTCTCACACTCCAGTTTGCCCAACATGTAACTCCACTGCCCCATGTCATGTCACCAGATTGTCTAAATAAATGAATTTCCTCATCATTATTACCAAACCAGTACCGGTAGTATAAATAATCCAGAATACAGTATCCTCCTGGGCTCTGCAGCTGTCCAAACCCCCGGCCCTCACTAATTGGCATTTTCTATTTTGGGGTTTTGTTTCCATTGCTAGCAGTATCTTTAGCACTCGTGTATTTTTATATTTGTGTGTATTTTTATATTACTATTATTCAGGAGCCTTTTTATGAACAGTCTCCCTGGAGCTTCCTCCTGGTTGTGACACTAGCACTAAGCTGTCTATAAATAAATTAGAGGAGAGAGGGATGAATAAGTGGGGGATGGAACGAGAACAGCAGAAGTGAAAAATGTTAAAGGTACAGAGCCTTTAAACTGCTAACCAGAGAGTCATTTATTGCCCATTTTACCCAGAGATCCAGGGCTATATATTATAATAATATACAGTATGTGGGGTGTCATTATTCATCACAGCCTCTTTCCTGTCTCTCTGGGACAAATTCTTTATAGATGAGCTGAATTTCTTTTAATATTTTTTGCCCTCTGTACGTTTTCCAAATGTCTCTTCAGTCCATGTTTATGTAAATAGAAATGTATTTGATCCTTAAAACTGGCGTTGATTAAATAACTAGCTGGTCGTGATTGTGATGTGTAGCCTTCCCCAGCCATTATTGCTGCTTCATACTCGAATCATATCATTCATTTGGCCAGTGGAGCATTTTATTAACTGGAAGCAAATTCTATCCGTATACAATTTTACTCTAAGAAACAAATTCATGCTCCTCAATTTGATCCTCAGCACTGGTTACTGTCTAGGAGTTTCAGTATATGTTCTCCTCATGGCTGGCCGGGTTCCCCACGAGTTCCCTGTGGGTTCCAGGATTCTTCCCACCTCAAAAACATGTAGACAGGTGAACTCTAACAGTGTGAACAAGTGTGTGAACATGTGCGTGTGTGCATGGTGCAGTGTGATGCACTGGCATCCCATTCACTGTACCATGTATTCCTGAGCGGTTTACTGGGGATGGACTCCGGATCGAAGTAGACCCTGACCAGTGTAAAACGATTACTCTAGATGAATGGATGAATGAACAAATGAATGATATCATTAAACAGTCTCCATATACTGTATTTCATTATGGTGCTGGATATAACATACTGAAATTTTGTCAATATTCACTTTAACTGTAAAAGAAAAAATGAAATGAAATGATCGGGTCATATAGGTCAGGGAATGTCCAGTATGGTTTGCTGTTCGTTAAGCATGTCCGCCCTCTGTCCCAAAATATAAAGAAAATGGAATTTTAAGGTTTTATGAAGACCACTTGGCACCATATTGAATTGACCCATGAGTTAGCTATGTTAGCTAATATTACCCCATTCACACTATACTGACTCCCACTGTACTGTGTGTGTGGGGGGGAGGGGGTGCGTGGAGAGGAAGGAAGAGAGACAGAGAGATCATGGTGAGTTGAGGCAGCGATTAAGCAGATCGCCTTTGGGGATTAGTGGACCAGTACCCAGGCCTTCTGTTAGTTATTTAGCCTCCCTCCTGTAAACTCATTTCTCTATTTCTCTTTCATGGTTGACCCTTTAGGGAAAGGCTTGCAGTGTGAGAGGGAAAAGGATGACCTATAAGAAGAAGGAGACAGCAGAAGGCACTTGGACAGCATGGTCAGTGACTGTGTGTATCAGAGAAGATGCACTTTGATGTGTAGGGCATAAACGGAGCACAGAAAAAGACAGGAGACGAGCGAGAAAGAAAGGAAACTGCGTGTTTGTGCTAGGTCATATAAGGAGAGCAGAGGATGCGTAGTACGTACTCGAGTAGTTGGAGGACTCTAAAGAAGCGTCTCTCACATTTGTGCGTCTCTCCGTTAGACACGATGAGTCACACAATCTGTTCAAAACTGGTAAGCGATGTTGCTGACAGTGCTCTTACTTTATTAAAGGCAAAATATAGAAGCCTGAGCACAGCCCTGGTTCTCTCATCACACAGCAGGTTGGATCATGCCACCACTCTAATCTGGGACAGCATCCTTTTTTTTCCCCCCAGCACACTAAATGTTCCCCCTTCATACAGCTTCTCATGTAAGACTGAAACCGTCTCGGTGCTTATTCGAGTGTCAGTGTGCTTTCAACCCACACAGGCTTGCGTTGCGTCGCTCACTTGAAATGCTTTGTCCATAAAACAGCTTTTTATTCTGTATGTTAATTACTCGGAAACGTCTTCAGAATCTAGAGCATGGTCATGTACTAAGCTGTACAAAGCTGCAGGATTTCGACCTGCCTGTTTCAGATTTCGTAGATTTCCAAGCATGTAAGGATATTTGTTAAAGCACATCCTAGAGCAGTAATCGAGACAAGTCTTACTTGTGGTGGGAACACATTTGAGCAGAGTCGGCCTCTCCGAAGCTGTACAGTGAGCAGGTTTCAGAATGAGGTTGGCCTGCTTTAACTATGTCTCACTTTTTTTGTGTCCTTAAGAGACTTTCTAAGTAGCATGGGTAAGTTTCAGGCAGTGACCATTTACATGCAAAACAATGGTAGCCATGGAGAATGCTCTGCTTTCATCCAGAACACAAAACGTACACTGTATGGATAAAAGTTTTGGGACACTTGACTATTTGGTTTTTCTCCAAACCTGTTGTCAGAAAGTTGGAAGTGCACAGTTTTTATGCTGCAGCGTTACAGTTTCCCTTCACTGGAACCAAGGCCCAAATCTGTTCTTGCATCACAATGTCTCTGTACACAAAGCTCCATGACAATATTGTTCGCTCAGGTTGGAGTGGAAGAACTTGAGAGTCCTGTTCAGATCCCTGACCTCAACCCCAATAAACACCTTTGGGATAAGCTAGCTAGAACACTGACTGTGCCCCAGGCCTCCTCATCCGACATCAGTGCCCAACCTCACTCACGCGCTTGGGGCTGAATGATCGCAAATCCTCACAGCGACGCCCCAAAATCTAGTGGAAAGCCTTCCCAGAAGAGTGGAGGATATTCTAACAGCAAAGGATAAATCTGGAATGGGAAGTTCAAAACAAGCACATATGGGTGTGATGATCAAGTATCCACAAACGTTTGGTGTGCATAATACGTAGTATTATTATAGATTAGAATGGCATTCAAATAATGACGTATTACTGTCGAGTGATAAATTTGCACACCTCTGGAACAAGTTTCAATTATAGCAACAAGACTCTTAATCTGTGTTGTTTCAAACAGTGCATGCTGTGCTATTAATGGTGAAAGAAAAGCAGAGTAAATTTGCTTTAGAATCAAATTTATAAAGGTTAAAACTTTGCACCCCCCTTTTGAATGAATATGACATAAATATTATATTTAATAACTTGGATACCAATTCAGTTTTTACTATTTTTTACTGCTATCAACCTCTGATCAGCTCTTAGCTATATAATTGACTCTCTTTCTTCCTGACATATCTGTTCTACCTGTTCTCTAAGAAATCTCTCATCTTCTGCCGCTTAATCCTGTTCAGGGTTGTGGAGGGAAGCTGGAGCCAATCCCAGCTGACCCTGGGTGAGAGGCGGAGTACACCCTGGGCAGGTCGCCGATCTACCGCAGAACAGCACACAGAGAACCACAGACAACCATTCACACTCACATTCACACCTACGGGCAATTTAGAGTAGCCAATTAGCCTAATCCCCACTGTGCATGTCTTTGGACTGTGGGAGGGAACCGGAGTACTCAGAGGAAACCCACACAGACACAGGGAGAACATGCAAACTCCACACAGAAAGGTGCCCAGGTCGACCCCGGGGATCGACCCCAGGACCTTCTTGCTGTGAGGTGACAGTGCTAACCACCACACCACCGTGCCGCCTGGAATGATGCACTTTTTTGCAAACAAGTTGTTAAAAGGTACACATTCCTTATTTTCTTCCTTAAAGGCATACAGTGTATCACTACCAGAAGACATTCTGTGAATAAAATGACACCATGAAAAAGAACAAAGCAAAAATCACCACTGTCTTGTCATGTTGCTTTTGGCTTGATGCTTTGGTCAGTGTGGGATTTCTGTAAGCACTGGAGGAGGTACGCGGATGTCCTAGCCTTGTCTGGATGGCACCAGGCCCTTTTGTTACTATACTAGCTTTACGCTGGGACTGTTTATTCAGAGGCAAACAAAGGATCATTCTAGACAAGAACAATGGTGATAAATGGTCCAGCCTTTTCCCTTTTTTTTTGGTAAAAAGTCAGTAAACGTATATAAAAGAATTTATTTGAATAAAACTACAGCTTTAGTAAGGAATACTCATGTCTGATTTATTCCTAAAGCAATTAGTATAATATTGTTGGAGTTGCTGTTGTGGTTGTTATTTTGATTTCTGTTTATACTTATTTATATTATTCCTCAGATTTCCCTCCTCTCTCTGTTCTTACCTTTGTTTGTTCACATAGAAACACAATAGATACGTTTGCAGAACATCCAAAACATTTGCCAAATATGTGCGCAATCATTTTACAATCACTGTCCATTTGATCATATGTAACTTTGAATAAAAGACCCACTTCATTCAGTTTTAATTAAAGCTAAAGCTAATTGAAATTCCCCTGTATATAGCTTGGAATTAGGTTTATGATTACAGTTAAAGTCCCATTATGGTTAGGTTGAGGCTTTTGGTCAGAGAGATGATTATGGTTGAACTTTGTATCGAGGTCAGGTTAAAATTTTTAAGGTTTAGAAAGGTCTAGTTATGCCAACA
Organism: Chrysichthys thysi; assembly: GCA_030068315.1. Classification (NCBI taxonomy): domain Eukaryota; kingdom Metazoa; phylum Chordata; class Actinopteri; order Siluriformes; family Claroteidae; genus Chrysichthys; species Chrysichthys thysi. The sequence continues at coordinate 3,450 of JAQLOM010000048.1, read as the reverse complement.
CATACATCAAAAGTTGGGTGTTTTCATTTAAATACAGTGCTTTTTAAAAACTATTCACCTTTTCCTCAACTTAGACTTTACTAGAGTAAGTACGTAACGTTTATTTCATTTAGATCAGCTTTCAAAAAATCTGCAAAAAGATCCAAAATAATAAAAGGCAAAAGAAGTTCGACATATTACATTTACAGATGAACTCAAAGCCAGTTTTGCAGGGACTACAGTGTTCTTGGATATGAAGTTTCAAGCTTGATATGTGGAACACCTCTCTGCTGCTATTTCTAGGACTCTCCAGAGTGTTCAAGCCTGCACGATGCCTGGTCACTTAAGGCCATTTGCAAACTTGGACTAAAGCCACACATGTATTGCGTTGGTCGTGTGTTTCAGGTCATTGTCACTGTATCGTGAACTTTCACTCCAAGAACCCGCTTGACAAGGTTTTCCTGTCAAGCCTCTTAGCCCGCTAGCCTCTCCACAACATGCCGTCTGTGCCGTATCTTGATGGGTTCTCCATTGAGTTTCCTCTCAAGGTTTCTTCCTAATGTCACTGTTGTCTGTGGTTCAGTCATTAGGGACCTAAATCTACCTCTGGCTTTCTGGTAGGATGATTTCTGACAATGTGTATTGTTTAAAAGGCTTTACAAGTCAAACTAAAACTGGAAGGTTTTCAACACTGGTTTAGAATAGTCACGGACTGTAGGTGGAGATGGATGCAAGTGCAGAGTATTTTATATAAAGGGAAACCCGTGCAAAAAAGAGAATAGGACTGCATCACATAAACACAAATAGAAAGTAAACAAGCATGAAATACACGAGAATGGCAAGGCATTTATGTTCTGAAGGGCTTCTTCTGACCACCAGTGCAATGGGCCCTTGAGGCAGGGATTGAGTGCAAGCATGACAATAATCTTGTTTCTCATGACCTGAAAATGCTGTCACGTGCCTTTTAGTAAAGAATGGCTTCCATCTGGCCAGTTTGCAGTCTGAATATCTGATTAGTGAAGTGCTGCAGAGCTTGATGTCCTTCTGTCAGGTTCTCTCATCTCACCCAGGACCACTGGTGTTCCAGTGTACCTTCACACTTACTTTGCACTGTTTGTTTGAGTTTGTGAGTTTGATTTTGAGTGTGTGTGTGTGTGTGTGTGTGTGTGTGTGTGTGTGTGTGTGTGTGTGTGTGTGTGTGTGTGTGTGTGGTTTTGAATTTCTTCTCTTTAATAATGCCACTGTGTACTCTGAGACCATCAGTAGACAAATGTGCAGATATTTTCTTTTACCTTTCCCCAGATCTTGAGGTTTCTGTTTCTGACATCTATGAGCAATGGATTGAGTCTCACCCACTCATTCACTTATCTAATATTGCCTGTTCAGGGGGAAGCTGGAGCCAATCCCAGCTGACTTTGGGCGAGAGGCGGGGTTGACCTTGGACAGGTCGCCAGTCCACTGCAGGACGACACACAGAGACATACAACCATTCACACTCACATTCACACCTACGGTCAATTTAGAGCAGCCAATTAGCCTAATCCCCTCTGTGCATGTCTTTGGGCTGGGGGAGGAAACCAGAGTACCCGGAGGAAACCCACACGGACACGGGGAGTACATGCAAACTACACACAGAAAGGCACCCAGGGATCGAACCCAGGACCTTTTTGCTTTGAGGCGACAGTGCTAACCACCACACCACCGTGCTGCCCGGAATGAAACTAATTAATGTGGTTTTTTTCTAGGTGTGTACTTCAGAATCATGTTCATTGAACGTTAGTTACCAAAGATGAAAAAAAGGTTCTCTAAGACTTCTTTAGATAGTTAAGGGTTCTAAGCTTCTTGGAAGCCTTTTGCAGATAAACCCCAGAAGAAAAAACTGACAAATCCTTTACGGTTCTAGATTTGACCTTTGGAACTAAAAGTTTAAGGGTCTAAATATTAATGCACACGTGACGTTTCATGCTTTAAAAAGAAATTTGGTTTTCTTTTCATTAGGGATATATTTTGCAGATAGCGTATGTAAGAAAAATGTATCTCAGCTATCTTAGAGTAAAACTGTAAAAAAAAAAAAAAAAGAGAGAGAAAAAGTCAAGTCTGTAATCTATCTCAATACATTGTGTGGGGGTGAAACACGTATAAGAGGAGGAGACCGACTGTTCTAGTTTTGAGCTCAAACATCTGTTGTCTTTTATGGCCAGATGTGTCCAAATGTTAGGACACGCACACACACATATACACACTGAAAGCTACGTTAAAACACTATGATGTGTGTTTATTGTCAGACATTGTTTTGTTCTACTTTTCCTAATTAGACATTAGTTTAATATGCCATTGCCTGAGTGTAATAGGGTTCTCACTTGCCATGTTCTACTTTATCCAGAGATGGTAAATAATTTATCACGTAAGTTGATCAGAGATGCATTTCTAGTGTGGGGGAAGCTATGCAAGTCACTAAGTACTAAATTAAATTGGACATGTGATTCAGCTCAGTCATGGCTGTTCCACTGCCTGGCTATGATATGGTCCTAAACATGTTTTCCAAATCCGTGTCAGTGTAAATTTCCTTGGCGTGATCTATTATCACTAATTTATTTCACTGGGCCAGCTGTACTGATCCTAATCCTGTACCGAACCAAAAAACATAAAAAATTTCAACATGTTCAGTACTGTTTGTGTGTGCTGTATACATTTGGGAAAAAGTAATGATTTATAACGGACCTATCTGGTGTCACCCAGAAAGGATGGGCTCCCTTTTTTATTCTGGTTCCTCTCAAGGTTTCTTTTTCATGTTGTCTGAGGGTGTTTTTTCACTGCCACCATCACCTCTAGTTTATTAGAGGTTTAAATATAAAACCGTTGTCTATTATTAAAAGCTGTTATCGAATATAATGGTATGTTTTGGGTGTTTAGTGATTCGTGTTGGATTAGTCACGCCCATGATTGAGGGCAGGGGGTGTCAGGATCAGAGAGTTGACAGTAAATAAATTAATCATTCAAACAGAAATAACTCACGTAAATTTCATTTATGCCAACGAAATAGAGATGAGTGTGTAAAGGCTGTAAAATTCCGCGATATATGTCGGCTGCGGTGTGTCCCAGGGTGCTCGTCTGATCTCACAGTAAGTGTCAAGTGTAGTTCTGTATATTGAGTGGACCCAAAATCTCACATCCATACAGTGCACTAGACGTGAAACCAATGTCAGAAGGTTGGCACTGCATTTTAATTGAGAAGACTTGTTCTTGTTTGCATAAAAAGCATTTTGTGCTTTTTTTCTTATTGTAATTTACTCCCAGATCAAATTTTTAGGAGGGATCACCTGGGCCTGTTTTCCTGCTCCTTGATTTTTTTTTTTAAGATCGCATTTATTAAATAGATTTAATAAGATAGATGTCCCCTCCGAGAACCGCCACCTTGATGTGGTGGAGGGGTTTGCGTACCCTAGTGACCCTAGGAGCTGTGTTGTCGGG
>JAQLOM010000039.1:0-10438 GCA_030068315.1 Chrysichthys thysi | reverse complement strand
TGTGTGTGTGTGTGTGTGTGTGTGTGTGTGTGTGTGTGTGTGTGTGTGTGTGTGTGTGTGTGTGTGTGTGGTCTTTGTGTTTTGTAATTACTCTGGCCTGAATGCCTAAAGCAGTTTGTTGTACACCTCACAAATGTCAGATGTTTTAGATGTGGATTCTTAATCAAAATCAAGTAATCATGGACTCTGCTACGTAACCTAAAGAGCTGGTCTATTTTTCCAAACTGTTTAAAATGGCTAGTCTCTGTTACCTTACGATTGCGCATTAGGGATCTAGATCTACTGAATTGAATTGGTTTAATGACAAATTTTCCGGAGTTGAAATTTTCCTCACAGGTTACAGAAACGTATGTAATGTACCGTATAATAAAATACAGAAACGTTGACGCGCGTTGAGCTTTAAGCAGTATATAGTTTCCCCAAGTACATTTTATAGATTCTGGGTTCAAGCCTGGTGGCTGACTTGGGTCCTTCTTTCAAAGACATGAAGATTGGGCTAACTGGATCCTCTAAATTGCCCATAGGTGTGAACGTGAGTGTGAATGGAGGTTCGTAGCCATGTTAGCCATGTGATATAAATTGGCACCCTGTCCAGACAATTACCCCACCTCTCACCCAGTCTGCCAGAATTGGCTCCAGCTTCCCCATGACCCTGAGCGATGAGCGGTCTAGATGCCGGATGGATGACGTTATTGAGTTAATTATGATTTTTACTGATTATTCAGCATGGTAACGTTGTTAGCATCTCACTTGCTGTCGAAGAGAAGAGTAGACGCAGTGTGTTTTTTCGGCATTTCTCAATTCAGAGAGGAGAGGGTGCTTGGTTTTGCTTGACACACAGTCCAAATTTTGACCAAGCCAGTAACTCCGTGGGAATGGCTTTACGCACGTTTTTCAGATGAAGGCCAGAGATGCATGTTCATTACATCAATAATCAACAAGCAAATAAGTAAAAACACCGTTTCTTAGAATTGTAAAGTATATAAATATTAGATCTGATTATTAAGTTTGTGTGCAAGTTTGATTACCAAATGACCAACCCTTATATATAATAGCCAAGAGAAACATGTATTCAGTGGATTCCAAACACATTTGCAAAATTTGCAAGGCATAAGAGCATATTAAGCACTTTACTTAATAAGAGCATCTAGGTACAGTGGACCTCGTCTGGCGAACACATCAGATGGTGACCAAATCGGCGTAAAAACTAAATTCCCGAACAGATTTTGTACCGACCGGTGAACAAAGCCTCAACTGACGTACACATACAACCAACCCAGGCTTCACGGCACAAACATTCAGTTGTGGTCGAGCACTCGTGGTGTGAACGTGTTCAACGTATTTTTTCATTGTGTTTCTTTGCATTTTTGCACTATAAGCTACATTAGGGGTCCCAAGAAAATGAAAAGTAAAAATGGTAGTGAGAGTAAGAAGCCTAAGCATATAACATTTGAAATAAAGAAAGAAAGAATCACAAAACATGAGAACCGCCACCATATCCCTCCGCCTCCGTCCACCTACACCAGTAACTACGTCTCCACCGCAAAAGTAACGTGCATTAAAATCATCTGTTTATTTCATTTTGTTGTGTTTTTCTCTAATTAAAGTTATTTTAATGTTATTCCATGTTTTATTGCCACCCATAAACCCAGAATACACTTTATCACTGAAACTCATTAATTGTATTTACATTCATTTCAATTGGAAAAATTGATTCAGGTTGTGAACAAATCGGGTCTCGGAACGAATGAAGTTCGTGAGCCGAGGTTCCACTGTACTATACACTCTAGACTTGAATTTTGTGTGTAATATTTTTGTGCTGTAATTAATTAACGGAGCGTGTTGCTAGCGACCACAACCTGTAGAATGCACTAAGCTACGGAAATGTCAACCAAGCCCCATCGGGGCTGCATGAAGCCCTGTGTGCCGGATGACATGATATTACCTAAGAAGAAGAAGAATTAATTCATGGCCAGAGTCCTGAAATAAAGGAGTGAATTTTGAGTTGCTGTTTTTCAGATGCAACCAGCAATGATAACGCAATAAGAAGTCATGCTTTCTGTTTGCAAAGAGACAGGGTGAAAGACTGAGCAATACTAAAGAACAGTGTGTGTGTGTGTGTGTGTGTGTGTGTGTGTGTGTGTGGAATAGGTGTCAGTCAGAGACATGTCTGTGTCCCCATGCTATCCTCACTGCTTTACCCAGGGACATCATATCAAATGACGTGCACTTAAAATAAATATGAAAAGCCAGCTGCAAAAAAACTAGCACATGCCTCAGAAAGCTCTGTTTATTGTAACGCATATGCAGATTTTACGCTTTCGTTATGGTTTCAGTTGATCCAGAAAAGTTGGAAATGGGCCTGACAGAATGGAAACATCTGCATCAGTGTACTTTAGTAATAAAAACTGAAAATGTTGACGGCAGACAGGGCCAAGGTGATTCAGTGTTCTTATGGCAATCAAAGATGACATGAAGTTGCTGATGCCAGGAGGATGTTTTTTATTTTTTATGTCAAACACATGCAGTTGCATGATGCAAGTGCTTGTGTCATAATTCATTTCCGAGCGCCGTCCTATCCTGCAACGTGTCGTCTCTTACTGAAATAAGTCAGTAAGACATTGTTATTAGTTGCACAGCTTGCCATGGTATACCTTACAGAAACATACTGGAGCCTGTCAGGATCCGAGCATCTTCCTCTGCGCTATTTAAATGCAGCCTTTTAATCATTTTTAGAGTTGAGGCTACGTTAAACTGCTTCCATATAGGCTCTTTTTCAGTCGAGACAGGTTAATACAGCTGTTCTGGAGTTCTGTCATTATTGTGTCGCTTTGTCGTTGACATAAAAGCAGCTAGATTTTGTAAAGCAAACAACAATATAGTGTTTAAAAAGCCTGTATGCTGCCAGGTGTAAGTGGTTGTTGAAAGTCGAAATGGAGCAGAACAAGATGGAAATACAATAAAGCACTGCTCAGAAATCATCTGAACTCTCCAAACAGACTGACTAGGGTGTGAGATCTCTCTGGGTATTGTCTGATATTTTTGATTGACAGCCGTCAGTCTGAGTTCCTGCTAAACCATTGAAGCAGAAATAAACCCAGCATGAACATACTACATTATAGAGTTATGACACTACGCTGGGGGAGAAAGGGAATATGTGGCCGGATCAGATTTAAGAGAGTGTGTAGTTTCTCATGGAAAGAGAAATGTGTAATACAATATAACACAGGTAGTCCTCAAGTTACGATGGAGATGCCTTCCGCCACACCCATCGTCAGTCGGAAATATTGTATGTCGAACCACTTAGCCTAGCTTCGGTATCTCAGGCTAGCTTAGCCTAGCTTCGCCTAGCCTAGGGGTCCCCAACCTTTTTTGCGCCACGGACCGGTTTTATGTCAGAATATTTTGCACGGACCCGCGGGGGGGGGGGGGGGTTTGTTTGGTTTGCGATGTAAATGGACGGACCAGGGGGCGCAAAGTGTTGCGCTGGAACCGCTACATTCTCTGAGTCATGTGCAGTAGGGCGACCAGAGTGGAATTTTTCAAAATAAGAGACCCAGGAAACTAATGAAAATAAAATACCTAAAAATTTCAGAAAGATTATACACATGCTTATAGCCAATTAAGAACAATTACGCATTGCTCAGTAAGGACTTTTTCACTGAGTAATGCTGTTATTATTATACTAAATTATGTTATACTAATGATAATTATATTGTAGTTATATAAATATAAGTAAAACGCATGATCAGTTCGTGGTGGTTTCACGAAAGCAAATGTTGCTAATGTCACTCAGTTCATTGGCCCTTCAATCGGAAGATTGTGGGTTCAAGACCCAGGACCAACTAGGTACCCTGAGCAAGGTACCGTCCCCAAGCTCTGCTCCCCGGGTGCTGCGCTGGTCGGCTGCCCCCTGCTTCACTTGGTGAATGGGTTAAATGCAGAGAAGTAAGTTCACTGTGTCACGCTGTGCTGTGCTGTGGTGTGTTTCACGTGTGATGATCACTATAAGCATGTGTCGGTGTAAGAGACAGCGGCAGTTGGATTTTCAGTAAGAGGTAATGTGAGCCTAAATGCTTTTATTCATGCTTTTATTGTTTAAAACCAGAGGTCACCGACACTGTTTCTGGAAATCATCTTTCTTGAAGACTTTAGGTGCAACCGTAATCATGCCCACTTGACCATCCAGTCATTGTCTTAGGAAGTTCTTGACCAGATAAAAGAGGTTTGTTAGATTTTGGTTGGGAAAGAAACCTGCATGAAGCTAGAGCTCCTTGAAACAGGGTTGGTGACCATTGCTTTCGAGCCCATCTACACGATGCCAGCTAAATCCGTAAACAAAAAACTTTGTGTGGGTAGCTGTATATCAGATAGATGATGAGGTTAATGTTGTTGTGTTTCTAGGTTGGCTTTCATCTTTCTGAATTTGCAGCTGTTTTTGGCTTTTGACTCATTTTCTTATTTGCTGCCGGGTTTTGGTTTGTTCATGTGATTTACACTTATGGGCACTTGTGAGAGGATTAAAGTTATGTGGGCTGGACAAGTGACCTCAGTCTTGACTTTATTTCAGATACATTTTGGGTAACAGACTTTAATATTAGGACTGCACAATTTACACAAAAGGTCCACTATGTAGGATTCGACCAACGGAATGTCCCTCCCTTACGCCTCGCTTTCCAGTCGTGCATTAGAATGTACAGTGGCCATCAGGTGCCTGTAGCGTACTTACATTCACCCTTCCTTCCTTTTTTTGTGCTAAATAATAAGCAGGATCCTCCAATTTTCAAACTTTGGGTTGTCAGACTTGTTAGCCAGTGTCAGCAAACTTCCTTGTCTTCCTTTCTTCATCTTTGTCAACCTTCTGGTGTTTCCTTCCAGATTCATGCTGTCGAGAGGAAGGTCTCTCTCGAGGTTTGTCCATACTGGAATACTGTAGCGACGCAACATGGCAGCGCCGTGGAAGGTGACCTGCCCCTATGTAGATATATAGGGATCATTCTAAGCTTATGAAAAAACATTGATTTACACTAAGGAAAATATACTTATGAATTCTAGAAGTAACTCCAGAAGTATATTATTGAATACAGTCATCCATCACCTATGTTACGTTCCAGAGCCCCCCGCGATAGGTGAAATCCGCGAAGTAGCGACCTTATATTTATTTTATTATTTATGTATATTTTAAGGCTTTAAACATTTCCTATCCTCTTAAACACTTTCTACACTCTTAAACCTATGTAATTTTAACAACATATAAAATTCTACATGGGTACTCGCCAGTGACGTATACTACAACCTGAATGATCAAGATGATGAATTAGCTGTGCCGTACTGATGACGCTGAACCAATCAGCGCCCAGGATCCAGAACACAGCGCTCTGGTTGGTCGCCTCCCATCCATCAGCCAATAAAGTGCCGTGTGCAATCTTACGTGGGCAAACTAGCTCAAGCGGTAGTGGCGTACACTGCGTTTTCATTGTGTGGTCACCCACTGATGAAAAGCACACTGTATTTTATTTCGATTTATTATTCTTTAAATATGTTTGAATTGGCATTTTTATATTTTTTGTATCGCATATAAAAACCGCGATACGTGAACCGCGATATGGCGAGGGACGACTGTATATACGCAGTTTCCATTATTAGACACCCTCATACATGGTGGATTTTAAAAAGATGAATTTGAAGTCATCCATTTTTCAGGGTCTTGTAAATGCAAGAGAGGATCAGCTCACAGAAATGTGAAACCTTTCTTCCTTGTTGTCTCTCAGAAAGTAGGTTTCCATACAGTATTCTCCAGAGTTTGCACACCAGTTCACCCAGACTTTATTTATATAGTGTGTAGGGACAATTTCTTACAATCCGACGCGCAAGGACGTTCATCTTCTAAAGAAATGTAGCATTTCACCTCCCAGGTTCTTGAAAATGGAAAGCATTCATTCGGAAGTGAACCTTTCAGCTGTTTTTTCTATGCTAGATAGTCTAAGAATGATGGAGAGAAAGAGCTATTACACCTTACAAACCAGATATAAAAAAAAAAGGCGTAGTGAAATGTGTTGGCTCGGTAATCAACAGAGTGTACTGTAATACATTTTCGCCTGAAGTGCTAATCTTCCTTTTTAGAGAACGCATTCATGAGCTATGAGGAAGCTTTAGACTCCATATTTAACTGATTACATGCTTCGGACTATTTTTTTTTATTGTTCAAACAACAACAAAAAAAGCATACGTGGTGGAGGCGGCGGGGCTGGGGGGGTTGGGATGGGATGGGGCCTTACATCTGAAGCCCAACTCCATTTTCACGTTTGTTGTGCTATTTCCACTGAGTGTCCAATATTTGATTCGTCCGTCAATCATGCAGCCTGGGTGAAATGGCCTTTATTACCAGTGTTCCCTCGGAGAGAAAGCAAGCAGTTCATCACAAGAGATTTCTATGTGCGAGTTTCGAGAATAGCTGGAAGGCGGCTAGGCGTCATTCCTGCATCCACGCTTCATGTTTTCACCCGGAGTTTGATTGGCGTTCACTCAGATTGGCCGTCAGAGCCTTCCAGACAGGAAAGTCTCTTGATTGACTTTTCTGATCTCGACACTGTTGTCGGTGTCATGACTTCCTGTGCAAAACTGAAGGACTGTGCTAAGTGGGAGCTTTTAAAATGTCCTTCCACCTCCATATAGGCCACTGCTGTGTGTCTGTTTTCAGAGTAAAAGAGGATATTGATTAAACAGGAGAGATTAATTGATGCTTTTGGCGTTTCTCATGTTTTTTCTACAGTAGTTCAATAAAATGCGGGGTGGCTTTTGTGCACATGCAGTAACGCAGCATGCATGACAAAGTCCAGCATAGAGGTAGGAGATACAGCATACTGTGGAATTAGTATTCTTGAATGCGATGCAGCTATATAGGACAGTGCTCTGAGTTACAGAGGAAGCTCATCTCGGCTAGTTAACAATGTTAACTACGGCGCAGGGCAAAAGAAATTCATTCTCATAGACCTTAGCTTCATTTGTCTGTACCTTACTAACAGATAAGGCTGAGCTGAGCTAGCCACCCACATGTGCAATGCCTTTGCTCGCCAAACATTAAAGGGGGGTTAAATTAAGGAAATCAAACAACGTTGCTTATCAGATCTACTTTGCTATATATATGAATTCACTAAGTATCTCCATTGCTGTTCAACCCAGAGCATATCCATGCATGGTTCATATACACTGCTCAATGAAATTAAGGGAACACTTAAATCACTCATCAGAACTCGACGAATTAAACACGACAGTTGAAAATCTTTACTGAGGTATATTGTGTAATGTGTTGAGAACAAAATCGTGTAAGCATGGTCAATGGAAACCAAAATCATCAACCCACGGAGGGCTGCATTCAATATCGCTCCAAAAATCAAAGTAAAAATTTGAAACCACAGGCTGATCCAGCGTGCATGAATTCCATTGCAGCAAATCAAAATGTGACTCCGTGGTGTATTTGGCCCTCAAATGCCTGTATGCAGTCCATACAACATCTGGGCATGCACCTGATAAGATGGGGGATGGTGTCCTGGATCTCCTCCCAGACCTGGGTCAAGGCATCATTGAAGTCCTCGACACGCTGTGGCGCTACTTGGTGGCGTCGGATGCCCTGATACATAGTGTCCCAGAGGTCCTCAGTCAGATTCAGGTCTGGGTACCGTGAGGGCCAGTCAATAGCATCAATGCTTTTGACATCCAGAAACTGCCTCCCAACTCTAGCCACATGACATCAGGTGTTGTCCTGCACCATGAGGAACCCAGGGCTTGCTGCAAGAGAATAAGGACTGGCAGTGGCTCTGAGGAGTTCATCTTGGTACCTAACAGTAGTCAAGGTACTGTTGGCTAGCTTGTGGAGGTCTGTGGGACCCTCCAAGGATATGCCTACCCAGACCATCACTGACCCACCGCCAAACCGGATATACAGTGGAACCTTGGTTTGTGAGCATAATTCGTTCCGGAGACGTGCTTGTAATCCAAATCACTCGTATATGAAAGTGGGATTCCCAGTGAGAAATAAAGGAAAGTCAGATTATTCGTTCCACAACCCACAAATATTTATATAAAAATGACAAAATATAATACAAAATATAAAGTAAAAATACATAAAACTGTCATGAATTTGCCCGCGCAGAGCACACGTGCAGCGCACCTGTTCTGAGCAATCCCAATAGCGGTGCATGTCAGAGAACTCGCGCCGTTAAAGACTGCTTCCTGGTTTTCCTCCGCAACAGCACGGTGCGTCACATGGGTGGCGACAGGTGTACCGGATTGGGACTGATAGTGGGAGTGATAAAAAGACTCGCGCATTAGTTGCTATTTTTTGTACTCTTGCCAAGCCTTACTATTCCTGTGTTTGCTTTCTCTGGTTATGAGTAAGTTTCTGTTTCTTGTTCTTCAACCCCACCACACCTGACAACAACAAAATAACCTGCACTTTACCTTTAAAAAGACTCGTGGCTGGTGTGAGGGAGAGGGGAGAGGACTTTCACTACAACTCACAGAATCACTGCAGTCTGTCGGCTCACTTGGATCTTTTTCTTTTCGTGCGACTTTAACAAGGAAACTATCCAACGATCCCTGCTTTTGCCTCTTTTTGAGGATTTGGCAGAAATACGACATTGCATCATCATTAAACAGATCCATCGCTCACATTGCTACAGCCTTATTCGGGTGGTGCTTTTCTACAAAGTTTTGCACTCTCTCCCACATTTTACACATCTCCCTGGGGGCCTTTTGAAGTGAGGAATCAGTCTTTCTCTACGCTAGCGCGGATGTTGACTATACGAGTGAGCCACAATCCTGCAGTGAGTGAGAGAGAGAAGTTTTTACTCGAAAAATTTTTACTCGTCTTGCAAAACACTCAGACCAAGTTACTCGCAAGTCAAAGTTCCACTGTACTGCATGATGTTGGAGGCTGCATAGCGTTCACCACTGCATCTCTAAACTCTTGCACGTCTGTCACATGTACTCAGTCTTGTGAATCTGTTCTCACCTGTGAAGAGAACAGGGTGCCAATGGCAGACCTTCCAATTCTGCTGGTGTTCAGCTGAATGGTGCTGGGCTCTGAGCACAGGTCGCACTAGAGGACATTGAGCACTCAAGCCACCCTCCTGGAGTCTGAGGGAGGCAGGGTGGCATGGACGTCTGATGCTGGGTTGTTGCTCTTGTATGGGCCTGTCAAGCTCTCTTCATGTCCCCATCTCCAGGAGGAGCCATTTCCTATTTCAAACAAGACTATTTCCTCCTCGCGTGCCATCCTGGAGGATCTGGACTATCTGTTCATCCTGAATGACCTTGCAGGTACTGCCTCATGCTACCTGTAGAGACAGGGATGCTAGCAAAATGCAAAACTAGCAAAGAATCTGTCAGGAAGGATAAAGAGAAAGTAATCGTCTGTGGCCACTACCTGCAACACCATTCCCTTTTAAGGGTTGTCTTGTATTTGTCTCTCCAGTGCACCCGTTGTCTATTTCAATTGCACCAAAGTAAACTCGAGTCGCAATCACGTATGCTTCCTAATTGGACAGATTGATGTCCCTGAATTTGAACTGATTTGCGTTAGACTGTGATGAAGTGTTCCCAGTTTTTTGAGCACTGTAATTTACTTCTGTTTTATAATGAGCTTAGTTACAGCTAATGCCACATTCAGCTTATTTGTAGTCTTATCTTCAGTTTTGCAACAATTATTGACCTGGTTTCAGGGTAATTTTTGAAAAACAAACGAACAAAAAAAAAAGCCATTAAATGTGAATGGGGGGAAAAAAAAGCCCAGTCACCTTGTAACCAGCTTCCTGGATTTATTTATTATTGTTTTTTGCTGGAATGATGTATTGTCGACGTGTTGCCCACACCATAGTTGTGTTTCAATTGGCTTGGAAATGAAATATCTCGCAGTCACCCACAGCACGTGAGCATATAGTGATTTGTCATCCAATTAGCCGCAAGCTACTTTCTACCAGTGGCCATGCTGCATGGTGTGCGAACGTGATCCCAAAGCTAAAACAGGAAATTAAAGTTTGATGGAGTCAGGATCTATGTGTCAAACAGGAGGGTGTAAAAAAATAAATGGCCGTAGGCATTGTTGGGAGAACGTGGGATTAGTGGGCATCAATGTGGTGTGAAAAAGTAAGTGAACCCATAGTACCTACGGAACAGACAGAAGTATGGTGGGAATAAATGGAAGGAGAGATGCAGGCATGAGGCTGACCCTACTCACGCCTTTTTTTTTTTGTATTCCTCAGGAGCATAGCATCGAGGCTGTCTTTTCCCCACACCCCTGCCCAGCATGGATCCTGGATTGGGAGAGTCTGCCTACAGCTGTCAACCCCACTGAAGGTAGAGAGTGAGGTGTGTGTGTGTGTGTGTGTGTGTGTGTGTGTGTGTGTGTGTGTGTGTGTGTGTGTGTGTGTGTGTGTGT
>JAQLOM010000038.1:23582194-23593182 GCA_030068315.1 Chrysichthys thysi | reverse complement strand
TGTGTGTGTGTGTGTGTGTGTGTGTGTGTGTGTGTGTGTGTGTGTGTGTGTGTGTGTGTGTGTGTGTGTGTTGTAAGAATTCTGAGTTCTACCCAGATTATCAAGGGCAACCAAAAGAAAAAACATCATTGCCTCTTGTCTTAATGAACAGAAATGTTATAGCTATAGTCATCTTATAGCTTCATCACGGACGGTTTGCTTTTATGCACATGTAGCAGTTTGAAAAACAGAAAATTAGCCTTAGTGTTGGGATTGAAAGCTTTTCAAAATGATTTACTTTTTAACCACATTTTATGCTGTCAGGAATCAAAATGGAACATTATGAGTGTGTGAAGATTTCCTTTAGGTAACGTAACCACAGGTCATTAAGGAAATGAGCTTGTGTCATTTCCACCAAGGAACATGGGAGTGGGTGCGTGCCAAATTTAAAAAAATGATCAAATAATCTGATATGATGGACACTGTTGCTAATCCTGAGGGCAGCATAAGATCATCTGTCTTTATTTGGGACAAATCTGAAGGGTTTCAGACATTTCTTAAAGTTCGACAAATGAAAACCTCAGGATTGAATATAAAACACATTTTAGTAATTGCTGATTAGTTAGATACATGTTTTGACCAATCAGCGACTCGTGATATGCTAAGCCCCGCCTCCTGGAGCAGGCTATAAACCTTGGCCCTGCCTTCTCTGCTCAGAATGTGACTAGAGTTCCTGAAAAGGTTCCTGTGGTGGAAATGGTGAGAGTTTTTGGAAATCTCTCAGTTCATGTTTTTATGCATTTCTACAGATGCTTCACAGTGCTGCTTTTACTCGTATTCACACATTTTCTTTCAGAAATAAGCTAATTTACACTTTAAACCGCTCATGATGATGAACTTCATTCGGTATCTGGACGAATTTCTGTATTTTTTTTTTACCAAGTGTTTTATCAAACTGGTTAATAATCAGTAAAGTTTACATTTCTGTGGGCGGGGCTTAAGTGAGCCCCTAAAGTGCAAGATAAATCATCAGTATTTTTCATTGTTTCCTAGCATACAGACATACAGAATTCTCTGGAGAACCGTTCTGATTTCATGAGCGCTTTAACAGCCATAAACATTTTTTATTCAGCAGTATTCTTTTCTTTTTTTTTTTTTATACATAAATTCAGTCATACACAGTTGTACATAGGATAAAATAATGAAATGTTCTAAGTGTTTTCAAATCAAGTGTTTTTGCATTTTCAGCTCTGTAAACACATCAGGCATGTAGGCAGTGTTTCATTCCTGATTTCAGCACACCTTCATTTACTTTCCCTTGGTCAAGTCCCCTTTTCTGTCCCTTTAAATGAAGTGCACTATATGAGGAGCGAGCTGCCTTACCCAGAAGGCACTGCTCCATTTCTGAAGCTGTGAACACGAAAGTAATAATGAATTTCACATTTCAGTTTGAAGATCTGAGCTGATGGAACTTTACTCACGGAGCTGCTTAGCATGCTACCAAGTTAGCAAAGCTGTCACTAGGGGAAGTTAACATGGTGAACTGAAATCAGGAATGAACCCAGAGCAGGTGTTGAGTGTTACCTGGTTCAAGTGTGTCAGGAGTAAAATGTGCACATGCAGGAATTATCTGAAGCTAATGAATATGAAGCTAAGTCATGTGTGTATAAACTGTTGCCTTATCAAGGACAATGTTGCTGCTCACAGCTGATAAACCAGCAACGGAAATGTCTTACCCCACCCCAGAAACGTAGTTTACAATATACGGTTGTCAGAGACGCACCGCCACGACGCCAGAGCTGGCTGGAGTGGAGCGACACGCCAGTTAATGCTGCTCTGTGCACATCAGAAGAGTTAGTCTGACTGGACTGGTCGTTAAAATGTCCTCGTCAGCAGGAGACGGGGCCGATGCACACGTCACGTTGGAGATGTGGGAATGGGATCGGTGCGTCTCTAGCATTTATGCTAAGCTTACACTGAATGCTGTACTGTTACTAAGCTCAGTCTGTGCTGCTGCTTCACTTCTGTTTACTTTCAGGTGAATTTATAACTGGTGCATTAGCCATGTGGGCTAGTACAAGTGTGTACGAGTGTGTATAAGGGTGTATGAGTGTCTGTGTGTGTGAGGGTTTATTGGTATATATTGCACACCTTCTCTCTCCGTGTGTGTCTCTGTTTCTCTTCTGTCTTTCTGTCTGTCTGTCTCTCTCTAAACCCTTTTCTAAGCTGTTTTTGGAGGAAGTGCTTCAGGCTGTCGTGCCTCCAAAGGAAGCTGTAAAATTTCACATCTTATTTTTCTTCAGCTCAAATAAAAGCTCATTTGCTTTGCAGCATTGTTCTCATTGTGTTCATTAAAAGCTGTGTTAATGATGGTGTTAATGACTGGTGGTACTGTGTAAAGTGAGTGGTGTAAATGAGTGAACATTGATTTTGTTGGGTTTTATCGTATTGTCGCAACGTACAGTTGTAGAATTTAATCCAATAAATGGTTTAATGTGTTAAATGGTTTAGTCACAGAAGTTATAACACGTTATAAATATGACATTGATGAGGTGCAGCTGTGCGTCTGGACGCAGCCTTGCTAACAGTTAAAATGATCTCATTAACCACCCATCAAACGGAACTTCGGCTTTAACCTGAACTCGTCGTCTTACACACACTTCATCTTCTGACTCGTCTGCTGTGGATGAAACTCGCGGCCCTGTGGTGTGCGCTATTTATGAGGGAGAGTTCAGTCCTTCTTCGCTAACAAGCATGCACTGCTCAGCTCCGTTAACGTGAGCGTGAAGCGCGTGAGATGCTAACTCTGTCCTGTTACACAGAGCTGAGGACAGGAAGTGCATTATGGGAGGTAAGGTCAACACACACAAGGCACTAATGCTCGGAGCGAAGGGAAAAATAGGGAGAGAGAGTTTCAGGAGACTGAAGTGCACACTGTGAAAGCAGATCGGCTGATTAAGGCGCCCCGATGCACTTAGCAACCCTGCGTGGGTCTGATTGAGTCAGATGCATCAGCCCTCACACGCCGCCTCTCAGGACATTGCAGGTAATTACCCAGCAGTCTCTGCTCCTCCATATCCAGTCCTCAGCCCAATTAAGCGTGTAAAACCACCCACCATGGCACTTTATTGCTTCAACATGCTCGTTGACCTTTTCCTCTAATGAATGGTTATTTGCTGAGGAAACACACGTGGGAGAGAATGGATCCTAATCATGTTGATGATGTGACACACTGACGAAACAAAAGTTTAAAATATTCCACCGTATTCGTGAAATGTGGGGCATTTAGTGAGGTTAAGTCTGGTGGAGAAGGTCAGGGTTTAACCTCTTCTTGCTGAAATTAGATTATTTCAGACTGAACACCACACTGAGACGTAACGCAATCCTACTCTTCAACAGGAAATCCCAACAAATGAAAATGTTTTCTTAATGCACACTTCACAGGACTCTGAGTTAGCTGTCCAAAATGCCTCCATGAACCTGCGTGATTTCTACACAAAGCTGAAGACATACAGCTACATCAATGAGTCAAGGGGGAAGGTGACTGCTGTGACCAGAACAGGGTAAAAAAGCCTAAACCATAATTCAGACTTCACTGTAGAAAAGGTTTCGAGGTTAAGAATCCTTTAGAAGGTGTGTGTGAATGTTAAAGTGATGGTTTAGTAGAACAGCTGTTTATTCAGTGGCTGCAGGCTTCCATTAGCCTTTAGCTCCGTTAATGTAAATAAGGCCAACAGACTCAGCTCTACTGCACCTCTGGGGTCACAAGAACATTGTGGACACTTAACTTTTCCTTCCTTGTAATTGTATTTATTAAACATTTAAACCATGAGGAAGTTTCAGTATTGTAATATAAATAAAACAATCCTCCTACATGATGTAACAGTGAATAGAGAAGATGGCGGCGCAGTGACAGAGCTCTCAGCTTTCACCAACACTCACTCGGGTCAGCGGTGTGGGCGAGGCCAAGGGGCGGAGTCCAGGGCGGCAAGCGCCAACCAATCACCATCGGCTTCCACAGGGGGAGGAGGCGGGCGCGCGCACACGGTGGCCTGTTTCCCAGGCGCGCTGGAGGAGCTGCTGCTCCCAGCCAATCACAGGTCGCATTTGTCCTGTGCCTGATTAATATTCATGAGCTCGCCCTGGCCTGGAGCAGGCTGTGAGTGTCGGGTTTGAGACTGAGCCAAAGGAGAGGACCTGGGCGGGACAGGGCAGGGGGCGGGGCTATGGCAAAGGCGCGTTACAGCACGCGCGCGCCCTCTCTCGGTTAATCCGTGAACAACGATGGACGTGTTGTTCTTACAGTATTATTATTATTATTATTATTATTATTATTATTATGGGTACTACTACTACTAATAATAATGTTACAGTTAGGAACCAGGTATGAAAAAAAACCAGCCAGTTTAAACTGATTTATTTTTAAGCCATGCACATAAAACACTTTAGGTAAATATGTTTGCTTGTTTGTTTATTACTTGTAACATAGCAAGCGTTAAAAACCCAGATCAAACTTTATAACACTTTTTTTTTGTTTTATTATACCTGCAGCTGAATTTATTTGTTTTTTTTAAACATTAATTATAGATATAAAGTAATAGATATAATTGTTAAAGCTTGACCGATAACACAGACTGATCTACAAATACATAAATCACAGTGACAACTTGTATAAATTTAAACCTAAATTCAAACATAATAAAAGATTATTCTTTAAATTCTGACTGATGAGAGTAATTTAAAAGGTACCACAGATAATTTCCATATTAATAACCGTTTTCTACTTTTCCTAATAGCTTTATACATTTATGTCTGAATGAAGCAGTGTGTATTTATTTTTAGATATTTATTAGAAATAGACACTAAGCAGCATCTATAAGCATTAAAGAGGGAGTGGTGTGGGAGAGCAGCGTGACGCCTGTGCGGTTCTTGGATCTAAAATCTGAAATATAAACACAGTAAAAATGAACGCAGATTTATTTTGTAAGTAAACACAGACAACACACACATTAATGAAAATATTGTTTATTTGTGCTAGTTTAACACAATTTAACTACAATTGCAATCATTTTTAAAGTGTGAACACACACACACACATGCACGCACACATTTCTTCATCATAATCATTGTGTGAACATTTCTCCTACAGTGCATCAGATTTCCTGGTTTATTAAACTTTCCCAGAAAACCTTCATGTAGTACTCAAAATGGCTCACACGTCCCTCTAATAGTGTGTGTGTGTGATTGTATGTATGTGTGTGTGTGTGTGTGTGTAGATATGCATTGTACATCCTGCAGATATTTTCTCTAAGCTTAGCTTTCTGTATAATATTAACTAGCACATAGCAGAGATTTATGATGTTTAACCCCTTCACACCCAATGCTAATGGATAGCATCTAGCTAGCTAGACATGGAAGCATTATCTAGTGCTGAATATTTACAGTAGTGTTATTTCACACTAATCATAATTTCTTGTTGCTGTTGCTTTAAAAGACCTTTTTAAGCTATTTTCCCTTAAGTGGTGCACACCCAGTCCAGGGTGTGAAGGGGTTAATTCAAAGCTAATACTCACTCCTAAATCTTCTACATTTCCAGCATATCATGCTGTGCGATGTTCCTCATTCTCTCTGATTGGCTGAGGATCAGACAGACGCCACTACAGCATAGTTTCGGCGCCTGACATCATTAAAGCCACGGAGAGTCACAGCGGAGGAGGAACCACGCCAGCATGGCCGCTCAGTTCATCACCAGCGTGAACCAACACTCCGAGTTGTACAACATCTACAAGCATTGAGGAAGTTACTTCAGTCATTGGATATAATCAGCTGTCTATCTGGGGTTGTTCCCCTGTGTGTGATGTCACACACATGACATCATCAAACCCAGTGAGGATGATTTTTTGGTAGTTGTTGTGTTTAGGATATGGAGTGAGGATGCCTAATTAGTGTAAGGGGTGATGGTTCATTGCTGGGACAAACTGAGGTGTCAATACTTGTTGGTGATTTCCTGTCAGGGTTCAGGTGATACCTCCATACACTGGCAACTTTCTGACATAGCTTATGTTGCTAACAGTTTTTATTATTTGGTAATAAATCTGTGGGCCATTAAGGGCTAACTTGCTAATTAGCTACGATCAGCTGAGTGATGTATTAAACAATAGTGCTTATACTTAAAAGCAGAAATCTATCATCGTTGGAAAGTTGGATGGAATTTTGGTCTCTGATTGGTCAGATTTGCCCACCAGAGTGTGCTGATGGTCTAATGCTCCCAGATTGAGGAAAGTTGCCAGTGTGTCATTAGTCTAAGTTCTCGTTCCTGCTTATATCACCTGTCATTCTCATTGGCTTATCCCTGCAGGTCAGGATCAGATTGGCTGAGCCAACTGTCAGTCACCCAGATGGGCGGGGCGTCACTGTCAGGTCTCCCTGACATTGTTTTGGTCCACCGTGAGCCCCTGTCAGAGACAGGGAGCAGCCAGCGGCTCATCGCAGCGTCAGATCGGTCTCTCATTAAGATGCTGGCCGATCAGACGGCGTCAGTGTCAGCATCAGCTGGAGGGATCGGAGAGTGCCCCCTGCTGACACAGAAATGGGAACTTTCACCTGGAAGCTCAGGGACGCTGCATCACCTGCTGCTTCCCTACATCATCAGCTACATGTTCCAGGTCTAGCTGTCCAATTCCAACCTGTCCAAAATCTACCTGCCCCACATGGGCCTGTCCCAAATCAAACTGCCTCCTCTGAACCTGGCCCAGATCCAAAGACCCTCTTTGGAACTGCCCCACAATGACTTGGCCCCCATGGCCATGTTGGTGATGTGAACCACCATGACTATCATGCGGATGGTGGCCATGGTGATGACCTCCCTGCTGATGGCCTCCATGGTGATGACCTCCCTGCTGATGACCTCCATGGTGATGGCCTCCATGGTGACTATGGTGACTATGGTGATCCGCTTCTTCTGTTCTTGCTGTTTCCTCCTCTGTTTTCTCCTCCTTGTTCCTGTTACATGCCTCCAGGTGATCAGAGCGCTGTGATTCAAAAACACTGAATTAATAAACCAAACTCCAAACATCAGGAAGGATGGGTGTGTTTTTAAATGGTACCAATGGGCATGGCTTTACTCAGGCTAGTTAATATTAGTCAGCTAGCTCCATTAGCATTTAAGACTATGAACAAAAGGTAATTACAGAATAAATGCATGCAATTATATAGATGCCAGTGGCTTCCTTTTCCTTCTTGAGAACTTCCTTATGTGCCACACCCACTTTTCAGCTGCTCTCATTTCCATAATGAACCCAAACATATGGACACTTTTCCAGCTAATGGTCCTGTAAGACACGCCCACTTAAAACTGCTCATATTTTCTTATATGACCTCAGAGACACACCCACATGCTGATATTTTGATTTAAAGACATTCCCATCTACAGGCTCTGAGAAATACATCTCTCACTTCTAAATGTTCTCAGTGACATGCACACAATCCCCTTTATTGCCTTTAAGACACGCCCACTCAGAGGTGCTCATACTGTCATATATGAACGCAGACATTACCATATTTCCATTTATGGACATTAGGACACACCCATTCAGAGTTGTTCGCGTTTGCATATGCACACTTATTGTTTACGATGCATGGGCTGTGTGTGTTAGAGGAATAGCTGTGGATGAGTGTTGTGTAGAGGTGGTTTACCTCCAGATCGCAGTCTCCACACACGCCGGTGCAGTAGGCGCTTCTGATGGCCTCCTCCACGTGCGGCTGGCTCAGGATCGTATACGGCAGAGACAGGTGATGTGTGAGACGTCCACATCTAAAAACAATCCAATTGGGATTTATTGAAACATGCAGATTATCGCGTGCCTAACCCGAGGCTACGAGCTCCAGGAACATGACCTGAGGCTTCATAAGACAGGCATGAGACAAGCAGCTAATAAGAGAAGCGAACCTGTCATAGATATGGAAGTCGTCCTTCTCGACCTTGGCTATGCTCCACACATCAGGATCTTCAGGGTTCTGTTTGTACAAAATGATGTTATCTGAGAGTTTCTTCTCCAGCAGAGGGTGAAGCCGTCGTGAGTTTTCATCCTGGCTGTTCACCACCATGTACGTGATGTTTACAAAGCCTGCATTCTCCAGCTTCTGCCGCAGCTCATCCAGTCTGCAGGGAAATCGACACGAGTAAACATCACACTGGGCCAAGAACATGTTTCACAATCTGACCTTTGAGTTGAGGACACCAGTTACGTTTACTTATTATAGCACTGTTAATGTGTGGAACGATCTGTGCAGTAACCTTGTGTGTGTGTGTGTGTGTGTGTGTGTGTGTAAGCGTGTGAGAGAGAGACCTGGCTGCCTGCGACAGGCAGAACAATCAGCTGGCCTGGAGGAAGGCCACCACGGTCACTCTGCCCAGGCTGTCCTTCAACGGCTCCACGTCGCCGATCTTCCACACGCCCGCAGGTTTACATTTCACTCCATCCGTCTCACTCTCACACCTACAGCCCACCAGCAGGCTGGCCAGCAGGGCGAGGCCCAGAGACCCCCACATCGCTCCTCTCCCCAACACACACTCCGTCTACAGCACACACACACATAGAATTATTAAAGTCTCGCCTGGGTGCAGTAGAACCTATAGCCAGCTTTATTCTGTATGATTTCTGGAGCTGATGTCACTGCAGCAGAGAAAATTCACACACCATAAATTCATAAAGGAATTCTTCGGTTGTGACTTCAGATCAGCGATTTTAAAATACGTAATGTGATGCTCACTGGCAACCAATTTCATCCAACTGCAAAAATACTGTGTTGGTGTGAGAAATGTGTGACCTGCGAGGGTGAGCTCTACTCCGACACTCATCTAATATCCACCAATGGGAGAACAGCGACGTCTAATACAGTAACCACGTTGGAGAAACATAAATGAAACATATTATTCGTCTTCTGCCGCTTAATCCTGGTCAGGGTCGCGGGGGGAAGCTGGCGCCAATCCCAGCTGACATCCATCGCACAGCGACACACACAGACAGACAACCATTCACACCAACGGGCAATTTAGAGTCACCAATTAGCCTAATCCCCACTGTGCATGTCTTTGGACTGGGGGAGGAAACCAGAGTAACCGGAGGAAACCCATGCGAACACAGGGAGAACATGCAAACTTCGTACAGAAAGGCACCTGTGCTGAACTCAGGGCTTGAACCCAGGACCTTCTCACTGTGAGGCAACAGTGCTAACCACTCAGCCACCATGCCGCCCATGAAACATATTAATGTAGAGAAAAATCCCATTTTCTACATGAACGCCCAGACTGAACGCAGTACTCTTCTTTGCTCACAGATCCATCGTTAGAGCTGAGGTATATTCGGGAGGGTGGGACATTGTTTCTTACAACAGGATTGTGATAAAAGGACCTTATCAAAACAAACATGGTGAAGGTGAAGTCCATTATAGAGGACTACTCACCTCCAAATACACCCCGGCACTCAAGGAGGCGGAGTCAGATGACTACTAACATGGGAGGCGGAGCTGGAGAGAAAAGTTTCAACCCAGGAGTGAGGGTGTATTTATGTTACAGGTGACTCGAATGCCAAGGACAATGTTTGTACTTGTAAGCGGCTCAGCGAGGGGGAGGTACAATATGAAATGAAATGACTGGTCATTGTTTTGTTTTTTTGTCCCACCCACAATTCTGAAGTGATGCAATAAAAAAAGCTGTGCACTTTAATGTGGTGTAAAAAACAAAGTTTGTCATTTGTTGTTCTGAATAGAGATGCACCTGAATAAATGTTTATTATTGTTATTATTGTTATTATTATTTGCAGTTAAATTTGCATTAGAAATGGTAATGGTAAAATAAATTAACACAATTTTCTAAATGGGTTGAGTGATTTGAAATACTGTATATTCACATCAATTTTGGCGTACATGCATTTATATTTCAACATGCAGTAAATACAGTTGCAGTTTTATTCCTGAGATGTCACATGACATATAATTATATTTTAAATGCAAGAAAATAAATGTACATGCATTTATATGTACTGTTCATCCAGACTGTTATATAACCCAGGTTATATAACAAATAAAACCAGATGATGGCGTACAAGCGTTCCAGTGATATAATGCTCAACACTGTACAGATTAACACCAGCAATTCTGCTGATCTTCATTATTAATAACACTACACACTGTTTATTTTATAATAAACAGAATTAAAGTCAAGAACAATGTCCATTCTTACGTGTTGTTTTTCCCCACGAGTCTTCACAGTGCAGATTTTCTATCCAGTTGTCTGAGATCAATAAAAACACAACAGACTCGGCCCTATTTATACCCCACTTGTTTATCAGAACTAGGACAAAGTTCTCCACAGGCTCCGCCCACTCTCCCTCCCATAACTCACTGAGGATCTCATAAACATTCGTTTAGATATGTTTGAGGAATTTGAACCAAACTGTCCAAATCCAGACCTCCACACTAGCTGATTTTTATTTCCAGTGTTTGTTGTTGTTGTTTTCATCAGTTTTATCATTAAAGAGGATGAAAAAAGTAGTTAAAGACATCAGACTGAGCTCCAACTTTATTCATCAGTGGTGGAACATAATTCCTCATAAAGTCAGCAGATCTCTTATTATGACTTTAACTCTGTGTAACTCATTACTGCTGTGTCCTTTATCTTACAAACACACCACGTAAACATGATCCTGCCCGCTGTGAGTTGTTGATTTATTCTGTAATAACCCTCAACCGTTAATCTTGTCCTGCTGGTTTCTGTCTATTTTTCTGCTCCGCTGCATTTTTCTTTGCAGAGTCAGCACTTTTCCTGCTGTGCTGAAACTTTTTAGTTCCTGTCCCGAGTCTGGACTCAGAGTTTAACTTTACAGGAGGGAAATGATTAACTGAACCCAAAACTAATCCCACACATGCTTATAAAAACAACACACACACACACACACACACACACACACACACACACACACACACACACACACACACACACACACACA
>JAQLOM010000038.1:23497245-23510760 GCA_030068315.1 Chrysichthys thysi | reverse complement strand
GTGTGTGTGTGTGTGTGTGTGTGTGTGTGTGTGTGTGTGTGTGTGTGTGTGTGTGTGTGTGTGTGTGTGATTTCACATGGCACTTGTATTTGGCACCTGTTGTTCTTGGTCTGTTGTATTTGTTGAAGTTATGATTGCTGAGAACACCAGCAGGATGAGTTCTGAAGCGTACAGGGTGATGTTACCTGCTCACATTCAGTCAAATGCTTTAAACCTCTTTGGGTGGAGCTTCATAGTGTGGATGAACCATCACATGAAACATAATTCAAAAACAAGCCAAGACTTTTGAATTCAGAGAAGTGAAATGTGAAAGACCAAGTCCCCTGAGCTGAATACCTGCTGAAGGTAAAACTAATGACAGATTTCCCTGAGAACAAGCAGGAGGTGAAGAAAGCTGCCGTAAAGACCTGTCAGAGCTTCAGTAGGGAAGAAGCTTAGTGTCTGGTGATGTGTCTGAGTTCCAGGTTTCAGGCAGTCAGTGACTGCAAAGGAATTACAACTAAGTATTAAAAATGACAGTTTATTTATAACTTTTAGTTTGTCCACTTACTTCACTGAAAAATGTGTATATATAAAAAGTGCTGTAATTACTACACTTTACCTGACTTGGATGTAAATTCATCAAATTAAAGATGAAAGTCTGCATGTTTTTAATGTTAACTCCTACATATACTGCGGTAAAATAAATAAATAAATAAAAAATTCACTCTGTGTCCAAATATTTATGAACCCATCTTGGTATAATAATTCATATCCACCATGTGTAAGGAATAACGTCAGAACTTTGTTTTCTGGCTAATGATGATGAATTTAAATTAACATTATGTGTAGATTGCTGTCAGTGTACAAAACTGTAAAGAAACGAGCAAACAAGTGACCCAGACTCGAATAATTACACCTTTGCCTGGCTTTAATTAAAGCTTGGACATAATTACAGCCCTAATAACAGCTAGTTCACCTCGTCATGTCTCACACACTAAGAACTTACAGCTCCTTCAGTTGGAGCTCCGTTCACTCAGGGAAAAGTCAAAATCAGGAAACGAGTTCACTTTAAAACTATAGGACACTGAGACAGAGCACTAAACAAGCAGGTAAGAAAATAAAATCGGCTTTTTATTGTGTGATGATTGAAAACAAATAGAGTGACATAATTACTGCAGAAACATTGTGCATTTTTGCATTGTGTTTGAACAGGACCATGGGGAAGAAGTCCCTCGCTGCTTGCTTGGTGCTCATCATTATAGCTGTTCTGATGGTTTGCCTCATTGTGATCTTACGGGCGAAACCTAAAGACCACTGCTACTCCAAAGCTGCTGTAGCGGCCGACGCGGGGAAATGTTCTGAGATCGGCAGGTAGGACAAAGCAGTCAGGACATGATAAAAACTCCACATCCCAAATTACAAATCAGTCGTCCCATGAGGACAGCAAAGGACTGAACTGAACCTAAATAGGGCTTAAAGAAGATCACTTTTAGTTATTAATACATCTTTAAGACCTTGAAAATCCCTCCAGCAGATTTTTAAGCTTGTTTAGAGACATCCTCCGCACCATTATGTTATAATGTTAAAGGGGCAGAATGTAAATGTTGAACGTGAACATCTGTCCACAACTGGAAAAAAAAACACCTTGATATCTTAGTTCCAAGCCCAAGATGTTTTATCTGGATCTTCTCTATCATCTAGATAATAAGACACTGATCATTTTGCAGTATTATTTTTTGAAGGTGATGTTTTATCTCTTTTAATGTCATAAAGTCAGAGAAAGATGAAATGCTATTACGGCATCAGTAAAAAAAAAATCCTGGCGAAATGGAGGATGTTTTTTGCTCAGACACTGAAATGTTTATGTTGTTGTGGTGTGTTTTTGTCTCAGGGACACGTTGACGCGTGGTGGCTCTGCAGTGGACGCCGCCATCGCAACACTGCTGTGTGTGGGACTGTATAACGTCCACAGCATGGGCATCGGAGGGGGACATTACTTCGTCATCTATAGCAGCTCTACAGGTGACAGGCGACATCTGTCCATCTAGTTCTCCCATCCATTCATTCAACAATCCATCATCCATCACTCCATCCATCATCATTTTTCCACTCATCCATGACAATCCAGGCATCCACCTGATAATTTATCCTTCCTGTCTCACTCAGGCTGAAGTTTCTTTTAGGACAGATGTGTGCGGTTTTGGACCTAAGATTAAAAAAATCCATATAAGCTACTTATAATACATAATATATATATATATAAAACGTATATTTATAAACAGTATGCTCTTGATTTCGTTGAGAGTGTATTGGCTGAAGAAGCATTATTTTTGGTTTTCTTTCTTAGGAAAGGTGGAGGCGATCAACGCGAGGGAAACGGCTCCCCTAAAAGCTACAGTTGACATGTTCGGCAATAACACACAGCTCGCAACGGAAGGTACGGAACGAGTGAAAAGTGCTTGACTCACTTTATTTGGAATCCCTTTTTATTTTTTTCTGTGTTGTGTGTGAGGCCGAGTGGCAACCAGCTGCATGCACTGAGATTCATTTTGGTTGTGTTTCATTTGTTTCACTATCAGATAGATGAAGCCTCTCTGTTTAAGAGCTGCGCAGGACTACATCACCTAATGAGGCCTAATTATTAAAGATTTACACCATTAAGGGATTTCAGTCCATGAATAATAATAATATGGTTTTATTTATTAATGGTATCAGTTTATGCATTCAATAAATTAAACAAACAAACAGATAAATATGAACATTACAGATCAGAAGGGGTTTTTGATGTGCTGTCTGTTGTATTTTGGTGAATAAACAGGAGGTCTGTCCATTGCGGTCCCCGGTGAGCTTCGTGGCTATGAACTGGCACACCGGCGTCATGGCCGTCTGCCGTGGAAGGAGCTGTTTCAGCCGAGCATCAAGCTGGCACGTGAGGGCATCAAAGTCAGCAAAGCTCTCGCCAAAGCCATGCGGGATAACCGAAAGAACATTGAGCGTGATCCAGTGCTGTGGTGAGGGACAACATCACTATCATGGACTCATCAATATATCATACCACCCATGTGGTGTGTTTGGGGTTTATTTTTTATTAAATTGGAAAAGCAACCAGAAGAAGTGCTCGGGGGAAAGGAAGCTGCGACCATATATGTGCAACATGAGTGAATTGAGTTTTAACTGTGTTTTTTACGTTGATTTTTATTCCAGTGAAGTATTTTGTAATTCCAACAAAACCATCCTGACAGAAAACGACACTATCACACTTCCACGTCTAGCAGACACCTACGAGAAGATCGCTGAGGGAGGAGCTGATGTTTTTTATAAAGGCTCCATGGCTGAAACAATAGTGAAGGATATCCGGGCTGCAGGTCCGACAGTCTTTAACTGTTAAAGTCTAAAACATGCTGATGTCTTTGTTATTAGTAGCATAATGCTAATATACTGTGCCATAGGGATACTAAAGATCACTGACACACATGCTAATATTTACTACATTACTGATGCTAATCGATATTACAGTAAAAGTGCTAACATTCACTACAGTATAAATGATAATCCATACCTTCACAGACACTAAAAGGCTAATACTCACTGCTAATCCCCTCATGTTGTATGCTAAACTGTTCCTGGTGTTTTGGGATGATCCAGGTGGCATTATAACACTTGAAGACCTGTCAAGGTATAGACCAGAGCTGAATGAAAGCCCACTGAAGATAAATGTGGGAGAATACACAATGCACTTTCCAAACGCTCCATCTAGCGGTCCTGTGCTAGCGCTAATCCTCAACATTGTGGATGGTGAGTGTGTGTTTGTCATGTGTTTTTTTTGTGTGGGATAAATGGACATTAGAATTGTCTAATACATCTGTATTAGCCACTTAATTTTTTTCAGTAGCTATGCTAACTCACTGCCACTCAACTCTTATTAGCAGTATTAGCCGGGGAAGGTAGAGACCTGAGATACAAGCTTCAGAAGGTCTTAGAAGAATGGAGGTTGACTCTTTGGATCAAACTATATAACTTAAGTTAAACTTGCAAAGTTGATCATGTGATGTCAACACTACCCTTATCGTACTTCGATAAAAGCATAAAATTTTGGTTTTAATAAAAATTTTTTTACATAGTTTTAGTAGTAAAACTAAAGGAAGTAAAGTTAAGTAAAGCAGTATTGTGTTACTTTTGCATCTTAAGTAGTAGTTGTCTAGTATTATCCTGACTAGCTAGTATGAAATGGATTATTGTCTTGTATAATTAAATTCATTAACTAACTTTGTCAATAGGGCGGCACGGTACCTGAGTTGTTAGCACTGTCGCCTCACAGCGAGAAGGTCCTGGGTTCGAGCCTCAGGTTCGGCCTTTCTGTGTGGCGTTTGCATGTTCTGTCCGTGTCCGTGTGGGTTTCCTCCGGGTACTCCAGTGTCCTCCCCAAAGACATGCACAGAGGGGTTTAGGCTAATTGGTGACTCTAAATTGGCCGTAGATGTGAATGTGAGTGTGAACGGTTGTCTGTCTCTGTGTGTTGCCCTGCGGTAGACTGGTGACCTGCCTCTCACCCACTGTCAGCTGGGATTGGTGCCAGCTTCCCCCCGCAACCCTGACCAGGATTAAACGGAAGAAGACGAACTTTGTCAACAGTCTAGCTATAGACAAGATTTCTAGCCATGGCTACATTACAGAGATTTTCTCACCCACTCATGTTCTGCTGCTTAATCCTGTTCAGGGTCACGGGGGGAAGCTGGAGCCAATCCCAGCTGACTTCAGGCGAGACAGACAACCATTCACACTCACATTTATGGGCAATTTAGAGAAACCATTAGCCTAATCCCCCTGTGCATGTCTTTGGACCTTGGGAGGAAACCCATGCAAACACGGGGAGAACATGCAAACTCCACACAGAAAGGCACCTCGGTCGACCCTGGGGATCAAACCCAGGACCTTCTTGCTGTGAGGCAACAGTGCTAACCACCACACACTGTGTCGCCCCAGAGACTTTTTCATGCTAGATAAATAGCTAACATGAACACAAGTGAGAACTAGCGCTATGCTTGAATGTAGAGCTTCCACTTGAACAGCCCCCTCTGGTGATGATGGTGAGTTATGGTTTAAGAATGACCTTTTCCATTGCTGTGAAGGCTTGTTTGCCCTCACTATGTCACCACATGAAGCTTATAGCTAGAGTATGATGATGGTCTAATGGTGTAAACTGTCTCTGGGCAGGTTATAATTTCTCATACAGAAGTGTGTCTACTGAAGAGAAGAAGTCTCTCACTTATCACCGCATCACTGAGGCTTTCCGCTTCGCCTTCGCTAAGAGGAGCAAGCTGGGAGATCCTCGTTTCCTCAACATCTCTGACGTGAGACCACATCCTCATGGGGTTGTTGTTCATGTTCACACTAGCAAGTCACTCGTGTTGCCTCTAGTTTGTCTCTTGTGGTTGTGCAGCATCCAGTACTGAGGAGATACTAAGATAAGACAGAACTTTAATTCCCCCTTTAGGATCAATAAAGTGCTTCAGTAGCATACATGAAGAATAAGGTACAAATACACATAGGAAATAAAGTATGAATAAAAAAAGCAAAATAAATATATATAAAAAAAAAAAATAAAAAATAGAAGTAAAAATATAAAAATATATGCATATCATAGGTATAATCATCATCATCATCATCATCATCATCTTCCACTTATCCGGGGGTCGGGTCATGGGGGTAACAGTCTAAGCAGTGAGGCCCAGACTTCCCTCTCACCAGCCACCTTCTCCAGCTCTTCTGGGGGAACACCAAGGCATGCCCAGGGCAGCCGGGAGACATCTCTCCAGCGTGTCCTGGGTCTACCTCAGGGCCTCCTCCCAGTTGGACACACCCAGAACACCACACCGGGAAGGCGTTCAGGAGGCATCTTTATCAGATGCCCAAGCCACCTTAACTGGTTTCTCTCAATGTGGTGGAGCAGCAGATCTACTCCGAGTCCCTCCTGGATGGCCAAACTTCTCACTCTATCTGTAAAGGAGAGCCCCACCACCCTGTGATGGAAACTCATTTCAGTCACTAGCCAGAGCTCATGACCATAGGTGAGGACAGGAACATAGATCAACCAGTAAATTGAGAGCGTTGCCTTTTTGCTCAGCTCACTTTTTACCACGACAGACCAGTACAAGGCCTGCTTTACAGCAGACACTGCCCCGATCCACCTGTTGATCTCCTGCTCCATCCATCCTTCAGTCGTGAACAAAACCCCGAGGTGTATAAACTCCTCCACTTGGGGCAGAACCTCACCCTTGACCTGAAGAGGGCATTTCACCCTTTTCGAACTGAGAACCATGGCCTCAGACTTAGAGGTGCTGATTCTCATCCCAACTGCTTCACACTCAGCAGCGACTGACCACACTGTTCCTCTTGGAGCCGAGGTTCAACTGTTTGCCAAACCCTCCTCTCCAATACCCCTGAAAGGACTTTTCCAGGGAGGCTGAGGAGAGTAATTTCCTGGTAGTTGGACCACACCATCTCGTCCTCCTTTTTAAAAAGGGGAACCACCACCCCAGTTTACCAGTCCAGAGGCACAGCCCCTGATGTCCACGCAATGCTGCAGAGGTGTGTCAACCAAGACAACCCCACGACATCCAGAGTCTTGAGATATTCAGGGTGGATCTCATCCACCCCAGGAACCCAGCCACCAAGGAACCCTCTGACTACCTCAGCACCCTTGACCCCAGAGATGGGTGGTCCTTCCTCTGAGTCTTCAGGCTCTGCCTCCTCTCATCGTGTTGGTGGGATTGAGAAAGTCCTCAAAGTATTCCTTCCACCGCCCAACAAGGTCCACAGTGAAGAGTTATTTTCCCCTCCTGAGGCGGCGGATAGTGGTCCAGAACCTTTTTGGGGCCAACTGCTCCCACGTCTGATATTCTGCCTCGGCAACAGCTTGTGCGGACGCCCACTTAGCCTCATGGTGCCTGTCGGTTTCCTCACAGGCCAGAAAGGCCTTATAAGCTTGGGTTCGAGTATTGCTGCATCAACAGGCACCAATGACCTTGCGGCCACAGCTACAATCGGCCGCCTCAACAATGGAGGTATGGAACACAGCCCACTCAGACTCAATGTCCCCTGCCTTACTGTAGCTCTGCTGGAGAAGAGAGTTGAAGGCCGTCTTAACAGGGGGCTCTGCCAAATGTTCCCAAAGAACCCTCACTACACATTTAGGTCTTCCAGGTCTGCTCAGCATACTCCCCCGCCATCGAACCCAGCTCACCACCAGGTGATGATCATTTGACAGCTCAGTTCCTCTCTTATATATGTCCAAAATATATGGCCTCAAATCCAATGACACAACTTCAAAGTCGATCATCGAGCTGCGGCCTAAGGTGTCCTGGGGCCAAGTGCATTTATAGACACCCTTATGTTCGTACATGGTGTTCGTGATGGTCAGACTGTGATGAACACAGAAATCCAACATCAAAACACCGTTCAGGTTCAGATTAGAGAGGCCATTCCTGCCAATCACCCCCTCCAGGTCTCACTGTTACAGCCCACAGGAAGTCCCAGCAAGACTAAAGAGTCCCCAGTGTGGGCGCTGTCCAGTACACCCTCCAAGGACTCCAAAAAGGGTGGGTACTCTGAACTGCTGTTTGGTACATATGCACAAACAGTAGTCAGGGCCCATCCCCCTATCTGAAGACCGAGGGAGGCTACCCTTTCATTTACTGCAGAGAACCCCAACATGTGCTAGGGGGCAACTAATAAACCCACACCTGGTTGGTGCCTCTTTCCATGGAGAATAAGGTCCAGCCCCTCCCGAGAGGATTGGTTCCAGAACCCAGGCCGTGTGTTGAGGTGAGCCCAACTATATCTAGTCGGTACCTCTCAGCCCTGTGCATCAGCTTAGGCTCCTTTCCTATCAGAGAGGCGATGTTACATGTCCCAAAGGCCAGAGTCAGCACGCAAGGATCAGTCCGACTGAACCCATGACTTCGGCTGTCGCACGGTGAAAGTAGAATCATGGCTTGGACTTACATGTCTGCTTGTGGAGCGGCTCACACTGTGTGAATGCAAAAGAATTGCCCTTGCTGTTCCAACACTTTTAGAGGGGATTACACTTGAAAGGCCACATATGACATAACAGGCTGAAACCACTATCATAGGTTTTGCTCCATTTGTGCACATTAAACAGGAGTTAAATTTGTGAGTGGGTAACAGAAGGAACATTGGACTACACATGCCATATATTTGGTCTGAGGAATCTCTCTGGGATCTGTCACTTTACCAAGTTTGTCTTTGCCTCTGTCCCTCTTCAGCTCATCCACAACATGACCTCAGACTACTTTGCCGATAACATCCGCAGGAAGATCTCAGATGACAGGACGCAGCCCGAGAGTTACTATGAGCCAGAATACTTCATCCCAGAGCGTAACGGGACGGCTCACCTGTCCGTCATCGCCGAGGATGGGAGTGCCGTGGCTGTGACCAGCACCATCAACCAGTAGTAAGAACAAAACCTGAACACACTGTACTGCTCTGATCCAGAACGGAGTGTTTAAACAGTCCTGATGGTGTTTATGTGCAGTTTTGGTTCTAAAGTGATGTCACGTTCCACTGGAATCATCTTTAATGACAATATGGATGACTTCAGTTCTCCACACATCACAAATGCGTTCGGTCTTCCTCCTTCTCCTAATAACTTCATCAAACCAGGTAAGAAATTTGATCCTTTGTTATATTTAATATTTTATGTATTTTAAAATTGTTCTTTTTTTATATTTTATAAGTATTCATGTTTGTGTCAGAGCCACAGACGGTTTTAGATATGCTGATAAACTGTGACAGTGTATCATTCAATATATTTTAACACATGTATGTATCACGCTCAATATTATTAATGTTCATAGATTAATTTGTAGTTCATGCTGGTGATGTCACTATGTAGCTTTAGTTTGCATTATTATCCGCTCATCTGGCTACACGTGTGTGCAGGTAAAAGGCCACTTTCGTCCATGTGCCCCACCATCATCTGTGACAAACACAACAAAGTTAAAATGGTTGTCGGAGCTTCGGGTGGGACGAAGATCATCACAGCGACAGCTCTGGTAACAAACATACCTTTAAACTTTAACTATAATACATACAGCTGTAACCCGAATATATGCAACTGTAATCATAACACACACAATTTAACACACATTTCCAAAGTGTATGTAGTTCATTAACACCCTGATAACACAAACATTATCTTTACATTTTAGTGCTATTTTATAAGATGATACATTTTTACATGTAGGTATCCATCAGTATTCACATTTATCCGTCCTTCCATCTATTTATCCATCCTTTTATCCAAATCAATCGTGGTCAATCCTGGCCACGCCATCTGAGAGCTGTTTCTGGACTGCTTTCCCTCTCTGTCTGTCACATAGCTCCCATCCGAGGCTTTTATAGGCTGCTTGGCCAACAGTGGGATTTCCTCCCCTCCTGCAGCAAAGATGGTGGTTCTGATCCCTTTCCAGAGAGGCAGACTCCATGATTGGAAGAGATTGATCTTCGTCCTTGCCCATATCCAGAGCTTGTGTAGTCTGGTGATGTCATCCATGTGGTCTTTTCAGGGAGACAGTCTCTGACCTGACTGTACCTTTATCCCTCCGACCATCTGTTTCACGCCAAGGAGAATGAGCTGAAAGGATTCTGAACAGGGTGAGGGAGGTGGAGCTGGAGCTAGCTGCTGTGAACCAGAGACTAAATCTTACTGAGCAAAGCACATTTGGCTTCTGATGCTGTGGAGTATGTAAAGAATTCTATTTTTTTGTATC
Source organism: Chrysichthys thysi (assembly GCA_030068315.1). Classification (NCBI taxonomy): domain Eukaryota; kingdom Metazoa; phylum Chordata; class Actinopteri; order Siluriformes; family Claroteidae; genus Chrysichthys; species Chrysichthys thysi. The sequence continues at coordinate 23,500,987 of JAQLOM010000038.1, read as the reverse complement.
CAGCCAGACAAAATGCAGATCACCCTTCTCCCAGATCACCTTTTGGACCTGCTCCTGTATCGCTGTTGCATGCTCAGGTGCAAGCGGTGTTGGGTCCTCAAGCTCTGCGGTTTCCACCCTGATTCTCAGAAGCATTCAAGTTATCTTCTCTTATTTCTCTTAGTAGTTTGCTGGTGGGGTCCTGTTGAGGGTCTAGTGGGTTGGGTAACAAACCACCCAGTGCTGACACTTACACACAACCATGCATCCATCCATCCATGTCTGTTCATCCATCCACCTGTATGATAACCAGCGTAATATAATTACCCTCCTACTGCTTGAACCGTACATATTTTATCCCTGCTTCTTCTTTCTAGAAAAACCCCACAGTGTCAATTCCTTCCTCAGTCTAATTATACATTATGAACACAGCGTCTATCAGTGAATCGTTTCCTCTCGGTCACAGGTGATCCTGAACTCTCTGTTCTTTAACTACGACCTGAAGAGAGCTGTAGAGGAACCCAGACTCCACAACCAGCTCACCCCAAACTACACTGAGGTGGAGAAGGAATTCAAGAAGGTACTGCTGGAATACAAGCATCAGGAGTCATTTTTTTTAATGAATCAAATTGAGTGTTGGTTCATCTGTGTCATGCGATCATTTAAAAATGTACCTTGGTGCCACTCTTGAGAACACAGTGCAAATTTAAGGGATTTTGTTTATGATTCATCTTTTCACAGGAATACGATTTATATCTGAATCACTGAGCATTTATGACAAACTTGACTCTTTTCTTCTCTTGTGCACTAACAATAATAATGACTATAATACTTTACTCTCGATTTAATTTACAGAGTGTGATAGACAGACTCGCACTGAAGAATCATGTCACAAAGTTGCAGAATTCCACTGCGGTGGTTCAGGCCGTGGTGAGGCAGGACGATCAGATCTGCGCTGAATCGGACCACAGGAAAGGAGGAAAACCTGCCGGCTACTGAAATAAACTTTAACAATAATCTGCTTATCTGTATATCTTTGATAAACCAAAGAAATGTGCGTAAATCTGAATGAATCTTACAAATCATCAGGAGGTTTTCCATACACAGACGATCTCCCTTCATATTCTGTTTAATTGCAATATATTTTGATGGGAAACAGAGAACGAATTTTCTGAAATAAGTGTATAAGGGGAATCAATCCCATGGGGACATGCTGCTATAGGAAAATCATCACCTTTGGGTGGTAACAGAAACTTTGCTTCACAACACCACCCTGGGACTGATTATTTCCTAGAACAGCATGTCTCAGACTGGTTTATTCCTCTTATCCACAGCAATTTGCCTTTGATTACACAACATTTTTTTAAAATCCATTTATAGTTATGGTTAACGTTGTGGACTGCCCAGGAATCCATAGTTCCTGTTCTCCCTCATGTTATAACAGCTATAAACAGGTGTTCCCAACTCAACAGTCTCTCTTTTTGTCACATAACAGCAAAAAGAGAAGAAGAGAAAAGCACAGCTCATTGTGTTACTTCATGAACATTCCTCTGTCCTGAATTTGTAGGAAAAGTTACAGCTTTACCTCTGACTGTTACAAAGCGCTGACACTGGAGACTCCTTCCATAAATGTTACATAAATGTTTCCTGTGTGCAGAAAGCGTTACCTTATCGGTAATTTTTAAAACTCTGTTTTTGTGGAGCGTCCACTGTACACGTCCCTGTGAATGAGCTGTTGCTATGGAAACGATAATGTTTTTGAGCGAGGGCATTAATATAAACCTGTGTTGTGCAGCTACACTACTGTCAGAGCTGTTGGTACAGAAAATTCATCAACATCTTCTACTCCATCACAATCCAGCAGTACTGTGGTGGAAATACCTTTAATGAATCTTTTAGAAGACATTTGAGTCACTCATGAATGTGACTTTTGTCATGTTCAGGTTCAGTTTCTCTCGGTGGACTATTCATGAACACATAGTGTATGCTAAGAACAACTGTAGCACCAAGCACCAATTATTTAGCTAAAGAATATTTTTCTGCAGTACAGTTTTTTTTTTTTTTTTAATATCCTGCCTGGACAATTCTATGCCAGACCACCAGAGGGAGCACTGCTCCACACTTTGAATCATTTCTTTTATTATCACTTTCTGTTTGTTAAGTATAAAGAGCACATGGACCTTTGCCTTATGTCTTTGTGGGGCATTACAGTTTGCCCTGTCTTTTCTGTCAGCTCTGAGGCTTTTATTCTGGAAGGGTTATGACCCAGCTTGACCTCGCCTTTGTCGGAGCCTTATATCTGACTTTTACAGGATTACTGACCCTGCATAACCTTTTAAACATGATTTTTGGGTAATACTATGCATTGTTTTTTCTGTCTGTGAATATTTGTTTGTTAACCGGAACATTTTTACCTGGACTTTTGTCTTAATAAACCTCACTGCAACTGGATCCTGTCACCTCCCCGAGCCCCGTGTTGCACTGACACAAGTTCAAGAGAACCTTCATTTTTATTTTATAAAGTATTTTCATTATTTTATTATTTTTAAGTTTTACAATTAATTTGCATTCATCTACGGAGTCACAGGAGTGCCATTAAAAAATCATTAAAATAATAAGAAAATAAATGTGAGAAAAAGTAATAAATAAACAAACAAACAAATAAATACATAAAATAAAAGAATATAAAAATAGATGCTTTTCCTGTATTGCTATTTTCTTTATTTCCTTTGCATTAAGAAGTATTAAATTAGTCTTAAACGTTAGAAGAACTTGGACTCCTCTCCTTATCTCTGGTCCGTCTCCGCCCGATTCGAACCGCACCCACATTCACACTGCGCATGCGCAAGGCCGCCGCGCAGAAACGGGAAAAGCAAAAGCAATATGGGAATAATAATAGCAATAGAGAAAGGCACTTACCTTTATATTCGTATATTTCTGGTTTTTTTTATTTTATTTTACATATGTGTTTAGATATTCTTTTGTTTTTATGATTTATTTATTACTTTGCCACATTTATTTACTTATTATTTTAATGTAATATTCTTTTTAATGGCACTCCTGTCACTCCATAATCATCTGGTTGTTCTTTAAGTTTATTATCACGGTACGTTCCCCTTTTCCTGAGTGTTCCAACATTTGCAGTAACAAATGCACTGAAACACTTTCTGATCGGTGGCCACAGGTGGTCTGAGCTCCAGGGCTAACTTTACTGCACGCAGCTCTCAGCTGATGTCATAGTCATGTCCTCATGGTGTTAGTTTCTTCCAGAACGAAGCTACTGGATGCATCTGGAATTTTTCGCTGCACTGTGACAGAAAGGCTCCTCCCCCAGATTCAGAGGCGTCTACTCCCACAATGAAAGGAACGGTGTTGGTCTCCTTGGCGACGGCCCTGAGCGCCCATGTGGTTCGTCTGCTTTCCACTCTTACTACTTCCATGCAGACGGCGAGGTAATCTGTCATGAATGCAGGCTGCAGACGGACACAGGTTCAAGTACAGGATTTATTACAACCCCAGTTCCAGAAAAGGTGGAACACTGAGTAAAATATAAATAAAAATAGAGTGCAATCATTTACAAGTCCATTTCGACCGATATTCAACTGAATACAAAACAAAAACATGATATTTGTTGTTCAATCAGATAAACTTTATTGATTTTTGTAAATATTCACTCATTCTGAATTCGAGGCCTGCATCATGTTCCAAAAAGTTGCTCAAATAACATATTTGGAACATTCCAGATCATAACACATCTGTGGTT
>JAQLOM010000038.1:23434079-23444915 GCA_030068315.1 Chrysichthys thysi | reverse complement strand
ATCAGAGAGAACCTCTCTCCAGAGAAATCCATCAATCTGTTCCACTGTCTGAATGAACTGAATGATCATTCTCTAGTACAGGAAGTACAAGCTTACCTGAACAGAGGAGAATACAGTAGTCTCCATGGTGTCAGTCTCTCTCCTGCTCAGTGGTCAGCTCTGGTGTTTGTGTTACTGAACTCAGATCAGGAGCTGGAGGAGTTTGATTTGAGGAAATATCACAAATCGGAGGAATGTCTTCAGAGGCTGCTGCCAGTGGTCAAAGCCTCCAGAAAAGCTGTGTGAGTTTTTTCATTCAGAACAGATTTGATTTCTCTTTTAATTTCAGAGTTTGAAACTCAAAATGAAGTATGTGTATAATCTCTATTAATTCATATACAGTGGTACCTCAGTACTCGATCTCACTAGAACTCGAATGTCTTAAAATTTGAACAAACCAGACTAAAAAAAATTACCTTGAACTCGATCTGAATCTCAGAAGTTCAACCGTGAATGCCGACCTAAGATAACTTGTATGTCTCTCAGTGGAAACAAAGGGTAACGTTTCAGTCCCAGCCTCGCATTCGCTGTGATGGCATTGTTTGTTGGTGATAGTGATGTTTTTATTGAAAATATTAGGTAATACACTGTGAGTCAGATGTAAAATTCCTTTCGGGCTTGATTTAGGCTCCAGGCAGAAGTACATGAGACGGCAGGCGAACTCGTAGTTGAAGAACAGGCAGGGTAACCGAACTGTGTACAACACCATGAAGGAACAGACTATAATCATAAACCGAATTATAAGTGAGAAGGTCAGAACCAGAACAGAATACAGACTTAGATCACAGCTTGACAGATTCACACATGAAAGCAACAATCAATGAATGCTTCGCCATTTGAGTGTCCAAGACTGAGTCGCATATAGTCATGAGACCAGATGCGGATCACCTGCGGAAGACCACGTGACGCCTGCACCTGTTCATTTTGTGCTTAAATGCTAAAAAAAACACAGATAGTTAGGTGTAATTTTTTGGGGCCGGGAACCAATTAATTGGTTTTCCATTATTTCTTATCGGGAAAATTCGATCAGAACTTGAACTTTTTAGGATTCGAACCTGTGTTCTGAATGGATTAAGTTCGAGTTATGAGGTACCACTGTATTTTCTTTCAAAATAGGCTTACTTACACGTTTAAAATAAAATCTGGATAATTTACAAGTAAAGGCAGAACAGTGAATCCCTCTCCCCTTCTTCAAATAAATATAACTTATGCATTTTTTCTCTCCCAGGTTGTGTTGGTGTAACCTGACAGAGGAAAGCTGTAGAGTTCTGTCCTCAGTTCTCAGCTCAAACTCCTCCAGTCTGAGAGAACTGGACCTGAGCTACAATAAACTGCAGGATTCAGGAGTGAAGCTGCTCTCTGCTGGACTGAAGAATCCACACTGTACACTGGAGATACTGAGGTACACACACACACACACACACGCTCATACACGCACAGGTATTTTTCATAACATGCTATTACTTAAGGTCAAGGATGTCAAATATACATTTGTAATTTAATGTTATTCTGCTAGGTGTATGAGTGTGTGTGTGTGTGTGTCTTGGAGCTGTCAGTGTGAAGAATTTCTCTCCTTTCTCTCTACAGGCTGTGTTACTGCAGTATTACAGATGAAGGTTTTGCTGCTCTGGTTTCAGCTCTGAGGTCAAACCCCTCATCACACCTGAGAGAACTGAATCTGAACCACAATAATCCAGGAGACTCAGGAGTGAAGCTGCTCTCTGATCTACTGAAGGATCCACACTGTAACCTGGAGACACTACAGTGAGTTACTGATTTTCTGTCATTTCAGACTGTATCATACAGGACTCCGAGAATCCTGAAACTCATATTGTAATGAGAGCAATGCACAAACACGGAAAGGCAGGAATGTACGAACAAAGAGAAAATACAAGAGAAGCCAAATATCAGAGCAAGGGTCAAAACACAGGAACGGTAATAACTTAACAGGTAGGCAAGACTCCGCAATGAGGTCATAATTCTGTTGGCGTAGGATTACTGGAATTACTAACACTGAATTCAGATTACCTCAAAAGTGCTAAATCAGAGCTCAGGATTAGATCATTTTCTACTGTATTCTATGTTTGATGAATATTTTCTTCATCAAAACAGTGAACTGTGTAGTAATTGCTATCAATTTATCACGTGAATGTCTGTGTTAATTGATCCAAAGCTAATACGTGTACAGTATAACTCATATAAAGGTAGTAAGTACGACCATGCGACCATGTTGGTTTGACATCACTTGCTGAATTCGATGTTGAGGACACCAAATTGCGTTCCTATGTTGGAAGGTTGAGGTAGTGATTTCTTTATTTTGTTCCTAGTCAGATGTCATAAATTGAGTTACAACCTTTTATTCCATGGAGGTAGAATATCACGTAACTTCAAGATCAGACTTCCCACTTCAGAGGTAACTGGATGCAGTGTAACATCAGGAATGATGCAGTATGAACTTTTATAAGGTCTGAGTTTTAATATAAGTGCACTCTGTCACACTAATATAACTTATGGGCTGTCTAGATTAAGAACAAGCTGGAAAATCTAGCATGAATGTACTTTCCAAACAAGTACACACATCCACTGTAAATGCCACAGATTAATATGGGAGTGTGTTGGTGTATTGGTCTCGCCTGGTCATGATGTGTACAGGTTAGCTCCTGGGGTTTTGTTCCCCTTTTAGTTAGATCTGTGGTATGTATTTACATTTGTGCTGATTCATGGAAAGCTCCGTTTTCACTGCTGTTAGCTGATTGGTCCTTCTAAAGAATACTACACTAGGTGTTACTCTGGCACTTATTCACTCGGCACGTGAACTTCCTTCGCCTAGAAATTCTACTATTCTTGTACCGGACTTTTGCACTTGTTGTACGTCGCTCTGGATTAGAGCGTCTGCTAAACGCATGTAATGTAATGTCATGTAAAGTAATGTGTTCACGCCACTCACTGTCTGCATCTGGTATAATTCTATTTCCACCATGTGCTTGTTTATTTAAGTACTCTGAATATTTTAATAAGCTTTCTGCTGTTGATATGACCAGTGTCACATAATTTCTGATTACTTTCATCTGTTCAGAGTCCAGAAGTCTACAATGTAATGGATGCATATTGGACTAATCTGAGATGTCAAGCTAACAGATGATGTAATCAGCTAGAGTTTCCACTCTACTGAGGAGCTACATGAATCCAGCTTGAAGAAGCCACGAGATGAGGTGACCCCTCTTACCCAAGACCCGACCTGCTGTTCTGAGATTTCACTTATTTGAGTCACTTTATTATATTATTATACTTCCTGTAAAACGGCACCGAGAGTCAGATCCCTGAAGCCTGTGAATCGACACGATCCAGACTTTATTAATTTTCGATCCTGTCTTCTTCTCATCTTTCTTCTCTGTGGTCCAGCCTGGTAGTAAAAAGAATATAAGTAGTTAATGATTGCGAACAGGAGTATTATTGAGGAACTTATACAAAATTAAAAGTGATCGTCACTGTATTGTTAACCTAACACAATCCATTAACAGTATATAATGGAAATAAAGTAAGATGTGCTAAATATGAAAGATGAGGTGAAAATATTGTGAGTGACAGAGATAATAACAACAGTGTTTCTGTTGTAAACGAACAGATTTACGGCTAACCAGAAATCCTTTTATCCTACATCTGTGTACTTCACTATTTTGTTGATTTCAATAAAAGTAAAATAACTTAAAGAGAAAATTTTGTGTCTGGAAATATATAAAACTGCCAAAAGCAAATAGCATTAAAAACACCTGAGTGTTTACATTGGGTTTAAATGACTAATCCTGACACTAATGCTTCTATAAAAATAATGTTTAAATATTTTTGAGAAAATTAGAGTACAAAGTAGGTGCACATCGCTGGGGTTTCTTTTTTTTCTTTATTCTTTATAAATTGTGAGACAGCTAGCTATTCTGAAAGAATTTTTAATTCATAATCATTTATTTATTTTCACTGCTAACTGCAAAGCTAGCCAACATGCAATTTTGGTCAATATATAAAATATTTAAAACACTCAGTGCTAATCATAACCAGCTAATACTGTATAAGATAACCTGACCAGACTTCTGAGAGGATTTCAGGTTGAAGATTCGAAATTAATATTGTAAATACAGTACTTTTTTTTTTTTTACACACAAAATGATCAGATTTAAAACATCACTGTAGAAAAGCCCGGTCTCCAAACAGAGTTTTCTCATCATCTACGCTATCTTCAGAAATGTATTTTATTCTGTTTACAACCAATCAAATTATATGTCTTTTATTTATGTTTTTATTCAGTATTCCTGCTCCGTATATCGTGACAAAATAAAGTTAACTCACAGTTTAGGGTGTTGAGTTTAGAATGCTAGCTGGCTAACCTGAGGTAATCTAAACGGATTTCTGACGTAACTGCACCGACTGAACACTAGGACTCGGAGTCGATCTTACAGAGAGTCGATTCTCCCGCTCCAGTCGTGAGAGAATCGACTCTAAAGCTTTGGGAGTCAGTTTGATTTCTCTCACACAAGACGTGAAGTGAAAAATGAGCTAATTCAGCTGTTGCACAACGTTTTACAGAATCTTAAAGAAATCTGGAAAAACATAAAGGTAAGGTTTTACACCAACTTTTCAGGAAAATTTATTTATTTGTTTTCATCTTCAGCTGATAGACCGCACAGTCACTTACAGGATATTAGATGAGGTAAAAATGCACGCGCGTGCTCTGCATATATACACTGATTGTTTGAGGTTTTCTCTGAGCAATTACACTTACTGACCAGCAGATGTCGCCATTGTATCGCATTTTGAAACCCTTTTCCAAAGGGATTGGTTATATTCGTTTAAGATCGAGTCTTTTTCATTACAGGACAGATGAAGGAGGGTGAAAGTGATTTCACAAACAAAAACAAAACAAGAACAACAGCCCACCCCCCAAAAAAACATTCATACATCAGACTCAGGACAGAATGTTGCTGAATAAGCACTCTCTGCACTGCCTGGACACAGAGGTCTACTGCACACTGCAATTTATTTTTAGAACTGTGGGATGTAAGTTTATACACTTAAATGGTTACTTATGCTACTGTGCTCATATATTTACTACTACTTATTTACCTTCTGTTTCACAAGTTCCCAACCTTAATTGCGGACAAACCCTGGACACACCCAACTTCAACTCAGGGAGGGCTGTTAGTTGAAGCAAGAAGTTTTGAAGCAAGTTCCAGTGTAGCAAAGTAAAATACTTGGGTCAAAATGTACTCGAGTAAAAGTAAAATGACCTATTTCAAAAACTTCTTAAAAATGACAAATCACTCATAAAGCCTACTTAATTACAGTAACATGAGTAAATGTAATTCATTACTTTCCACCCCTGCTTAGGAGTTGTCTAGATTAAGTAGAAGCTTCAGATTCTAGCATGAATATTGTTACTTTGTAGTGTCTGTAACTAGAAACCATGACTTTTACGTGTGTGTGCGGTACAAAGCAGAAGTAAATATTCAACATTACTGCCACACACAGTGCACACGTCCACTGTAAATGCCACTGATTAATATGGAAGTGTGTTGGTGTTCACACCACTCCTTCACTGCGTCTGGTGTAAGTCTATTTCTGCCACCTGCTTGGCAGAAATAATCCATTATTAACTTGAATAATCGAATAATCGGGAAAAAAACATAATAATTGACTTGCCAAATGTATTGTTTGGTCACATGAAAAAATGTGGGTTGATGAAAAGTAGTGATTGAATATCTACAGCCACACATGGGAACATCAGCCCTCATTCTGCTCATACACATTAATTTACTTTAATGCCTTTTTTATTGTTTGCAGTCACATGTATTATCATTGAAAAAACCCACACAATGTTTTGTTTGATTCATTTGGTTTATTAGTTTAATTATTTTAACCTTGTATTGTTCTACATGCACTGTAAAAAATGGGCAGTTGCGTCAGCATAAAAAATCTTGTACATCGTTTGTACTTATTAAGATCATGTTCACTTAAACAAATCAAGTCATGTTAAATATAACTTAATTTGAATTAATTTGTTTGTGAACTTGACTTTAATAAGTGCAACTGATGTACAAGATTTTTTTATGTTGACTCAACAGGCCATTATTTTCGGTGTGGGTGCACACAGTTCGACACTGTAAGGTTCTGCAATCAGTTCATTTGTTTCTAATTGTTATTTCTTTGTTCTGAGTTACCTGGAGCGTTGGGGGCGGATCACTTCTTGGTCAAGCAAAGGCGTGGCCTAGGGCTGAGGAGGCCTAAATACTGGAGCCTGACTGTTGGGTCGTATCATGTCACTCCATGGGACCAGGAAGGATTGTGACCTTACATGCTTTGTTTTATGTTCCAGTTGAAGTTTGTGTGTTTATTTTATCCCCTTTTGTGTTTTTTGGTTTGGCCAAACCGGTATATATGTTCCCCTGTGTCTCTTTGTATCAGGTCAGTTTTTTGTTCAGTCACCGTCATGACAGGTGTATGTCTTAAGTTTAGTTATGTTTTGGTCGACCTCTTTTATGGGCCTAGTTTTTAGCTTTTGGGTCTTTGTCAACCTTGTTTGCTTCTTTGGGTAATAAATTCCAACATTTTTTAATTAAACACCTTGTGTCCTCTTGCCTTACTGATTGGTCCTGCTGCACAATCAATTAATTCAATTAATAAGAAAATATTTTGCCCCCTGCTGAAGATGATCCACTTAAAGAGGAGGCTTGGACGGTTTTTATGTTCGGTTGAAATGTCAGATGGGTCACTGCACAGTGTTGACCTCTATGTGTGTGTGTGTGTGTGTGTGTGTGTGTGTGTGTGTGTGTGTGTGTGTGTGTATAATATCCTGGATGTCAGGAAATAATGTTTCCCATTCATATTTAGGGCAAAGTAGTAAATGAGAGCTAAAAAGATTCAGGTACATAATTACATGTGTACAAACTAGTATTATCAGTATTAAACTTAGAAATTTCTCAGGAATCGAATCTAATCTAATCTAATCTAATCTCAGTCCAGAGTTTTAGTGACTGGACAGGAGAACCATAAGGTGAGGTCAGCTGAACGTTCTGTGTTTGCTGGGCTTCCTGCTCTAACACACACACACACACACTTCAGCTGATGAATGACTGCTAATGCTGTGATTAGATGGATCAGTGTTAGAGCTGTTTCTTCAGGATCAGGTTTGGAAGTCAGTGTTGGTGTCCTCAGCATCCTCACACCACACTGCACACATCACAGGGCATTTTAATGACATTATACACCGAGGTATATTTAACTGAGTGACTTTTACCGCTATTTTTAATCCTGTGTAAAAAGCACTCAGGTAAACAAACTGAGCACTGAAATGACCACGCCCTCCTGCTGGTGACGTCATTTTCCCCGGATCCTCCCACTAACGGGTTCCTGGTTTCTGATGCCCTACTGGTTTCCGGTTCTGTTCCGGGATAAACAGGAGATTATGGAGTGACTTTAAAATGTGTATGTGTGGATAATAACGCGTTAAAGAAGAAGAAGAAGAAGAAGAATGTGGTGTCTTTAATCAGGTGAGAAGTTTCCTGTATTTCCCTCCTTTACAACTTCCTGGTGGTGTTTATTCCACTGCGCCGTAACTGAAGTATCCTCACCTCAGTGTTTCTGGTCCCTGGTGGTTTAATCCGTCTCGCTGTGTAGTCATTATTTTGAAAGAACATCCAGTGTTGAGCTTTAAGTGTGATTGGATGTAAAACAGCTGTTGGATTGTAGACTGTAGTGAAAGTGCAGAGTGTCGGGTCGACATCTGAATCCGGCAGAGTTCTGTGTCAATGTGAACCGGAAACGGAGTCAAAATGCGGTTTATTATTATTATTATTATAAGCCTGTACACATTTCTTTTGTATTGATTGTAATCGTTCTCTAAGCATATCAGTATTTCTTTGTTCACTTTATGTGTGTGTGTGTGTGTGTGTGTGTGTTCGCAGGGATTCCTTTCTAAACTGTAAAGAAAGACGTCGTATCCAGGATGAGTTCTTCCACTCAGCTGGAGTCGGAGAATCCTGAAAGGTGAAACCCGTGAGATTGATCTACAATGATTTTGTGTCTTGACTCTATATTTTGTCACTCTTTCATTCTCTCATTACTCAGTTTATATCTGAGAAGCCACCATGGGCTGAATTATATGATGAACCTGTTTGTGCTCTGCATTTCCTAAACTGGGTTCAGGATGGTGACCGTTTCAGCAGTGTGTGTTGAGAAAGCCAAGACTAAAGGATAGATACACTGATGATGCTGTAGCTATAATAATACAATGAATAGAAACCAAATGAAATAGGCTGGAAATGAAAATTGAGAAAATTAAATAAAAAAATCAGTCACAGTTTATTTGCTTGTAAACCTTTTAATCCTAAACATTAGCATTATAAACAAGTGTTTGATATGTAGATAAAAATGCTTACATTTAACCATATAACAGTAGAACACAGATAAGTTTATGGAGTTTTGGAGATTTCTGTGTAAGTGTTTGTTTCGACATCTCTGTAGCTGCAAATACAAGAGGAAAATAACAGAAGTCTTCCTGTTACTGGAGAACATTTGGTTCAGTAAATTGGTGTAAAAAATACTGAACACACAAAACACTACATTCATAATGAATGATAACAAAAAGATAAAAAAAAAAATACACACACACATATAAACAATTGTAAGCTGTTTTGGAAAACTGCGTAAGTGTTTGTGTCGACATCTCTGTAGCTGCAAATACAAATACTTTTTAATCTTTTAGCAAGAGATCAGAGTCACCAGACCCAAGCTGTGTGTCCATGAAGAGTCATCAGTCAATGGAGGAACCATTAGGTTTCAGAGAAGGACAGAGTTCTGCTAAGCTCGGGTACGTATGATGTAGGTCATGCGACAGTCACAGAAAAAAGTGAATATAAATTCCTGGAGAAAAATATAACTCCTTTTTTTACCCTGCACCTTGTTTCTTATCTGAAATGTAGAACGGGGTCAGAGTCACCAGAACCCAGCTGTGTGTCCATGAAGAGTCATCAGTCAATGAATAAACCATTAGATTTCAGGGAAGGACAGGGTTCTGTTGAGCTCGGGTATGTATGATGTAGATCATGATATACTCATTAACTGGAAAAAGGTAAATACAGATTTAAATAAAAAAAATTAAATTTTTAGATTTTTACTAAGGAGCTCAGGTAAGTATGAAGTACAGAATGTAGTACATTACCAACAAGAAAAAAGTATTTATTCAATAACTAATAATAATGTATACATAGAATAAATCAACAACTATTATTAACCTTTATAATATATTGTAAAATATAAACAAAACAGAAAATCCTGCATATAGTTCAATAATAATAATTAATTGATAATATAACAGATGAATTAGTTTAAAACATTTAGATTCAGAAAATCCTCTGAAGGGCAGCACAGTGCTGCAGTGTTTAGCTCAAGCACGAAGATTCTGGGTTGAACCTGCTGACTGTCTGTCTTTCTGTGTGAAGTTGGCATGTTCTCCCCTCGTGCCTCGGTTCCTCTGGTGCTCCAGTTTCCTCCCTCAGTCCAATTGCATGTAGATTAGGTCATCTACCCACCTATACAGTCATGATTTTTTATCTCACTGAATGAACAAAACTGTTACTGGAGATGGGGTCATGTGACTGGTCAGGTGACATGCCTTGTAGCATATGGGCTCACTAAGGATTCTGGGAATTGGAGTTTGAGATGTGATACTGATGCTTCTACAACAAATAATGTCATCCACAAATAATTAGTGAAAAATAAATAATTTCTACAATCATCTGTTTCTCTACAGTGACCCAATGAGTAAACCCAACAAGCTAAAGTTACAGTCCATATTTAAGGTATGTGTGTGTGTGTTGTGGAGCATTAGTTATTATTTGTACTGTGTTATTTTATGGTCTGCATAAAATTCTGGAATATTTTTGTCAGATTTTGCTTTGATCCTTTTAGCATTTTAGAGGAATAATGGAAGTTGGAACTAGTAATGGAACTAGAAGTTCAGGACCATGACTTTTACAGTCCCACTGAACTACTCAATTTTCATTTCTCCTTCATTCTTCATCAGGAGCTGGAGCAAAAGCTCATCACTGCGGTGAAGAAAGAGTTAGAAAGATTCATGAAGTTACTTAGTCCAGATTACCCAGAATGCTCTGACAGCGAGAAGGATCAGAGTGATGTGAGAGATGGAGTGCTGAAGATCACGCTACACATCCTGAGGAACATGAACCAGTCCGACCTCGCTAACACACTGCAGAACAGTAAGAGTTCAGAGTCACTTATATTATAAATATTATTCATATAATTAAAATGCATTATATAAGGAATAAATTTAAAATTGTATTATTATTATGATTATTAGTATTAGTGGTAAGATTCAATCTAACGGATAACTGTTGAAGATTCTAAATATATTTGGAGTAACGATGATAATAAACATTAACACTAATAATAAATGCTGTCATCATTGCATAGAATTTCCTCCTGCTTGTCATCAAAAACTCAAGTCCAGATTAAGGGAACAATGTCAGAAGATCCAGGAGGGAATATCAGATCATGGAACTGCAACACTTCTGAATGAGATCTACACAGAGCTCTACATCACAGAGGGTTGGAGTGGAGACGTCAATACTGAACATGAGGTGAGACAGATTGAGACAGCGTCCAGGAGACCAGCAACACAGGAGACACCCATCAAATGTAATGAGCTCTTTAGAGACAAGTCCATCAGAAGTGTGCTGACTAAAGGAGTAGCTGGAATTGGAAAAACAGTCTCTGTGCAGAAGTTCATCC
>JAQLOM010000038.1:23403752-23422741 GCA_030068315.1 Chrysichthys thysi | reverse complement strand
TTAATCATTTTTGTATTTAGCATTAGTAGGCTTGTTGTAATCTGCAAAAGAGAAAATTAAACCTGCCTCCAAATTGACTACACTTTCATGGAAATCCAATTTAAGAAGTATCGGTATGTACACAAATAAAAATACAGTACTCGTACTTGTATCGGTTTGTAAAAAAGTGGTATCGGTGCATCCCTACTAAATTTGAATAATTTAATTACCTTAAATGTACTTTGCATGAACTTTTGTTGAGTGTGTCTGCATCATGTGAGAACATGACATTTTTATTGAACACAACAGTAACTGAAACTGGTGAGCAATAAATCAAACAGCATTCAACTCCAAAATGAAATAAAAGGTTTAATATATAATTGTGTGTATATTTACACTATATACATTGATAGATTTCCCACAAACAAGACCCATATAAGTTAAATATATTCAAAAGACTTGCTGAAGTGCGTATGTGAAATATTTACAGTGTCCAGGTAGAGCGCACTTTTGACATACACATCAAGAGTAGTGTGTGTGTGTGTGTTATCCATATGAGAGTGTGATGAAGGGTGTGTGAAGCAGCCGTACCCCGTGGCTCTCGCACGGCAGTGGTGTGTTCAGCTCCACTGTGCTGCAGTCTAAGGCCAGGCCCAGCTCTACAGGAACTGGCAGGGGGCGCTGCACTCTCCCGTCTCCACCCTGTGCCTCAGAGGGTTTCGTTTCAGAAGACTGGAGTGTGCTTAGACCACCAACATGCCGGATCTCCATCACACTCGAGCCTCCACTCGGCCCTCTGAGAGCCTGAAGAGCCTGGAAGAAGAAGAGCAGATCGACCCTGACCTCCAGCATGCCGTCCTCCCACCACACACTGTACCTAGCGAGAGAGAGAATATTCCAGATGTATAAGTTTACCAAAGTCTACCTTTTACAGAAACAAGCTCAGTATGTGCTGTGTGATCTGTCTCACCTCGTAGGAAGGTGGCGTTTCTCGAGCCAGGGCAGTAGTGGCTGGACTTTCAGCTGGTGTGGGTTGGAGACGTGTAGATGAACCTCAGCTCTCAGTATCGGCGCAGACCACACGTCCTCGCTCATCACAAACTCGACTGTGGAGCCTTGAAAACACAAACATTATTACATTACATTACATTACATTACATATAAATCAGGCAGAATGCCTCACTGAAGTCTAAAACAAAAACAAGGTTGGCTGATTTATGCAGAAGCACAGACAGAGATTCTAAATTGAATTTAACATATTTTTAAATTTATCTTTCTAATGTCTTTCAGAGTACAGTATACACATGTATTAAAATAATACACGCTTTGAAAGGTTACATTTAACAACATGAGAAAATGCACAGGCCTAACTGGTCCCAAATACTGATTCCCCCCCCCCCCCTTAGAGAGGGAGAAATGGTACAATCTGTCCCGCGTGCACTTTCAAGGTTTAACGTTAAACGTTTAAATAAAGGGCGGGAAATCGGCGCACGAGCAGTTGGTGCACGCGCAGTTATTTGTTGGACTGAAGCAGACTTGAGCTCTGTGATTTCTGTGACTTTATGAAGCAAATATGATTAAATTATCAGGTGAATCATCTCTTAGTAACTGACCCGGTGTGCTCACCTGCAGTTTCTCGGCCCTGGAGCCCTTTAACCCCTCGGCAGCGGTGGCCCATCTGACAGCACCGGTACACACGCCTAATGAACCCGAACAGCTGCTGCTCCGGGAAAACCAGGCGCTGTGGTAAATCCTTAGACATGGGTAAAACCTTCAGGCGGTACAAGTGGCTCCAGTCTCCAGACAGTGAGGTGGCCTGACTGTCGCTCCACGGCGCGGTGAGCTGCTCGCACTGTCCCGCCTCAGGAGACTCCGGCATCCCGCCGGGGAGCGACCGACTCCTGACTCCCACAAAGCAGCTCCCCAGGGCGAGGAGAACTAGAGGCGTCATGGCAAAAAGATACATAACTCCTAAACCTACATATACACATATATATATTTACAAGAAGAGTCGGTGAAAATGATCCAAACGCTCCCTCAGACTTCTTCTCTTCTTCTCCACGACTGTTTAACGCTGGGACAAATCTCTGAACGACGTCACGAGCTCATTTGCATATTAATAGCGTGATTGTGGTCATTTGCCCATCAAAACGGGTTACTGAAAGAAGGCGGGTTCTCTGAGGGAAAAACACTTCAGTGAATATCAAAATATCGTTAAAATATATATCAAACTTATAATCCAATTGAGTTATTTATATGTATATATATCATTTAGAAAATTATTCGCATTAAGAAAGAAAGACACACAACTAAGGAGAAATGGCGCCAGTCGCGAGCGCTTTCTGATTGGTCGTTGGCGAACGAGGGCTCGTGCACGTTTCAGCAGGGCTGTTTGAAGCCTGATTTTGTTTGTTTGTTTCGGAGTCGACTCCCGATTCCAGTTGTACAGAAAACGATTCAAGTCGATTCCTCACGATTCTCCATCACTTCTTACTAAGAGCTTCGAAGATAATCCGTGTAATAATGAATGCCAATCACGAGGGTCTTTACTGAATTAAGCTATCATGTATGATTCACATACGGTTCGGGAACAATCACACTTTACCTCATAGAGCCAAAGTTAACTTTAAAAAACTTTAAAAAGTTCTAAGTTAACTTACTTTAGTTAAACGCTCTGGCTTTTTCCCCCTCGAGGTTTTATTGTACGCCACGGTTTTTTTTTTCCTTTTCATTTTTCCACTTTGTTTTACAAAGTAAAATACACTATGGTTTCAGAGTCGATTCACGATTTTTAACTCCTGGAATCAGAGAATCGAATCTCTTTGGAATCGACTCCCAGCCCTTCACACCCAGGAGTTAAAACTCTGTCAGGAGCAGGAAAGAAGCTAATGTGTGCTTTAATAATCACAAGTTTCTTCAAAATAAATAAATAAATAAAGTCTGTAAAAGGCTAATAAGCCAAATAGCATAAACCTCAACTTCACCATAACAAGAAGTTAGCAGTAAGAGAGCTTAGTCACTGCTGACATGGTTTAAAACTAAACAATCCAGCACAAGGACAAAAGAGTGTATATGCTGAGTGCAAGTTCTTCCCCCAGCCTGGGCAGGTTTTTTGTGGTTTCTCAGGTGCCCATTTAAACCCCATGGGGTTTTAAATGCTCCTGCATAATGAGGCCCTTCAGTGAACTGCTTAATGCGGCCTATTTCTATTTACAACCCCCTAATGAGCCCTAATTACACTGCATGTGCACCATCACCAATACAACACTCATTTGCAACTGAAATGACCCCAGCTGAGAGAGCATAAAACTTTCTTTTTCTGACCCCCAAGCACAATCAATAGCACGTTGAGGGGCGCCATGCGTCTGTGAGGCCTGAGGTGAGAGAGTTCCCTGCAGAATCACTTTAAGGTGGTTTGGAAAACTCATCGACCCCCTTGAAAGGCACCAGAATAAGATTTGCACACATTATTCTACTCAGTATTTTAATGTGAGCTCTTGTGCTGTAAAAAATACATTTCCAATGTCAAAATACACAAAACACAAAGTTTATTGTTTGTACTCAACGTTAATACTTTGTAGAGAACCCACTGGCTGCAGTTTAGGACATTGTTCATGGACGATTCTTTCCCTTTTTCTTTGGCAGAATTTACAGAGATCCTCTAGGTTGTGGGGACTTCGCCTG
Source organism: Chrysichthys thysi (assembly GCA_030068315.1). Taxonomy (NCBI): domain Eukaryota; kingdom Metazoa; phylum Chordata; class Actinopteri; order Siluriformes; family Claroteidae; genus Chrysichthys; species Chrysichthys thysi. The sequence goes on along the minus strand of JAQLOM010000038.1, from coordinate 23,419,078 downwards.
TGACAGCAGTTTTCAAACAGTGCTACAGGTTCTCAGTAGGGTTAAGATCAGGGCTTTGACTCTGTTTTCTGTTCTGAGCCATTCAATCCAAAGCCAGCCTTTTTGCTTAAGGTCAGTGTTGTCTTGAAAGATGAAGCTTCTTCCGAGCTGTAGGTTTACAGTAGACTGGAATAGCTTCTCCTGTAATATTGTGTGGTATTTGTGCCCATTCATTTTCTCTTCAGCGCTGAAAAGGCTCCCAGCCCCAGCAGATAAGACGCTACCATCACCGCACATCACCATTGGTATGGTGTTAGTTTTACGCCACACATTGATCTTTGAAATCTGGCCAAAAAGTTCTGTTTTGGTCTCATCTGACCATAAAACCTTTTCCCACATCTTAACCCGGTCTTTCTCATGGTTTATGCAGACCTGCTTAAGGAATGGATGCTTTCTTGCTACCCTCCCTGGAGAGCTCTTGAAATTGTCGAGCCATGCACCTTCATTCCAGCTTCAGACAAAGAGCGTTGCAGACTTCAGAGAGTGACGGTCAAATCTTTAGTACCTTCTCTCACCAGAAAACGTTTTGCTCTAAGGCTTAATTTCGAGAGATATTCTGTTCCAATAAGGGTCTGAGTGCTGTGGTGAACCTTCCACTTTCTGATGAGGGATCTAACAGTGCTTAACATGATATTAAATCTCTGATTTTTTGGAGCCTCGTCCTGCATGGTGCATTTCAATGAAGTCAGATGACAGCAGGGTAATGTCAATGAACAGGGAAAGCACAGTGAGAAACTGAACAGGAGCTTCACCGTGCTCCGTCTCAGAATAAAGCGCTGATGAAACAATGAAAACCGATTTCCGCCGTCTCCACCATTGTTGTTATTTTTTTAATTCCCATAACACTTAAACTTGTCTTAAAGCCAGAGACTTCCTTCAACACTCTCCATGTTGGCATAAAAGATGAATAATTACAACCTGTACATTAATTAGGAAAAAAAATCCAACTAAATATATAGCTACAGCTCTTTAGTACCCGAGTGAACAAGTTAATCAGAAACACAACATTTTATACTACAAACTTTACGTTTATTCTTCATTTATTACAAATAAACTTTAAAACAACAATAAACTTTTACACGCTCATGAAAATAAGGATACCAAAATGTACTTTACCTTCTTGCTGGGGTGGTTAACCTTATCTTACACCCTAAAGGTCCCAGTCTCTCACCGGGAACTGTGGACTTTTACACATAGATGTAGGGAAAATGTACTAAAGGTACTAACGGTGTATGCGTGACGATACCACTCCAGGGACAACAAAAGGTACGATTTAGTACCCCTTTTTTCTGAAACTGTATGTCTTAGTAGGAAATACACCAACGAGCACACACACACACACACACACACACACACACACACACACACACACGTAAAACTAAGACAAATACAAAAAACATCGAATAATCATAAGAACACGGGAACGTTAACTCGTCGTTGAGGTATTTCACTCCTAACCTCGCAGCTCAGTGTACAGCAGGGAGTGAATTCAGAGTAGTGCATAGGAGACTTCACTTCATGCCCTACGAAGTGCACATAAACTGGGGTGCTAGTTCATTAGTTAGTGCATAGCTCATATATACACTGATCCTCTGTGTAATGTACATTCATACTCATAGGTGTGTGTGTGAGTGTGTGTGTGTGTGAGAGAGAGTCCATAGCTCAGAGGAGGTTGACTCCATGTTTGAGTAAGCGATGGCGAGCTTTACTCGGCAGAGAGAAGGCGCTGTCCTGACTGTTCGGTATCCCAGAATTCCTTGCAGGCACCCCCTGCTGGATGAAGAAGGTCTCTTGAGCCGCAGTGCGAGTGGCGTAGAGTGCACAGCCAGCGCTCCTGCAATGCACACACACATTTCAACTCATAGCACAGCTAACACACACACACACACACACACACACACACACACACACACACACACACCTGATAATAGCTTCCTGCAGCGTGTCCTCATGTGAGAAGTGTGAGTGCAGCAGAGTGGTGGCTTTCACAAATGTGCGATCCTGAGGACCTGTAGAACGGTCACCCATGTTCGCTAGAACACACACACGCACACGCACACGCACACACACACACACACACAGTAAGTTAAGTTTCTCCTTTATCATCCTTGAAACTGTTGACCAAATCCTCACCCACACTAGCTACTACTGGCTGTTTCATTCACCTTTTGTGTGTGTGTGTGTGTGTGTGTGTGTGTGTTTGTGTAAGACTCACTGCTGAGTGTGTTTTGGACGCGGTCGTAGTGGGCGAAAGTGTACGGCGCTGCAGGGATCTCAGATGTAGTTGGGCTGCTCCTCAGGTGAGCTTCGAGTCCGTTCAGAGAAGCCAAACTGCTGTGTTACTGTGCACGCGCACGCGCACACACACACACACACACACACACACACACACACACACACACACACATATCAGAAGAGCGTCTCCTGACCATACGGACTCATGAGCTGTGCACCAAACTGCCTACGACTGAATAAAATTGTACGCACGCTACGTGCTGTGGAGAAGAGTACTGCTGGGTTTATGTGTGTGGTTGTCAGGGTAACTGGGAAACCTTTATTCTGGTTGCTAAGATACCTCAGGTGGTGTAGCAGTGTGGTAGTACAGTGGTGTACACACGCACATGCACACAGACACACAGAGCTCACCACTTCCTGTTTGGCGTTAGGGTGTGTGTCGAAACCAGGTTCCACCAGCAGTAAGAGTACGAGCCCTCTGACCCGGTGCTCATACAGTAGCATGGGCTCGAGAGCCACTTCGCGCTCCTCACACACCCTCACACACGCCTCCTCCCCATTGCTTCTCCTCTCTCTGATGTCATTAGCTTCTCCCGCCCCTTCCTCATCCTCCTCTTTGTCACGTCTTTGAGCTCGGTGATTCTCATCCTCACTCCCGCTGAGGTCCTGACTCCCTGCGCTGACATCATCAACCTGCTCCTGCTCGCCGTCCTCACATTTACCAGGTGCCGAACCCTCAAACAGGAGCATCTCGTTGGCCACGGCGTGGTCATGTAACACAGCAGAGTCTCCCTCTTCTGGCTGGCTCGCCACGCTGGAGCGAAACGCCGTGCTAGCTAACGAGGGACACAAGCTGAAACTCGCGTCATCAGAGAGGGAGGAGTCAGGAGAGGATGTCAGCATCTGACTGGACGGTGGGTCGGTGATCGGAGTGTCGGAGAGAGTGCGAGAAAGGAGGCGGGGCTTCACTGGTCGTTCAGGAGATTCAGATCTGAGGTTAAATAAACATCAGTATTTTAAAATATTTATTAATGAATAAAACTGAAGGCGTTTATAACGTCTGGGTACCTGCAGGATGCGGAGTTGTCCACAAGAGGGCGGCGCAGTGCGTGTAGCTCGGAAGGCGTCAGAAACACTGGAGTTGTGGTGGGGCTGGAAGGGGGCGTCACCAGGACTGAGCTCCTCCCACTGGTTGGCCTATTCTGTTTCTGAAACAGGAGGGCGGGGCTTATTGAACCACAGTTTAACCTGGTATTACAATTACGTTAATAGGCTAGTTACACTGTAATTCGCTAGTACACAAACATCATAAGTCATGTACAAATGGATAAACCCCACAGACAACCAACCAAGGGGAAGTGGACAAGGGGAAGTGGACAAAAAGCAAGTGAAAGAACATTTATTGAGTGGCTGTAGGGGTTCTAGGGCAGGCGGAGTTTACCTGTAGGCTGTACGTCTCTGTTTCATGCACCATCACCTTCATCGTTAGCTCTGGAGACATCTGTGTGCTCACCATTCTGCATGTGCGCGCACACACACACACACACACACACACGCACACACACACACACACACACACACACTCTCTTTACTCTGATGTAATACTGATTATAATATACACAAACACATCTAACCATCTGTGCTCAGAACTCTTGTGCTCTTCTCCTTAGATTTCAGAGAAATTTGCTCTGTTTACAATAATATGCTACTTATTAACAATCACAGTGGTGCAATATGGTGCATTGGTCGTAATCATAGAAACAACCCCAGAGAAATGGTACAAGGGGGCAATTACTTACTAACCACCTGAACTCTGTAGATCAGAATGAAGATCTCTCTCTTCTAATACGAGAGACCTGTGAGGGAACTGTGCAGTGTGGATAATGCTTGAGTGTAGGGAATAGGGAGTAGACAGTAGGGAATAGGAAGCAGGGAAGAGGGCATAGGGAGTAAGGAATAGGGAAAAGGGAGTATGAAAAAAGGAGGGGGGAATATAAAATAGGGGATATGGTGCAGGGAACGGGGTGAGGGAGCAGGGAACAGGGAGCAGGGTGGAGGGAGCAGGGAACAGGGTGGAGGGAGCAGGGAGCAGGGAATAGGGAGTAGGGTGCAGGGAGCAGGGAACAGGGAGTGTACTGCAAATTGACGTGAAGCTGTTGTGTGAACAGAACACTGAAAGTGTAAATGTGCTTTCTGAACCTGCCACAGTGGAGGATACAGCCTCCTAACACTAGGGGGCAGCGCTGACATGCCTGCAGGATCAGGGCAGCCTTCAGCAACAACAAGGGGTCAATCTGAGAGAGAGAGAGAGAGAGAGAGAGAGAGAGAGAGAGAGAGAGAGAGATAAATACTCACACATACAGAGCAGTAATTACACTAAATACTCACAGTGTTAATGTGCTTACACCGATTTATTCTTTCTAATTTCTGTTTATTTATTTATGTGTTTGTTTCTCATTATGTGATTATAACTGCAGTAGTAAAGTGCATTACTGTTATTATTTTGGATCGTGTGTGTTTGGCACGTACGCGTGTGTAGTCCGCGGTTGTGAGGCAGGTGAAGACGTGGTGAAGCTCAGTAGCACCGCCCTGCAGGTGGGAGAGATAGTGAGCCCAGCGTGCAGCCAGTTCCTCCTGAGTGTGGAGCTGCATCAGGGAGCAGGCACACAAAGACAACGAGCAGTCAGACATACTGCAGCACAACAGAGCGGGGTGGGGCTTATTTCCAATCTTCGAGAAGTACAGAATGATGATGATTAGATAAGCGATGCGTGTCTGTACCTGATAGCTGCGACGCACCGAACCTTTGTAGAAACAGAACAGCGCAATCATCTGATCCAGAAAATCACACACACTGACATCCGGGAGATCACTTACACAGCTCAGAGCCTGGGGGGGTGGGGGTGTTAACAATTATTAAATATCATTAAATGTGGTCACACACACACACACACAAAACACACACACACACACACACATACCCAGAGGAAGTCGTCTCTCATGCGGATGGCATATTTCCTCTTGCGCAGACGGAGCAGACGGACAGGAGACCCTGAAATCTCGGACACACAGCGACTCACACCAGCCAGCTGACCACACACCAACTCCTGCTGATCCAACGGAGTCTGGAACACACACACACACACATTTAAGGGGAGACTTGTATGAGTAGACAGACAGACAGTCAGACAGCTCTTACGTGTTCAGGGTAGTAGTAGCAGATTCCGGCACGGGTCAGATCACCTTCCTCCCGAACTTTAGAGCGATCGTACAGGAAGAAACAACTGCAGCTGAAACACACACACTTATAATAATTATTATTATTATTATTACTATTAAAGAGCTGTCACTGAAAACTGTCTCTCTCTCTGTGTCAGCCTGTACATGTCTCTGTCTGTGTGTGTCTCACCGTGAGCTCTCGGTTTGTCGCGCCTCAGCCATCAGCACTGAGAGGACCACGGACGCCGTGCTGACCAAAGCGGACCTTTATCAGAGACGCTCCATCCTCCAGCCGTCCCGGAGTGGAGCCGAGACGCTGAAGAGAGACAAAACAACAACAACAATAATAACAGTAATAATAATGATAAGAATGTATACATATAGGCTTCAAAGTTGATTATCAGAAATTAATGTGTTAAATGACTTTTCTAAAAGTACTTTATGGATTATTGACATTTTGTCTTGCTATTTTTAAACTTAATGTACATATTTGATGTTTTATGCTGAATGCACGATCATTAAATAAGTTTAAATACTTTTAATACATCTGACTGAAATCATAACTCCTAGTTTACAACATAGCACAGACCCTTTTTGGATTTGGATCAAAATCTGAATGTTCATAATAATAATAATAATAATAATAATAATCTGAAAAGAATAATTGTTAGTTCAATAAATTAAAGTACAGAATGAGAGTCACTCTAATAATCAGCTTCCTTCCATTCATTTTTCCTACCCGCTTTATGACAACCCCGCCCCCTGCTCTCTGATTGGATTACTGGTGCGTCTCAGAAAATTCTAACCAATCATAGACACAAACGCTCCGAATGGGTAAGCATGCGTAACCAATCACAGCAAATAAGGCGGGATTTGTCCGAATATGGGTGGGGAATGAAAATCCAGTATCAGTAAAATGTTGGAATTAAATTCCGACTTAAATTTCGTCAGAAATAGCGGAGACGTTCCTCAGATTGTTTCCCGGACTTCTCAGCCTCGCACTGTGAGGGTTTATGTTCCTTTAGGTACTGAAATTTCAGGTTTATTTTAGCATAAAAAAAGAAGAATCTTGGTTCCTCAAAAGTTAGCAAACTCTGCTAAAAAATAAAAAAGCGAACCGTTAATATGAAGCTAGCTTTATGCTAATCGTGCGCGTGACAGGATTCCTGGCATTTAAGTCAGATTAAATGTGTAAATGTGTCAGCTCTACGTTTGTTAAACTCACCTGTAAACACACTCAGGTCCGTGCCTCAGAGTCCCCACAGCGGTGACCAGTCCGACTTTAACACAAACAACTCAACTTGTTCCGCTTCTCACTGGAGATAAAGATGAATTTCGGGCTAAAAGTCCGGAATGTTGGTCACAAGAGAAGCGTCATGTGAGAGCGGCTGAAGCCCAAACCCCGCCCACTTCACTACGATACTGTGGGAAGGGCCGTACTCTGCTTGCGCATGCGCACTATTGAGCCACACTATTGAGCCACACAGCGAAAGCAGGAAAGACGGCACGCCCCGAGGGACAAACCCGATCAGGAATATCGTTGTGTAAATTCGCAAGTGTGAAATGAGTGCGTCCTCCATTTTTTGCTAGACATCTAATAAAAAAACAAAACAAACAAAACCAACCACAAAACACGCAAAAGGCATTTTATAATTTAATGGTTATTTATTTATTTACGTTCACACAGTGGTCCTGTGTTCATGAGCAAGAGGTCGGAGACGGTTTAAACGTGTTGATACGTAAACTGATGTAATAGAACATGGTCCAGGAGTTAAGAGAGGAGCGATGAGAAAGCCCTCTGGTCCGGCTTGAGGAGAAATTGGGCATCCTTCACTCGTGACTCTCGTATCCGTCAGGAAGAGGGTTGACATGGGAGTTGTGGAAGAGGCTCTTGTTCCCATCACCCCATGGGAAACGCTGTGGAGCAGGGAAAAAAGGAAATAAAGTCATAACAGCAGAGATAAGTAAAGAATGAGACTGAGTACACTCTCCACTAGTACATCTCTAGGGAAAGTAACGCTGAGATGAAATTGTGACGTCCAAGACAAACGGTTCAACGTTATGACCAAGGTATATATCCATATGATTCTGTAGTGACCTAATCTCGATATTGTGAGAAATTACCTCACAGCACACTTCCTTAGAATACTGTATAATTACTATTTTTAAGTTTGTATTGTATTATTTTTACAGTAATTACTTGCTTTCCTGCTTCTCAGGGTAAACTTATCAAATTAACGTTTTCAGTGCATCATGACTGCTTTGACCAATTTGTTGGCAAACAATTATGTATACTGTATCTTGTAGAATTGTCTTAAATACTGCAATATGATCCTTCAGTCTTTGCACCTTATTCCTGGCTTTAGTCACTTCATCAGCTCATCTCCCTAACTGATTTTTGCCTTTAATCCTCATCACGTGTGGTGGATCCTGACTTGGTGGAAGGGGAATGAGCTATTTCTACAGAAAGAAGAACCTAACAGACCAAACACGCTGCTGTTACGGAAAACATCAATACCTTCTCAACAATCAGAGCCCAGAACTCAGCAGTGCTGTGGTGTAACTGGAGATGATGACCAAGTCAGGTGGCTTTTGGTACTATTTTTGGAGTGTGCTTGGGTGCACATGTTTTTTTGGAGTGTGCACTTTTTAAAATTATCATCAATTACCTTGCTGCGGATGCGGAGGTGTGTGTAGGGGATGAACTCAGGCTGATCGTGGCTGTGGTGCTGAGCCTTCATGAACGTGTTCAGCATACACACTCCGACTCCTGGCAGAGCCACCAGGAAGGACAGCAGTTTCCAGGTCTTCCCTAAAAGACAGAAGATTAGTGAGCATGTCAGTGTGAGCCAAATCACCTTTACACCTCGAAAGTTACTTTCAGGACAATACCATAAAATACATCATATAAACAGAAGGGGGATGGGGGGTATTTATAGTAAACAGACTACTTAATCACTAAAAAAGCAAAGTCTAACATTATATTAATTAAAATAAGTCCTATAGCTACCCATTTCTACAACAATTTATATATACATAACATATACAACACACACACACACACACACACACACACACACACACACACACACACCTGCCCAACAAACTAGCGAGAACGCCGAAACTAAGTACAACTATTTAATTAAAATAATCATTTTACACTTTCTTTGATAAAATGGAAAAATTATAGCAAAAAAGGTACATTCCGTATCAAATTAAATACTCAAAGTAAAGAGTACAGTTAGCCAACACGAAGATTAGCATTAGCTCCAACAAGGTCACATTCTACGGCAGAGTGAAGCCAGTATCTTATATATTTTTCAAGCATTCTTTCTTTAAAAAAAACAATGCGTTATTTAATAACATTACCCGACTGCTCTCCATGAGCCGCCGCGGCTGAAAGCTGCCGTGTCTGAGCCGCAGAGCGCAGCACAGTCTGAGAGAGACGTCCCAACGCCGCCATTTTGCTTTAGCACTGAAACACCGGAAAACGGAAGCGGAAGCTACTTCAATAATGCGCGGTGTGGTTTATTACAAGTTCTGTACCCGTTTTCCGACAAGACTCCGTGCACCTCGCTGTGAGTGGCTGCAAGGATCCGAGCACGTGATTCGCGATTGGATCAAGCCATACGCACGCGCGGGGATTGTTGATTATGAGCCAATCGTAGCGTGGGGGGAGGGGCGGTTTAACTAAACATGGGTGGGAAATACATAACACCATAAATAAATTTATACACAAATGTTTACAAATGAAAAATTTGCTTATATTATTTTGACTTCTACAGACAGGACACACAGAGAGACAGAAAGAGAGAAAGACAGGACAGGCAGACAGGAAGGACACACACAGAGAGACAGACACGCAGGATGCACAGACAGACAGGCAGGACACACAGAGAGACAGACAGGGCACACAGAGAGACAGGAAGGACACACAGACAGGCAAGGCACACAGAGAGACAGACAGACAGACAGGAAGAACACAGAGATAGAGAGACAGGACAAACAGAGAGACAGACAGACAGGACACACAGAGAGACAGACAGACAGGAAGAACACAGAGAGACAGACAGGCCTGAAGAACACAGAGATAGAGAGACAGGACAAACAGAGAGACAGGACACACAGAGAGACAGACAGACAGGACACAGAGAGACAGGAAGGACACACAGACAGGCAAGGCACACAGAGAGACAGACAGACAGGACACACAGAGAGACAGGAAGGACACACAAAGAGAAAGAAAGACAGGACAGGCAGACAGGAAGGACACACAGAGACAAACAGGACACACAGAGAGACAGGACAGACAGACAGGAAGAACACACAGAGATAGAGAGACAGGACAAACAGAGAAACAGGACACACAGAGCCAGACAGACAGGACACACAGAGAGACAGGAAGGACACACAGAGACAGACAGACAGGACACACAGACAGGCAAGACACACAGAGAGACAGGGAGACAGGACACACAGAGAGACAGGAAGGACACACAGAGACAGACAGACAGGAGTTCCTGTGCTGCTCAGGAAAAGCCATCAGTTCAGTGATCACAAAATTCTTTGGTCTAATCTAGAATTTTTGTGCTGTTATGATTACTTTATTTATTTATTTAAAAATAATCGTTAATGTACTTCGACCCAACGTGTTCAGAGTCCAAATAAACCATCCTCTATAAGCCTCGTTATAACTACACTTTATACTACTGGAATCTATTATTTATTGTGCGCACACACACACACACACACACACACACACACACACACACACACACACACACACACACACACACACAATCTGTATTAATGTTTTATTCCTATAATCATAAAACATCAACGCTGATATAAATAAACCTTTTTTTCTTGGAAAGATGACAGGATGACAGTCCAGAGTGTTTGTAATTCTAGAAATGTGGCATTCTGTGTTGATCTACAGGTTAATATTCAACGTGTCTGCGCTGCGCACATTAAACCTCAGTGTTCAGTGCAGTTACTGACCTTTACATCGTAAACACGCCGTGATTTCTGGAGATTTTTGTTAAGTCTTGCGGATTACAGAAGGTGAAGGAGCTCAGAGACGCTTTCCCCGTGCTGTTTTAGACTGGTGAGGATTTCAGATTCCCTGACAATCAATTTCTTCAAAAATACACGCTGATAAACAATTTTATATAGTGATAACAGCACTAATAATATTAAAAGATTAGGGTTTTTTTTACATTTTAGTTTCTACAATAAAGATTCTAAATGAAAGCGTATTTAATCAATCTTAATAAAATAATCATCATGGATATTAGTAATTATTATCAATATTAACAGCTAATTAAGTCAATCTGAAATGTGTTTTCAGTTTAGATTATCTATATGTATACTGATAGTAGTAAAAGTCCAACTTACTCAAAATCCTCTAAATACAGCCCTAAAACTTTAAATATTAACATTGTAAATTAGACTAATAAAGATTCCACGTCCTCAGCTGCATTAAATATCAGCAATATCCTACCTTATATATGAATATTAACAATTGCTAAACATGATATCATAGCACCGTCGAGTTCTGGATTCTGATTGGTCAGAAGGTCAGAAGTTGAAGCTGAGGTGAAACTTTCTGTTTTCTCGAACGTGGAAGGAGTCTCCAGTGTCATCACTTTGGAGCAGTCTGAGGTAAAGCTAAAGGTGAAGAGGTCAAGCTGTAACTTCAAGTGTTCTGACATCTTCAGCACAGAGGAGTTCACACTTCTTTGTGGTTTCTCAGTAACATGGCAAGCTGTGATTTTTGTGTCTTAGCAAGTTGTAATTGTTAGCAAGTTGTCATGGTAAAAGAGAAAACAAACACTTGGATGTACCGTTAGAGGAAAATAATATAATAATAATAGTTAATAATAAATTTATTTTATTACACCAGTATAACACACACTGTGTTTATTACTTATTTATATTAATATCTGATTCATGTGCATCCTTTTCATCTCTCTACAGGAATGGAGTCGAGGCAGTACGATCGCTTTACCTCCTCAGATTTAGAGAATGCTGAGCCATGTCCTAATCCACCACCTTCATCCCCACCGAGTGACTTCCCACTTCATTTTACTCTACAGCTAGCTAACAGTGGCTAAGTTTGCTAGCTCACCTTGTTACTTATTTTATTTGTACAGTAAAAACCTATTTCTATCAAATTAGCTAGAATGCTAGGAAACGTTTACTAATTTTTAATCAGCTAGCAACTGCCAAGGCAGTCATAACTTTAATGTCAGCTATTAGTTAATGAGAGTTAGTTAGCTAACAGTGCAGTATAGTGATTACAATGCTGAACAGGGCTAGCAAGGCCGATTGTGTCATTAACACCAATATTTACTGCTACACACATTTTAAGAACTTTATATCAAGAATCTTAAGCAAAGCACATACATCCTAATTAATAACTTGCCTTCTGTCATGTTAATTAAACACATTGTTTTATGCTAAGCATATTTTTAGGTAATTAAACCTGGTATTTTATGCTAAACACGTATTATACTAATAAACAGTATTTTATGCTAAGTACTGTATATAAACCCAGTATTTTATTATTCCCAGTGTTTTATGCTAATCTGAGTTTATGCTAGGTATATACAGAGCTAGTTTGTTTACTACAGTCAGTTTTGCCTTCTGGTTAATTAAAATGCTAGCTTGTGGGATGTTTTATGCCTTTTTTTGTAATTGTACTTAATGATTAAGGAACAGTGATGTCTGTCATTAAAATAAGTGATTTTAAGTGAACATAAATCTAATCTTGCTATTGAGTAACAGAAATCAGGGCTGGCCTTTATGGTAGTTTGATAATTATCTGCTTTCTTCTGTTTCAGACCAACTGAACCGTCGGATTTACGTCATGTTTGGTGTGCTGACTGTCTTCCTGCTCCTGCTGACTCTCTCAGTGGGAATTAAAAGTACATCACACAGAATTTCTCCCTTATCAACTGAAATTAATGAAGAAATCTCTTTATATATACAGGTAGTCCTCAGGTTACGATGGACATGCGTTCCGATATCGCCATCGTAAGTGGAAAATATCATATGTCGAACCACTGCTTAGCCTAGCTTAGCCGAGTTTAGCCTAGCCTACCCAGGAGTCTTTTCCTGTAGGAGACACGCTGGGCATTTACAAGACATGCTTTTGAACGAAAATTAGCTCTTGAAGCACACAAAAAACAGGCGGTAATGCACTGTACAGTACACCGATACACAAGGGAACTCCGTGAGCCGCGGGAGAGAGTGAGGCATCATGCAAGGCGAGTGACGCGTACATCCAGGCGTCGTCCGAACGTATCGTACGTCATACGTTGTTACGCTGGCCTGCCAGCCATGCCTGCACGTAAATCTTAAATATTTTCTAAATATTTTACAATTATTAGTGTATCGCAATCGTCATCATAGCTTCAAAAAATCGGAAGTCAGGTCATCGGAACTGGGGGAGCGTCTGTATATTTATGCAGCAGAAGTCCTGTTCTTGCTGTGGTGGCATTGAGGCCAAAGCAGGAAATGAAATTATTAGCTGTTATTATTATCTGAAAACATGTACAGTATGGTAAAAAATATATATATTTCTGAAATGAAATCAGGGAGGTTTGTTAATGTTACCATAAAGCTGTTTTGTGTGTGTGTGTGTGTGTGTGTGTGTGTGTGTGTGTGTGTGTGTGTGTGTGTGTGTGTTTTCAAAATAAAAGTTTCCCAGGTGAACCAGCAGGTGTCAGATATCTTCTCCTCCCTGGAGACAGTCAGAACTTCGATTAAAGCTGCTCAGACAGGTGAACAAGTCAATCACAATCATTTCTTCTTAAAACTTTCCTCGTTTATTTTTCACAGATATTCTTCCCAATTTCCTCCCAGTCTGCTGTATTTGTTCAAACTGCTGCTCCTGCAGCATCAGAGGTGGTGTCACACACTCGTTGGAGAGCGCTATCCATCCACTTCCACATGCATGAGCTCACAGACCCTCCTGATTGCCCAGTGTCACTGCAACTGATAGAGGAGAGAGAGTAAACCCCTCCTTCCCTGAGAGCACAGCCAATGTTTTTGACATTTTAATGAGAAACAGTATTACCTTTACGTGAGCGTCTAAAGTTAACTTGTTAAACGCAAATAAAATATCAGTCTTTACATAAAGTTGAACTTTCTTGAACTTTTGACACCAAGCGAGTGCAGCAGAGCTTTAGGCTGTAGAGAACAGCATGCACTAAGGCGAGGTTGGCCATTTCACTCACCATCATTATACTGTCGGTCTGTTTCTGATCGGTTTTGTCTCTACAGTCATCATGATCTCTCTTACAGATTACATTTCACAGCATGAACCTGCAGTGCCACTCCCAGTCCGAGGTAAGGCTATGTTTGTCTGGAGGTCAATCAGTCATTCATTCTTTCTGTCTGTCTGTCGCATCAGCCCTGTTGTTTGTTCCCTCATATCATATTTGTTTGTGCAGGTTCCTGTGAGCTCGACTGGGTGTTTTACAAAAATAAGTGCTATTACTCATCTACTCAGATGATGAGCTGGCACAACGCAGAGAAAGACTGCATCCTGCGAAGGGCTCATCTGATGGTGGTGAACGACCGTGAAGAGATGGTAAACTCTATACACCTACTCCTACAGGCTGAAGTAGACTTCCGTGGATGCGACGTCCCACGACAAAAACACGGACGTGAACGCGGGGGTCTCCAAAGTATAGTCACTTTTCACCTGAGGCGAGGAAGAAGAAGAACGTTCTAAAAAGTTCTTCTGTATTTTGCACTTTGGCTACCTGGACACCATTCACAGCTCCTCCCACCACCTACTGGATCAACATTATTCTTTATTCGTCTTCTGCTGCTTAATCCTGTTCAGGGTCAAGGGATGCTGGAGCCAATCCCAGATGACTTCAGGCGAGAGAGAGGCGGGGTTACACCCTGGGCAGGTCACCAATCCAGTGCAGGGCGACACCCAGAGACAGACAACCATTCACACTCACATTCACACCTACGGCCAATTTAGAGTCACCAATCAGCCTAATCCCCACTGTGCATGTCTTTGGACTGTGGAGGAAACCGAAGTTCCCAGAGGAAACCCACACGGACACGGGGAGAACACGCAAACTCCACACAGAAAGAAAGGCGCCCATGTCGACCCCGGGGATCGAACCCAGGACCTTCTTGCTGTGAGGCCACAGTGCTAACCACTAGTAGTATTAGCATGACTGCGTGCTCAGTTTCACACATACGCAGTACCACATGAAATCTATGCATGAAGTCAAAACATAACCAAAGCCTAACCCTAACTTCAACTCGAGGCCTAATAAAGCTGGGGTAGCGTGTAAGATGGCGTCTGCGGAAGTATACTTCAGCCTAAACATCTGCTACGAATGTGGTGTACAGATGAGGAAGTGGAGAATAATGTGATGTTATATATAATAATAATAAGAATAATAATAACAACAATAATAATAACAATAATAATAATAGTCTGTCTTTCTCCTAATTAACAACTTGCATACTTACTTTATGCTAAGCATATTTTAAGGTAATTAAACCTGGTATTTTATGCTCTTTTTTCAGGAATACATATCTCAGGTGACTGAGGAACAGCTGAGTTTTTGGATAGGTCTGGTGGAGAAAGAGGGTGAAGGAATCTGGAGCTGGGTCGATGGAACAGACTTTAAATCCACTGAGCAGTACGAGCTCAAACATAACCTCAAATCCTTACCTCTTAACCTCAAATCCTGACCTCTTAACCTCAAATCCTGACCTCTTAACCCCAAATCCTGACCTCTTAACCTCAAATCCTGACCCCTTAACTTCAAATCCTTACCTCTTAACCACAAAGC
>JAQLOM010000038.1:23267037-23273123 GCA_030068315.1 Chrysichthys thysi | reverse complement strand
ATCTATCTATCTATCTATCTATCTATCTATCTATCTATCTATCTATCTATCTATCTATCTATCTATCTATCTATGCCCTCAGGGTGGGAGGGGTATTCTCTTTCCACCCGTCAATCAGAGTGACACTAGCCAATCGTGAGCAGCAGTTGATGTGTTATTATCTGTTGTGTAATAGCGGATAGTTACTAGACAGGAATTGACAAATGAGTGAATAGGGAGGGAATTAGAGCATAAAATAATAAACATTAAAAATGTGGGCAGCAGGGTGGTGTGGTGATCAGCGCTGTCGCCTCACAGCAAGACGATATCTGTCTATACACACCTCCTGGCTGGCTCACCTGTTGTTAGACTGTAAGTGAATAGCCAATGAATCCTCAGAAGGCTTATTTTATTTTCAGTCAAAGGTTACAGCATAAAGCTTTTCTCTGTCCCACACACTGAGAGCAGCTCTCACCAGCTATTTATCAGGACCTGACCTTGAGTTTATCTGAAGGAAACAGATCACTGTAGACGGTGAAGGTCCATAGTGATGTACAAGATATACAACCTGGCTCCAGGGGGTGGAACCATCCACCAGAACCAAGTGTGTGGCGGTCCAAAAGGCATGTGCTTGGTCACTGAACCTTTTTCGTATGACTTTCACAGTTCTTCTGAGCCATAATTCATTCCTCATACTAACTGGAACTGGTGCAAATGAATTAGAAATAAAATGTGATGAGATCTGAATGATTGAACCATATAATGTCTTTATCTCTCATTCTGTAGCATTAGAATCCAGATATGGTCATGTGACCTAAAAATGTTCCCTGATCATTTTACTAGGGCTCATGTAGCGTCTCCACTTCACAGAGGATTGTTCAGACTGTGATGGGCCTAAAGACACGCCCATATTTCTGTTTGTAGCCAGTGGCTTAACATAGCTTCTGTAGTTTGCAGACATTCATACAGAATAAAGGCTCTGCTTTATGAAGTTCTGTTATACACTGATCCCCTGCCATATCGCGGGTCACATTTCACGCCCCCGGCTTTATGCAGATTTTTATTTAGAATATATAAATTTTTTTGTGGATTTTCCCCCAATTATAAAAGATAAACCTTAATTAAAATGGGGTAAAATATTAATATATATATATAAAATTGTTTTCATGTATGAAACAGAAATGCCGTCTGACCACAGAACATATGATGCGTGCGTATGAGCGGAAACAGCGTCACTCGCGCTTATATTTTAACTAATCCCTTCGTTTGTGGATGCCGTTTTTATCTCGTCTTTACGAATCGTTATTATTTGTGTGAGAGTTTTTATTTCAATATATGATATTTTTTATATCATATTTACACAAGAACCAAAAAGCACGTAGTGTTGTTTATGAAAACACGGTGTGGGGATACTGAAAAAAAAACCATGTCTGGAGGAACGAGTCTGACCAATCAGAACGCCCTGTTCATTTATCCTTGGTTGTGATTGGTTGCTGGCTGCGATGTGTACGATCGGGGAGAAGCAACCAGCATTCACCAACATCCCAGTTCTTCACCCGTCGCAGTATTCGCTATAAATGTGATGTTTCTACAAATTCGACACCAAATTCACCTCGCTGTATGCTCGCAAATGTTTCCTTATGTGTTTAATTGTGTCTAGAAAGTGTTTAAAGAGTGCAGGAGGATCATTTAGAGCTTAAACTATTTTAGAGCAAAACATTTAGGGGTGACGTCCATGTATCACAGATTTCTGTCTTTTGGGGAAAGTTTTGGTACAAACCCCCTGCAAAAGACGAGGGTTTACTGTATCAGTTAAATCTAGCTACATCTAATGCCTGGGTCAGCAATTGTTCAATTTTTATAAGAAAAAAATTAAACAATGCATATGATGTGCAATTTTTTTAATCTATTGGTATATTTTTCTATTTTTGCGCCTATTTTATTTATATATATATATATATATATATGCATCTCTGAGTGTCACTGAAAGCATCTGCCACAATCTGTCTGTCTCTGTCTGTTTATCTCCTTTTTGGTTATATATACAGTGTCCTACAGCCCTGTCCTAATATCACTGTATTTAGGTTCTGTTTACTAACACGATAACATACTCATAAAATATTCACACTAACCTAAAGATGTCATTTCGCCGCATGCTTGTCATCGTGCTTCAACCTGTTTAATCCTCTCACACCAGGCATTTATTTTTACCCTCCATGAACTGTGGTGTTTAGATGATCGTGTCCTCCATGCTCACGTCCCCTACAGTCATTCAACATGGCGTTGGTGGTGGAAATCCTTCAGGGTTTTGATTTGGATAAACATTGGGAAAGTGTTTCTTTCAGTTCATGCAACAACTTAACTCATCTAAGAGTAGATGTGTGTGTGTGTGTGTGTGTGTGTGTGTGTGTGTGTGTGTGTGTGTGTGTGTGTGTGTGTGTGTGTGGCATTAAATGCCAGGTTGCAGTTTACAGTGGATTAATGAACGCAAGGAACAAGAGGAGTGATGTTCCTTATCACAGCGCCGCACATGTTCCTGAATTAATGCAAGAGAGAGAGAGAGCGAGAGAGAGATATTTTACTTCTCTCTCTCTCTCGCCTTCATTTTTTATCCCTCACTTTCTGTCCTTACTTCACTTTTCACTCTCTCCTCCTCATCATCTCTCTCTCCCTCTCTCTGTTCTCCTCCTGTCTGAGTCAGCCTCTACTTATTTGCAGCATCTTCTCTTTTCCAAACCCTGCAACTCCAACATTCTCTTTTTCTGCATCATTTTTTTTTTCATTTGATTATTTGTCATGCTGTCTAGACAGATGTCTGGCCTAGAGGGAATAAACTAGAAAATATTTGCTCTGCGTGTTTCTTAGTCCTTTTTTTAAATATATCCACTCATCCTGGCTGTTTCGAGCAGTCACATTATACATCGCACTCTTCAAGAAATTTGTCACTCTCTGATCTCTGATGGGTTCAGATTAGACGTAACAACTTTAGAGTCTGATCTGAATGATCAGCCCATGCTAACATCACCCTCATTCCGTGCAATCACCACGAAGCAGTGTCTGGTCACATGACTTTTTTAAGGCTTAGCTCCTGAGCACCCCAGTAATAAACATATATATATATATATATATATATATATATATTTTAATGTATTAAAAATGTACTGTACGTTTATGTAGTACATTTTTATTTTTTGTGCTAAATTTCTGAGTCAAAAAATACACTACAAATGCACTAATTATAAGTATATTTCTGTCTCAGTAATACGTAAGTGTTTTAAATGTAAGTACATTAATGTATACTAATACTTAAATTGACTTTTAGTGTATTCATATGAAGTATACTCCCCATAAATATACCAAAGTGTTAGGGTTAGAGTTAGTAATAGTAAAATAGTACAGTCAAGGACACTTAGTTGTACTTAAATATATCTTTAGTTGAACTAATGATATATCGTTAGCACAAGAAGTACAAAAAAAGTGTGTGAAAATAGCAAACTTTTGTATAATATTCATGAGTACATTTTAGTATAATAAGTACACTTAAATTAAGTACACTTTAGCATACTTTTTTTTTTACTTGGGTAATACTTCTCAAGTTTGAAAATGATCCATTTCCTCATAATAGGACAAAGCCACACCCACGTTTCCATCTATGGTCTACAAGTTCTGCCCACTGAGAGGCTTAAGATCCCTTCTTTGATTTGTAGCCTGACCCTGGAGTAATGAAGGAGAAAATAACGCACAGTGAGATTCATACAGACTAAATACCGCACATCAGAACGCACCATGATACCTCCTGGCTGGCTCGTAAATTTAAAGCATTTTACTCTAAATGAACAGACGAACAATGTGTATGCTGTACAAAAGGCATCTCTCTCTCTATCTATCTCTCTCTCTCTCTGTTTTTTTATTCAGACCTTAGTTAATTGTTATGAGAATAAATAGAATAACTGCACTGATAAAGAACATTTGTTTTCCTTGAATGAACTTTAATGTGAATGTCATGTTCAGTCTTCATTAGAAAAACAGAGAGAGACGACAAATCCACAGTGTGACCCACGGTCAGATTCAGGGACAGACTGAGAGCCAGGTGAGGACGCGAGAACACAAGGCTTGGTGAAGTCACGTAACGCACACTGGGCATTTATTTCACCCAGGGTTCATGTTTGGTGTCTGTATTTATTCATGTGCTATGAGTGTAAAGGGAAGAGAGGCGCTTAAGTAAATCCCTGTGTGCAGCCGTGGGAATTGTAGTCCATGGTGGACATGTTTGTAGGGCGTACGATGTTCTGGGAACTTCTGGAGTCTGGAGTGGATTCCGGCTCAGAAGCGTCTCGGAGCATAATGGCGAATGATGAAGGTCATGCGAGACGGTGCGTGTCATACTGGATGTCTCTGAATAAAGAGCGCACTGTGATGTGTTTCCGTCGTGCAGTCAGTCACGGCAGCAGTGAACCCAAAGCCAGGACGGTTCTCCGACCTTCATGCAACTCCTCAGACGAGCAGAGAAAATTCCCGAAGATTAACGCACAAATCCACTCACTTTGTCTCGCTACCAGACAATTCAATCCAGACCCGCGAATCAATTACTTGTGTTTCAGATGGAGAGGTCGAGGCTTTTAAAGTCCTGATTGAAACGTCCATTCCTATTTACTGCCGGACAGACGGAGCCGTCCCTGCCGCTTCACGGACGTCTGATCCTGATCCTGACTGAAGAACAAAGAGAGGACGGAAATAGAGGAAGAGACGGAGACTTTGGAATGCTCAGTGCTTAATGTCAAAATAAATCTGAAAATTTCTATAAAGGATGCAGAGTGAAGTCAGGCGCATCCTCCATGATGACACATGAGCGTGTGAGAGACTCGGGAGGAGACTGAAATCTGTCCGAACGTCCTATTTATACAACACTTGCTTCGTTTTCTAAATTCAATATAGTAATGTCATACGTTTAATTCAGACGCTTACACAATTACACACGGAGAAGACAAATCCGAGAAAAGTTCTGTGTGCAGCACAGGGATGTTTGGTCAGAAGGTGTTGATTCATTTCCCATTAATCAGCAGAAGCTCGGACAGGAGTGCAGGTTTATATTAATGAATGGATTAAAAACCTCTTGATGGAGAGAAGATTTCAACTTTCTTTTTTCCCCTCACATTTATGGAATGAGTCTCCAGTGTCAGAGCTAGAGCTAGAGGAGGTTGTGCTTCTTATTAACTTCAAATGGGAGGAAAAAATGGAGGCTGGTGAGATAACGAGTGTTTCTTTGGGCCAGCGGTGTAAAGGTCTGGAGGTTTGAATGTTTATGTGTTTATGTGGAGCACAGAAGTGACGAGTTGTCAGAGAAAAAAGGTTGGAATAGTTACATTCATAAACGTGGGAGAATACTGGGGCCTAAAACATGTGAGGATCCAAACACATGCTGTTTCATGTTTGATACCGGATATTAATTCTCCGTAATCCTGACTGTTAACTGTCACGTAAGAACTTGGCTCCATGTGTCAGTCTCAGCCTCCAGAACGGGAGCAGGAAGTCGAGAGAGAGAGAGAGAGAGAGAGAGAGAAACTAGGCCACATTTATTATCAGAAATCTGAACATACAGGAACCCCGGTCACTTATTTATTTATTTATTTATTTATTGTGCATCACACTGAGGGAACATCTGAGAAGATCCTGAAAGATTTATCTGTTTCTTGATGTGACGCGTGCAAAAGAAGCAAGACGGCGGTTCAAACGAGCGCGATCTGAGTCACAGAGGAGATTAAGCCAAGCTTTGAGCTGAAGATGTATTTCATCGTAAAATATCTCCACGCGGCGAGAGTTTTACACTTTCAGTCTGGAGTCGAGATAAAAGCGCAGAGGAAAGGAAATAAACACAGCGCAGGATTTAGCGGCTTACGTTAATGAATAAATGATAGACGCGGCTGTGAATCGGTGTTAATGCTGATGATCAGACAACGCTGATTGGACAATCAGTCACTTTTTGGAATCTGAAGGCACAGAAATCGCAGCCTGAAGCGTTTCATATTTAAAGAATATTTAAGAATTAATGTTTCTTTCATGACATAAGGCCAGTTATTTCATCCTAATATGGTTCTTGTTTTCTATAA
>JAQLOM010000038.1:23262037-23264537 GCA_030068315.1 Chrysichthys thysi | reverse complement strand
TTTGGAATGTAGATTGGGGTACGGTTTAGTGTGTAGTGTATAGTATGGTTTGGAGTGTAGTTTAGAGTACAGTTTGGAGTGTGGTTTAGAGTGTAGTTTATAGTATGGTTTGGAGTGCACTTTGGGGTATGGTGTAGAGTGTAGTTTATAGTTCGGTTTAGAGCCTAGTTTAGAGTGTAGTTTGGAGTACAGTTTAGAGTGTAGTTTATAGTATGGTTTAGAGTCTAGTTTAGAGTGTAGTTTGGAGTACAGTTTAGAGTGTAGTTTGGTGTGTAGCTTGGAGTGTAGTTTATATTGTAGTTTGGAGTATGGTTTAGAGTGTAGTTTATATTGTAGTTTAGAATGTAGTTTGGAGTGTGGTTTGAATATGATTAAAGTATGAAATGTTATTGTATTATTATTATATCACGCCCCATGCGCTCCTGTGAGTAAAGGAGCGGAGTAGAGGACCGATACCTGATGTATCACACCTGCTCAGTATCACTGCGCCCCTGATCATTACCATGGAGACGGCCGCTTTCTCAGTGGATGTGTTTGTGTTCACCATCAGGACGTTTCCAGACTTATGTAGACTCTCCATGAGTGATTGGCATCGGAGTAAACCACAGCACTCATTAGTGTATGATGGCTCAAACACGAGCGGTGAGCCTGACAGAACTGAACTCGCAGGTGTCTCCAGCGTGTCACTTCATCACAGTGTGAATAGATTAACCTTTCCATCCTGGAGCGCCGGCCTCAGAAGGGGAATTACCACACAGCCTCGATGGAGCAGAGCTAAAGCAGCCGGATCCGGTCGTGTCAGCAGTTAAAGCCTCACAGATCAAACAAGCAGATCTTCATCCTCCTTAACAAGACTCAGGGTTACACTGCTGCCTTCACCAGAACCCATCTGAAGGAGCATGTCTGAGGGAACCACAGAGAAGCACCTCCAGTTTTCATTTAACCCTTACATCAAATGAAAACTCCCAGATATCCTTTAAAAGCCATGATGGGCTTCAGGGTTCCTCAAGAATTCTCCACAAATTGAGAACCATGTCTGCAACACTTTAAGAGCTCCCCAAAATGACCAAACGCTACACAGATTCCTCAAACATATCTTTCTACAGGGGTTCTGCTGGAATCTTTTTGACAGGGCTTTGTATGGAACTTTACCCCTGTAGAATGCCAAGGATGTCTGAGGAACCCTGAGTTTCAAATGTGGTATGCAGTGCTCGGTACTTTGGGAGAAGGTTCTATGCACAACACTAAAATCAAGCGTTCCCCTTTTTGAAGAGATTCTGGATTTTTAGAGAACGTGCTATTTTTCATGAGTGTGAGTACAGAACAGTGTGTTCACATTTCCTCAAGGGTTCTCAGATGAACAAGGAACATTTCAGAAAAGGAAGCACTCTATTGTAGGGTGGACAACAGAACAGAGCTAAGTGTTCTCCTAAAGGACCGGTTGAAAAAAGGATTCCATAAATGATCTTTGGCATTCTATAAGGGTTCTCTGGGGGAACTCCTAAATTTCCTTCTGATAGAGGGAACCCTATAATACAATGTTTATCAGTCAGTCAGTAGAACATCTATAGAAGGCCTGAGTATGTCTGAACAACTGCAAACATTCGAGAGTTCTCCCAGAGGACCAAACACTACACACGTTTCAGAAACACTCTTCAAAGCATTATTTGGATTTTAAAATGGGTTCTACGTGGATATCTCTTCCTGATGGGAGAAACCCTGTATTATAGGGTTCTGCATAGAACTGAGAAGCATACAGGATGAAAGCTTGAACGCTTTCCCCCTGTGATTACATCAAGACAGGTTGAAGAAAAGGTTCCTTGGCTTCCGACAATGGGTCTAAGTGAGAACCAAATTCCATACAGGATGCCACATAGAACCTGCAGTATTTTCTCCTGAAAGGAACAAACTAAAGAACCCTTTAAGGTGCTGGATAGAATGAACTTGGCGACCAAAACAAAATGCAGTTGGGAAATAGAAAGAAAGAAAGAAAAAGGTAAGGATTCTTTGAATATTTAAGGGTTCTAGATTCGGGAACTGGAATATGAGAGACCTTGGAGCAGTCGGGAAGTGAAAGGTGATGTGGAACAGAGTACGGAGTGAACTGGAGTAAAAGAATGAATAGAAAGAAAAGAAGAAAAGAAGGAATAAACTTCTACTTTGGATGATTTCTGATTTTTGAGCGTGGAGTTTCTCTTTGTATAATTTTCTTTTTTGGATGAATAATTTGTATTTCGGTTGGATTTCAGATCTCTGACTCTCGCTGTCCTTTTATTCAGCACTGACACAACGTTCACCTAGAAACACATGAATAAATCGATGAGCTATAATCCCGAATGTGTGATTTATTAATGTTTAAAAAAATGTGGAACTGAAAAAGGACTGTAGTATTTAAAATGAAATCTCAATGTGATTTGTTCATGGTGTGCGTGTGTGTGTGTGTGTGTGTGTGTGTGTGTGTGTGTGTGTGTGTGTGTGTGTGTGTGTGTGTGTGTGTGTG
>JAQLOM010000038.1:23082096-23094018 GCA_030068315.1 Chrysichthys thysi | reverse complement strand
GTGTGTGTGTGTGTGTGTGTGTGTGTGTGTGTGTGTGTGTGAGAGAGAGAGAGAGAGAGAGAGAGAGAGAGAGATTGCTTCAATTACTTCCAGATTGCTGAACATTACCAGTTCACAAACAATATTTTAATCGTCTATCCTTGTCTCTTTCATGCATCCTTTTGCTTTTGCCGTCATGAATTCATGATCTCGTCTTTCATATAATGTAACGGCATGAACAGACGCTATTGTCTCTAATCTCTTTGTTTTATTTGCTTCTCTCCTTCTCTGCCAGGTGAGTGCTGTCTTCAGGAAGTTTGGGGTTTGAGGGGAAACTCTTTCTTGCATTGTGGCAACCAACTGCAAGTTTGCTTGATGTAAATCAAACGTTTTTTGTTTTTTTTGAGTGCACACAAATCCAGGGCCAGCCTCCTTTTACGCTGTAACGTGTAATGCCTGGATCCCCTACAGCTCCATTTATGCACTGTTTATGTTTCTGGTTTGGTTTGGGGGTTTTTTAAAACTGCGACTTGGCCTGCGTTGGTGATTAAAAACCTCATTAAGGGAATAATTTTATGTATATTAGGACAAAACTTGCAAATGACAGAACTGTGCAAAAGTCTTTTTGAGCCAGTCTTTTTTTTTTATGAATGTAAATATGACTTCAAGAATAATGAAATTAATCCAGGTCCTTTTATTTAAAAATATTAAAACATGCAGTAAACAGTAATAAAGCAAACAAATACGATATTTGGTCTGACAAACATTTGCATTTTTTTTTCTGAGCCGTAGTCTCGAGTACACCGTGTGCAGTTTTATAAGGAAACGCGCTGTAAGTGTTTCTGAGCGTCTTGCACATCTGCCACGGCTCTTCTGGAGACTTTGACTGTCAAACTTCCTTCTTTTTTTTTGCAGCAAACCCAGGAGCCTTCTTTATGTTTCTTTTGTCTAAAAAGTGCTCTCTTATGTAATAGGTTGCTTTCTTTATTGACATTCAAATATTTTCCGAATGCAAATGTTTTTTTGGGGTTTTTTTGGAAATCTAAAACATTTTCAAACTGATCCAATAATGCAGAATTCATCAAATAAATATATATATAACTAAATTTATATGAAATAAAATAGCATGCCTCAAGACTTTTGCACAGTACTATACATATGCTACGGATATAAAAAAAAAGGTGCCTTGTAGACGTGTCAAAAACCCTCACTAAGTTAATCAGACAAAGAAATGCAGCTTGTCATGTTACAGAAAACCCCAAAGGATAAACTCATCTGTCCTGAAGATGTTCGAAAAGTTACCGCTTTACTCCCAGCCTGTTATAAAGCACTGACACTGGAGACTCCTTCCATCTACGAACATCTCCTTACAGAAAACATAGCGTATCTTTTACTGATCGTACATCACGTTTATCTTTTTAATCAGTATGTAAACTGTAGCATCCGCTGTACGAGTTCCTGTGAAGGAAGACACGACAATGAGCCTATTATAACGAGCGCGTTAATATAATATAAACCTGCACTGCTGTTAGAACTGCTCTTATGGCGAATAAATCAACACCTTCTGACCAATCAGAACCCGGAAACCCTGCAAAACCCTTCAGGGGTCTAGAGTATATATGAAACATGTGTACACAGACGTCTCAAAAGTAAACAGACAGCATAATTTTTGAAACATTTATTTCTAGAAACTTCCTTCGAGCCGCTCGGCCGTCGTACCCGAGTTGATGGAGATCCCTCATAGAAGGACTCCGACTCCCTTGGAGTCGCTCTGCAACATTACCAGCCTTACAGCGGGGATTTATTTTACTCAACAATCCTCTCAGTAGTCTGAAGCCCCCTGTCCGAGGGTCCAGGTCGACCCGAGCGGGACGCTGGTGATTCCTTTCCTTTGCGTTTGAATTGTACAATCACTCTGTTGACTGGAACAAGAGGAATCATACGCTGGTCCACCCTCAGACTGACCCCAATACAAACTCTTTGAAAATCACACAACTCTTTGGCGCCTGGTGTTCACATGGCGCATGGCGAGTCGCTCTGAACTATTAATATCCTGTAATCTGACATGAAATGAAACTAATCAGATATTAACACGACTGAAGCACCCGGTGGTGTCCGCGTAGATAAACCCTCACGATGGGGGTGTATTTACTTTTGAGATATCTGTGTATATATATGCGTTTCGGACTTTTGTTGCATGTGTAAATCTATTCATTATGGGCTTGGGTTTGACTGAGGGTTTAATTTCTTCACTGATGTCCGGAGTGTCGCTTAATGAGAGTTTATTTGGATTAAAATCTCTGTAAAAAAAAGTGTCGCTTGCATCGTTGGGGTTAATTACAGTGTATTACGGGCTGAAGTTCATTTATTTGCGCAGATGTGTACTTGTTTCTAAGGTAACCTTAAAGTAACACGTTAGCGCTGAACATGAGTTGCTTTAATGGTGTGTGAGGCGCTGGCTGCAGGATGTGTCACACTCTGACTGATAAGCAAACAGTCTGCGCCAACAGCAGACACTGGTGTTATATTTTCTTCCGCCACACAACAGGAAAAATAGGTCACAATTTTCCATTGCGTAACAGGAGAATGAAGAAGTGGCTGAAGTTTCAGTGTGTGACCAATGTGGCCTTACTGTACTGAAAACACCACGTACAGAGGCTCGAATCAGGCGGTCTTTGGATGCCCGGCCGTTCTTCTCACAGGCTCATTTGAGGTTATTTCGTAAAGTAAAGTTAAACTTGTTCTCACCAGCCTCTTTTCCACAGTAGAGCGAGTTATCCGTCATGGAGACTTCGTCAGACTCGGAGGGTAAACTGTTCCTTCTGATTGCTCCTCTCTCGCTCCAGTTCATCTACAACACAAACACCAGCACGTTACCCCACGTCTACAGGCGCTTTAGTCATTCTTGGGGCTTTTTTTTTTTTCGTAATAGATGAAATCACTTTATTTGAAAGGGTCTTCGTGACACGTTTATAATAAAAGCATAGAATAAATGATTTATGCAGCAATAATGGACTATTTATTTAAAAACGTACATGAAACATTGCTCATAGTGTATTATATACACAAAATATGCATACACACGTCAACATGAAAGATATCTGCATAAAAGCTGCATGCACGTCTCTCCGCACGCTGCACACTGCTCGCACGGCTCTACACGCTGACGCCATCATTCAGATTGGATTTTAATCTATGGGCGTAGATAACCACTGGTGAAGTGTGTGTCCGTTTTTTGTGTTTACCGTTATGGTTCGGGTTTTCTTTTAAAGGTAGTTCATCTTCTTTAGCATGATGATTGTTAATAAGCGAAGCGTTAGAGAGCCTGAAGCCAAGTTTACATCAGTGTGCGATGGTGCTGCCGTGTATGGAAGTCACACATCGCAAACAAACGCTCTACTCACGACTTGAGATTATGATGTGCATGTTCATTAGCGGCTGGTTTAGCACTGACATTTAATGATAAACTGTGAAAAATGTTTAATTAAGATCTGTGTGTGCCTCGTGATGGTGATAATCTAAAAACAGGAGAACGGCATAGTTTGGACAGCAGTGAATAGGATTGGACGATAGGGAAATGTGAGCAGGACTTGCTCATGGACGGAAAAAAAAAAGTCCTCTAAAATCACCTCAAGCTCACTTGGAAATATGATTTTGTGTTTGTATGTGAGCCCGTTTTCTGTACGAGTGAATGTGAAAATTGCTAAATTAAGTATGATGGAGGCATTTTAGAACATTTTATTCATCTTCTGGAGCTTAATCCTGTTCAGGGGGGATGCTGGAGCCAATCACAGCTGACTTCGGGTGAGAGAGAGGCGGGGTCGCCAATCAGCCTAATACCCTCTGTGCATATCTTTGGACTGTGGGAGGAAACCAGAGAACCCGGAGGAAACCCACACTGACACGGGGAGAACATGCAAACTCCACACAGGAAGACGCCCAGGTCGACCCCGGGGATCGAACCCAGGACCTTCTTGCTGTGAGGTGGCAGGGCTAACCACTAAGCCACCGTGCCGTCCCCAAATATTATAATAATCTTAAAACCTGCGTTATTTACTGTTCGGAGAGTCACTTCTATAGATATTTAGACGTTCCTACTTTTCCGCAGACACGCTGGGGATCCATTTGCATTCAAAGCTCTTATATTAAACCATCCATGTGAACTTATTTGTGCCAGCAACATTTATAACTTCAGACTAAACTGGGAACCATATTTGATTTGCATTACACTGATATAAAGTGTGCTGTGTTACAACTATGTCGCAATAAATCGTAATAAATCTGACTATATGTTAATAAATAAGGCTAAACATGACAGTAACAAGGTCCATCGACGGACCCACCGCGATCTCTGAAGCTCGTTGTCTCGTCCTTTCACGTGATAAATATCTAATAAATATCTAATGTCTGATCAGAATCCTTCACCAAGCCTGCTTTACTTTACTAAAAAAAAACAAAAAAAACATCTATGCTCTTTACCTCTCGACCAATCAGATCACGGCTCGAATAAGATTCATCCGAGGAAAATGGCAATGAAGGACAGAATGAAGTTCTGGTAATCTGGTAAAAATAGTGCGTATGAAGTGGTTCACAGTTTGTTCAAACAGGGATATTTTCAAATGGTGCAGTGTGACCAGATTTCTGTTTATAACTATCTGATGTCATGGAAGCTTGAAAAAACAGTCGCATTCCGTGGTTTAAATATAAACGCTGTTTAATCGCAGACACCCTTCATCTCCTGGCAACCAAAGCCAAAGCTTGTGCAAGCTTCCTCCTCTTGGCTTAATTTCATATTTGTAAAATCTCGATCGCTGTTGAACATAACAGTCTTAACAGCAGCTAATTAGCCTGCTAAAACTAGCTAGCCGAAACCAGTCAGTGTGTTGCCGGTTACGGTTGCCGTATGTGCGTCGGGTGAAATCAGGCATGATCTAATCCGCGTGATTCAGATCATTCTCCGTCTCAGACGCTTGTTTAAGAAACGCTGCAATCTGATCATGGCGTGAGTTGGATTGCAGTGAACGGGCTCGTTAACTTAATTCCCTTGATTAAAATATTCAAGAATGTTCCGATAAATATTTCATACACATATATTAAATTAAAAAATGTAAATGAATTAACACACGTGTTGTGTTTGTACTTTTAAACATTAAAAACATGTTTAAAAAAAAACAAAAGAGAAGTGATAGTGTTAAACAGCGAACACACACACACACACACACACACACACACACACACACACACACACACGTTTAATGCTAATCTATTTTTAGAGCTGTTATCGTTCATATCCTCATGTCTGACCATAACCTGGTCCGAAACAGCACTGAAACTGCTGAGTTAAACCAACAGCTTGCGTTTATATCTGCATGTTACCCTTTTGTCTTTCTGAAACAATGCATGGCGAAAAGGTCACGTTCTCATGGAAAGATCTGACTCTGTTCTGAAAGGCGAAAGGGACCTGATGTCGATCTCTGTCAAAAATCTCCACGGTTCCTTTCCCTGAACAGAGACAAGTCATTTCATCCATCTTCGCCAATCCCCACCTCGCAGGGGGACTCGTCTGGGGGAAGCCCCTCACATTCCAAAACGAACGACAGATGGATTTCCACGTGTGTTATTATCTAACAGAATAAAACGAAACGGATACGTTCATATGGCGACGTGAACGAAACGTTGATTTAACATCTACGTTATGAAAGGAGGCCCCGGTGTCAGAGGTACAAGCTGTAACTTTACGTTTTCTGACATCTTCAGGACAGAGTTTATGTTTGTTTGCCGTTTCTTGGTAACGTAACAAACTGTGTTGGGGTTTTTTTGGTTTTTTTGAGGTTTTTTTTTTGTCTTATGAAATTCAAGAGAGAAAAAGGAAGTACCTCCAAGAAATGACTTGTTTTAGACACACTGAACAATAAATGTAACTATAAATGGATAAAAAAAAATGTAAGTACTGTATGACTGAATATATTCTTTACTTAATAAAACATTGTGATCACCGGTGAATTTTGTTATAAAAATAAACAAATAAATAAATAAACTTCCGGGTGGTGAGAGTAACTCCACTTTATTCCACCACCTCGTCACATGTATGTGATGTCTATCGAGGTAATTATAAAATACACCTCAATCTCCTCTGGTGTGTAGGTTTCGACTCATAAATGTAGGCTACTTGTGGTCATTTTAGATTTCTGAAGATTCTACTGAGCTGAGAATAACTATGCACTAAGCTGAAGAAATTAACACCAAGTGTTGCCGCAGCAGAAGTTAGTTCTTACTTACAGGAAATGCAATTTCACACAGTTTCTGCATCCAGTCATCTACTTCAGCCATCTCGACAGCAAAGACAAATGTCTTCTCAGTGGTTTCCACCAAGAAGGCCTTGCAGTCCTTCGGACAGGCGTCCACATCCATGGCCTCCGACACCCGAATGCAGTCACTCAGCCTGATAATCTGCAACATTTCCATGTTAACGCCATGCAGCCTTTTCTTCTGATCATACCATAGGCTTGAATTTTGCAAAAAATTTTGTAAAATGAAAACTGCTTGGATGAATCATTTGATGCCTTTCTATGTAAGATAAAACAGACGCTAGAGCTCCATATGAGTCAGGTTGTGATACTGCAAATTCGTGCTTACTAAACAATAATGTGTTTTCGAGCCACACTTTATAGATGACATTTATGATAAACATCAAACCTATGAAACACAAGTGTGTTTGTTTAAACCCTAAACTCAGACGTGTTGAAAACATGTACGCTGTGTGTATCCGTGAGACATCTACGCCATCGCTGAGCTCCTTCACTCACCTTCTTGTTGTCCTGCTTGCATTTGGATTTCTCCAAGGTCCCCGTCCCGCCGTCTTTGCACTCGAAGAACTCTAGCCGTGAGATCGAACAGGTGCTTTCTCGGTACAGAATGGACCACACTTTTCTCCATTTCTGCAACAAACAAGAGGTGAAAATATCCATATTTAAAAAAGACAAACAAATGGATTTGATTTCAAACACAGGCCTTGACTTTCAGGGACAAAAGGTTTCCTTTATCAACCTAAAGTGTTCTTTGGTTTGTCCCAGGAGATCAGAGGTCCTCAAACATTTTAACGCTCAAATAAAGTCCGTTGAACCCCCTCGGTGCAGCTTTTTTATGAATAAAATCCAACTATAATCCACACGTCAACGTCTTCATCGAAACGTCCGCAGTAACATCCGCTCTTATCCCTGCACCCGGAGAGATTTTGAACTCCTCAACTGTCCACCCTCCGTCCACTAGTGTTCCTCCACCTAACCTGACATCATTTAAATTTTTTGAGTTACTGAGATTTTGATCAGCCGATAAGTTTACCCCCGACCCCCTGGAGATCCCTGGATTCTGCTCCAAAGTAAACCCTGAAGGTTTTTCGTGATGCCCTTCAACAGAGCAACTCCTCATCAGGAATGGATTCAGAAAGAAGAACCCTTCAGGTGAAGAACCCTCGAGGAACCTTTTTCTTGCAAAATATCAAACCCCTCATATCTGATGGTTACCGAATAGCTTCAGCGTGTGCTCTAAATATCATCGTTCTGATTCGAGAGCTATTTGAGGATCTAAACAGACTAAAGGGTCTGAGCAATATATCAGTAAACCATCCATAAATACATTTTCAGATTATCCTCTCTACCCTCTCCCATGTTCGGAAGAGGAAATGTCACAGGTCACTCATGCTAAATAATAATTATAGGATAGCGATGGCAAGCCATGCACAGTGATGCTAACTCATAGCTGCATTGTTATTAATATCGCAAATATTACAACACCTGCAACTTTCTGATGCACAGTACATATAGATTAGAAATAATTTACTCAGTAATGAATTAAACAAGCAGTGGACAGATTGAATTAGACACAAAAAGCAAGAGTTTATCATGGGAATTTATGTATAATGTCATAGTTCAGTTTACACAGTGGACACTAAGACACTTACTTTGGCACTCGTCGCTTTTCACGTGTTACACAAACTTCCCCTGACGCTGACTATAACTCGATAGGGGGAACCTGCTTCTGATTATTGTTCCATTCTCAGGCACGTGTGCATTCTTACCTTTCCGAATTTGCTTTGCTGCTGCAGATAGAGCATACCCTTCTTTCTAATATCCTCCTCCATGTCTGTCTGCTTCATAGTCCTCTTTAAAACAACTACAGCTCACGGCTTCTTTCATCTCGCGTAACGCCCCTTTCCTGCGTGTTTGTTGTGACGTAATTGACATCTTCAAGTTCCGCCATTTCTACATCCTGTATAACCCAGATGAGTCCTTTTGCAACACTGCAGCGAGAGATACGCTTGACGTGTGTGTACATGTGTGTGTGTGCGTGTGTGTGTGTGTCTAAAACCACCATAATAAACATGCTAAAAATCAGTCAATCAAAAGTCAGTGCTTTGTTTCTTAGTGAACATTCCTTCCACACGACTGATGTGTGATGTTTTGGGATTCTCCTTTACGGTGGACAAACGCAGATATTTGTCATATTTATTGCAAATTGTTCCAAGCAAAGTCAGAAGGTTATCGATCATTAAACTATCGATGGACTTCTGCCTTGTGTGCACGCTGGTCAGGAAGATTTGCGTATCTCAGAAGAGCACACTTAACATGTAAAGTGTCATCTCGACTCTGTGGTCAGCTGCTACTGCTGACATCCTGTTTCCATTGTCAGAAACACACACACACACACACACACACACACACACACACACACACACACACACACACACACACAGTCTAGAGCAAAAAGTGTTTACTGTCTTGTTCTTACTCATTTCTAACACCTTCCAACAGAAAATCTATCAGAGATGAAAGACATTTCGCAGACTCTGATCAAACGCTTTCCTGTTCCTTTATTTTTGATTCTCTGGTGCCCTCCTGGGGAAGTGAAGGTAAAGTTTGTAAATTACAAGCGCACGGTTGTGGAAGGATTTTCCCTCGTTTGTTGCTCCTCAGGGGTTTCAGGTGGACGTCCATGTTCACAGTAATCATGTAGGTTTCTTCAGCAGGCCTCACATCGTTTGCCAAGATGTGACCTGCTGTCTCGGCAAGGCCACATCGGGACCACGACACCTTCGACTTGTCCTTACCGCGTCCTCTCTCAGCACCCTGACGAAGATTTGTCTCTTTGATTAAATCGTTCTCCCGACTGCCCTCTACACAGCTGAAACCTGGAGAGCACCAAACACCATCTGTCGGAGTCTGAACGTCCTGCAACAACGAGGCCTGAGATGAATTCTCAAAGTGTCGTCTTGGGTCTGAGTCATAAATGAAGAAATGCATCAACGAGCAAACAGCCGTCCCCTAGCCGAAGCGGTCACTAGGCGATGACTCTGGTTCGCAGGTCGCATCCTACCTCTAGCTCAAACATGGCCTGCCAGGGTAGCCATCATCAGGTACACGCGTGTTGGCCAGTGAAACCAAGGCCGGCCAAGGATCACACGGCGACGGACGTTAATCGATGACCTGAAAACCATCAACGTCATTTGGGACGAAGCCGAGGAAACCGCAAATGATCGAAAGCATTGGAGAACACCCGTGGCCCAGGGCGCCAATCAGCGCTGGAGGACCAAAGACTAAGACTTACGCTGTTTTTTAAAAAAGCGCACACCAGCCAAGAATTAAGGCTGGTTTGTACAAACAGAACTCTTGTATGATACCATTACACTACTGACGTCCCACATGGTGCTAAAAACTCACAAGATCCAGCTCGGGAGGCCGCTGCCTCATACCTTAGCTTGAGTAGTTTGAAAATGTGCTTTGATATCTTTCTAGCCCGTTCATGACGGGAACTATTTGACTCTTGGAATCACAGAAAGTTCTTCCATATGACAGACGCTTCCATTAAAAAGTTCGCAATTTGACTCCAAATTCATAATAATCCTGCAGACTTTTTCAACGCGCCCTGAAAGGCAACGACGCATCGCAAGAGTCTGTACCTGTCTCAGGTTAGGAGCTAATCCAACAGGACACTGGGCACAAATATGTTTTTCTTGCTTATACTGTACATATGCAGCATGTGTACGATATTAGTGATATTAGTATGTGTAAAACGTCAAATATTAGCAATGCGCAATCCGGAATAATGCTGATATTTTGGCACTGACTCAGTGCCAAAGTTTACATCACGCAGAAAGGTAAGTGTGTCACGTCTATGTTGTCACAACTAATTGTTCAGTATGGCACTCATTTTACTGCCCTTTACTTTTGACCTAAAGTTCATATAGCCATTTTATTTGGTAGTTTGAAGAAGACTTCATAAAGAAACTGTCATGGTTTCAGACTGATTCTCCACATTCACAGCATCAGGTATTTTCCACCAGGATCTGGAGAGCATTAAAGAGTCATGCTAGTCTGTGCAAGGCAGGAAGAAATGACATTTCACAAAGACTTGGATCTTCAATGAAACCATTCCAATTTGGTGTCCCTGGCTTGGAGTCTCAGAAGATTTTCAGATATGACGGAAAACACAGGTTGACACTGACATTCATAGCATTCCTAGAGGGGATTTCACCATGACCTCGAAGCCAAAAAAGCACAGCAACCGTCTGCAGCAAGGTAGGAGTCAAAACATGGGAACTGATGTCTGGTGTCACCCAAATGAGGTTCCTCTCCAGGTTTCTTCCTCTTGTCATCTCAGGGAGTCTTTCCTTGCCACTGTCGCCACAGGCTGCTCATTATGGATATATCTTGGCAAATATATTTATGGATATGTTTATAGACTAATAAGCTTTGAATTTGGATTTATACACTTCTGTGAAGCTGCGTCATGACAATGTCCAATGTTAAAAGTGATATATGAATAACACAGTGTATTGAATGTTAGAACAATGGCAAAGGGCTGATTTTCAAAACAATTAATGATAAAGACCTGCAGGGAAAGGTAACGCTCTGGGTGGCTTTTTAACCTAAAAAAAACCACTACATTTTAAAGTTCTTGACTTGGAATCTTAGACGCTTCTCAGCTTCCATTACTGCTGCTGCATTTCAAAGACAGAAACCACAACATGCAGCTGTGGAGCTTCAGGTCTTATCAGACTTTTCCCAGCAGGAACTGGAATGCATGAATACACGGCCGCGGTGCCTGCAAGACAAGAACTAAATGCTGCTCACAAGAACTTGAATCCTGCATGATCCACTGTAATCCTGAAGGAGTTTACACCATGCCCTCAAAGGCAGCAAAGCATCTCAATCGTGTAATGCTTACTCCCAAATGTACGTGCTCATTCTTGATGAAGACCTGCAGGGCTAAGTAAAGGTCTGGGTGCCTTTTTAGCCTGAAGGCCAGATGTCATTTTACTTTGTCCCTAGCTATAATGTGACCCAGATAAAGAGGAGATTATAGATAAATAATGTGTTCAATTCTTCTAAATCTTTGCTGTGTGTACAGGCCAGTGTAGAGGGTGTGGGGGATTTCCTCAGTGCAGTTACAGGATTTAAACAGCAGGGGGCAGGAGGAGAGCTCAGTGTTTACAGCATTGGGATTTTGTCTAAGTGTTGTCTTCAGTCTGTTCAGGGATTCAGAAAGGTTCGTGTCTCCCATCACTAGCACAGCGTTAGTAAATAAATCATGAGACATTTCCCTCTCAGACCAAACTGAATATCCAGCTGCACACCGCAAATGATCTTTAACAAGAACTTTGGACTTTAGTTTATTAATAATTTGGACCCTTCCCTCCTGTAACCCTGATCCTGGAGACATAGATACATAGATATAGTCCCATAATGACTAAACAGGACATGATCTGTTTACTCCGAGCACAATCAGAAGCCATATTGGACAGATGAGTCTCGGCACAGATGACCCATTTGTACACTGCGTTATTCACTATAAAGATGGAAATAAGTTGTGGTCAAAAGTTTACATACAGTTGTAAAGAACATAATATCATGGCTCTCTTGAGTTTCCTGTTACTTCTACAACTCT
>JAQLOM010000038.1:23019091-23030928 GCA_030068315.1 Chrysichthys thysi | reverse complement strand
GGCCGTAGGTGTGAATGTGAGTGTGAATGGTTGTCTGTCTCTGTGTGTCGCCCTGCGCTGGATTGGGGACCTGCCCAAGGTGTAACCCCGCCTCTCTCTCACCCGAAGTCACCTGGGATTGGGTCCCTCCCACCCCGCAACCGTGAACAGGATTAAGCGGCAGAAGATGAGTGAGTGAGTAAGATTAACTACAAGTTGAGCCTACACATACACAGAAGTATAAAAGCTGGATTTAGAAACTAAGAAGAAAAAAGGAGGGAGAAAGAAAAAAGGACGAACTGAGAGCAAGAGAGAAAAAACAGAGACATAAAGGATAGAAGGAGAAGAGTGGAAGGAGAGTGAAAGAATGAGAGACAGTTATTATTATCTTTATATTGTAATTTTATAGGGGACTGAAATGTTGCTGAAATGTTCAATATAATACAAATCCATTTCATTTATTAATATTACGTTATGAATGTTCATAAACCTGTAAAAAGTTTTGTATTAGAAAAACAGAGGAGACAGAAAGAAAGAGTAAAGAGTCCTGGCAGAGTGAGATAAGCTTTATCAGTATAAGAGTATACAGTATTACAGTTATAAGCGAGAGATGTCACGTGACTTACATTTAAGGCTAAAATCCACCTGAATCCAGTTCTGAATCCGCCAGATATGAATATACAGAACCGTGATATGTTTTTAGACTTTTTTTTAATATTGTAATAACAATTAAAGTTGAATTTAATCGAATCAGGCGCGTTCTCAGCCGTCACAGCTGTCCTGCGCTTCCTGTTGCTTCACCGTTGCTAGGTAACGACGCATCACGTCATATGCGTCACACAGACGGCTGAGATATGCATTAATTCCAGCTTTAATAAAAATACAAAAATTTATTTTTATATAATCTATTATTTTAACCTGACTTTACAGATTGATTTAAAATACTAAAATACATTTATATATACATATATATATATTTTTTTTCTTCCCCGAACCCCCGTCGCCATGGAAACTACCCCTCACAGAAACACTTGCTTCTCCATCCTGTCACCAGCTAGCCTGTTAGCATGCCCGCCACAGGCGTAGACTACAATAGGACACCCTTACTGATATTCTGCTTTTTGTTTTACAGAAAGTTTGTGGTCAAACTTTTACCATTTTATGAGGGCAAAAATAATGTTTTTTAATACACGTGAATAAAAAAAAAAAATCGTCGAATGTAGTTGCTAACTGGACAGATAGATAGAGTTGGCACAGGTGAAATTCCCGGATGAGACGGCGGCACCTGATTGGCTTAAACAACTCTTGGGTTTCTCCTCATGAAAAAAATGGACGACATAACAAGCAAACAAACAAAAAAAAAACCTACACAAATCAGACATATTAACCATTTTAGTAAGAAAATATTTAATTAAACACGATGCTAAATTAAACATGTATTTTCTTTACTTTATACATATCAGGGAATCATCTATGGGGAAACGAAAATTCCCAAAAGGAAACAAAACAGCAACAAAACCATGATTCAAACCAGCCATATTTGCCTTTTTGTTTTTTTTACACTGCTTTGCTATCAGTAAATTAACAATTCTTATCAAATTGACTGTTTATAAACATAAAATACACCTGTTTATCCTAGGGTTGACCTGCATCTCTCTGTAACCCTCAACAGTAACATCCTAATGTCCTGTTTTTCACTGGGTTTGGTGGCAAACCACCGTTATCCCCCTGAATAACCAGGTGTTGGGCGGGCGTGGTCACACACTCAGGATCTATAGCCGTACAGTTTGATGTGCAGGTCGACGAGCTGTCGGAGGAAGCCCCGGTTGGGTATGATCCCTCTCCCCTGTTTAACCGTGTTGACGGCCTCCACCAGTGTCATGTTGTGCTTCAGCATCAGATACGCCAGCACGATGGTGGCCGAGCGGCTCACACCCACGTGGCAGTGCACCAGGATTTTACCTGCGGTGGTGGGACACAGAGTGATGTGTGAAGCCTCAGTGCAGTAGCCTCAAGAAACAAACATCTGGGCTAATACACAGCATTAAGGGTAATGGGGAACTCATGGCCTTTAAGATGTTCCTGGTGTTTCTACCTCCTGTCCTGAGCGCATTATGGATGAACTCTGCGCCCGTATTAAAGTTGACGCTCATGTCGTAGGCAGGCGAGTCGTGGGCTTCGACGCCCAGATACGTGATTCCCATTCCGGAGTAAAAGTCATCGCCTCGCCTGGAGCTGTGAGCACAGTTCAGCACGTGAGTGAAGTTTTGCCTGCGGAGCTCAGACCGATTCTCGGCGAAATCCCTGTGGCAGGAGGGGGAATCGTGTTAAAAACATGGATATCGATTGGCCTACTCATCCAGGACGATAATCGGCACGCAGATAGACCTGGCTACGTGTGAAATGGTGCCACCTAGGGCTAAAGTCTTATTATGACTTGATCACCAAATTGGGCGTTTCTCCCCTCGTTTCTCATTTTAATCCAGAAGAATCGTCAGACAATTTGAACAATAGAGTTATGTTACAAATTACATCACAGATATAAATGCACCTAACCCTGTTTTTCATCACAGATCTTCAGGACACTTACATGTCTCCGATATAAAGTCTGGGCCAGACCTCATTAGCAGGACTGTTGATTGCTCTCCCAGCAAAAAGGAGCTGCTCGACTCCCATCACCGCCAGACCAGGCGAGGTGAAATCGATCTCCGTTTTCACAGAGCGTGAATCGTTATATTTGGATCTGTACGACATTTGGAGCTGAACTTTGGCGATGAAACCCAAGAAGTCGATATTAACTGTAAGCAGACTGGAAGATTCTGCAAGTGAAAGTCACCGAGTTGCTGTCGGTTTGAAGTTGGAGATCCGCAGCGTTCAGATGGTGGGTACACACTCCCGGGGAAACTGGGTTATTTTAGGACCGAGAGTTGGCTGGATGTCAATAATGCCTAGACTGCAGCTTCACACCAGATCAGTTACACACATGAAGACTTCATACGCATGACTTACACACACGTAGTAAATCTTTTCCATGCAGCGTTAGAGAAATGAGAAAGCCATGGCTGTTGTTAAACAAACTAATATACTGACATCTGTCCACGCAGACCGCTAAACGCAGCAGGGTTAAAGTTACACAGGGATTATAACAATGCTGAATCGGGGAAAACGAACTTCAGAAAACTCCGCCAAACTTCAAAAACTGTTACGATTACTAAACGAGAACTGTTACAGGTGTTATGTCTCTTCTGTCTGCATCGATCACCGTTTTGTCTTCCGTATAGCCGTTGTGTCTCTTACAGTGCCACGAGAAGGTTCGAGAACCTGTTACAAGTTTCTGTATTTCTGTACAAGTTTAAGCGGAAATGTGATCAGATCTTGAACAAGAACAAGTCCTAAAACTAGATAAAGAGGACACAGTTAAACAAACGCCATGGGGAAAAAAAACATTACAGTATTTACAATTATTTATTAATCAAAAATTTCCTATATCTAATATTCTTGCTCTACCTTTCCTTAGGACGTCACCCAAACTGGTGAGCAGTCCCGCACAGCGCTGTTTTTGGACGGAGCGCTCAGGCACGGAACGCTCCCACAAACCCGCGTGGGGAAGAACAGACTTTGATACCAAAGACCTGAGTTTATGTTGTTGAATCACGCGAGGGCTGTAAAAACCCAGGCCTGATTACTGTCCTCGTGCCTGAAACACCTGACGTTCATACTCCTAAAGGTTCAGGTACACTTTTCCGAGAAAGATATTTCATGTTAGTGGTGCAGA
The DNA here is from genome assembly GCA_030068315.1 of Chrysichthys thysi. Taxonomy (NCBI): domain Eukaryota; kingdom Metazoa; phylum Chordata; class Actinopteri; order Siluriformes; family Claroteidae; genus Chrysichthys; species Chrysichthys thysi. The sequence goes on along the minus strand of JAQLOM010000038.1, from coordinate 23,027,174 downwards.
CAACCTTAACAACTGGGCATTTTATGACGAAGGCAAATAATGTGGTTCACTTATAGGCATTCAAAATACTGCACACTGAGAAGTTTCCATACATCATCCACGGCAGCTTTTCAAGATGGAGGCCATGACAGCACGTGCGGTGAAGTCGTGTGGATTCGTGTGATACGGAGGATCTCTCGGTCAAATCATACACTCTTTATGACACGGAGTTCAAATGAGGGACTGAGGAATTGAAACATGAGGCATAAATTACACACACACACACACACACACACACACACACACACACTTACTTATACACACACCCTTTCATACATAAACATTTCTTAAACACATACAATTACATACACTTACACACACACACACACCCTTAGACACTTACATTTACACACACTTAAAAATATTTACTAAGAAACACACACACACTTCTATAAACGCACACGCTTATACATCACACACTTTCACACACTCACATCCTTACACTTAAATATTTACTTAGAAACACTCACACACTTAAATACTTAAACAGTCACACACACTTTCACACCCTTACACACTTAAATATTTACTTACACACAAACCCATTTAAATACTTCACACACACACACACACACACACTTGTGTTGGATCGTTTCGCTCAGTGATGAGATGTACACACGGTCATATTTTTGCGTCACTCATCAGTCGTGTTAATAATCGTGTTCTCTCGTTTTAGGATTCGACTGGAGATCTGATCTTATTTCAGGTGAGATTTGAGCATTTACACAGATAAATCTTAAGCGGTCACCAACGGCAGCAGCAGCGTAACGTCTCTCCTGTCCACCTTGGAGAGATGGTTCTGCCATCTCTCTTAAAGATGAACAAGAGCAGCCTCAAGACGGCTACTTGAGCTACTTGCTACCAGACGTGGCAGTGAAATAACGAGCCAGCAGCAGCAGCAGCAGCGAGCGAGGACTCTTACGCTTTATTGTGAGCAGTGTGAGGTGGGTCGGGCCGAGCCTCGTGGCCTCGTCGTGTTCAGATCCATGCACTACAGTCGAGACCTCAGCAAGCACGTTTTGGTCCTGGTTTCAGTGTGGGTTCGTTATGTACAACTTACGTACAAATATACTCTGTTAGTGTAAAGTTTGTGTAATGTACAGTTTGGGGTTTACAGAGTGAGATTTTTACAGTTACAGAGAGAACGAGAACTCATACAACAAAATCAGACCGGGTGACATGCAGAGAGCCACAGTTTCAACACCTGGAACTTCGATCCTGGCTCGGATATGAAAAGCACCTGCCGCTCACGTGGCACAGTTCGTCCATTAGAAAGCGTCCGTACGGCTGGAGGAAGACCTGCTGGAGGGTCCGAGGTGAAAGTTCATGCCCAGAGTCGGTACAAAATACTGAGATATTACACGCACGCACGCACGCACACACACACACACACACACACAGCGTGTTGTTCCAGTGTTCCAGGCAGCACCAACGTGCCCTGGGTGAACTCAGCACGAGGACAGGCGTCTTCTGAGGTTCCTGTGTAATCGACTTTTTTTGTTTTTGTTGAATTTTTAGAAGCATATGCGCGTGTCCTCCTGGGTCAATTCAGACACGGGGATGTGAGCATCAGAACGCCGGAGCTCACGGAGGATATGTCCAGCGAGCGCATGGAGGACACGTCCTCGTCAGATTCCTCGGTCTGAGCGCATCACTAGGAATCAAAGTTCACACAGAACAACAGCAGAACGTAAAGAACCACGACAGACCCGAGACGGGGTCTCTTCACGACGTCCGTGGACCTCGCCGGGCGGTGCCTGTCAGGGGTCTTTTTTTTTTTTTATTTAGCCGGTACACACGGAGGCTTTAAACACAACATGGTGACAACGTTGTAAATCGTGATGAACCTTTAGGCAAGAAGTATCGTGATGAGACGACGACAGAACGACGTCGGCGCGCGCCTGAAAGTGACTTTGGTGCAAAGTATTAAACGTCGCGGCGTTGTTATTATTATTTCATTTCATTTCCGTCATTTGGCAGACACCCTTATCCAGAGCGACGTTCATTTATGTCATTTTATGCAGCTGAGCGGTTGAAGATTAAGGGCCCTGCTCAAGGGCCCAGTAGTAGCAGCTTGGGGGTAGGATTTGAACTCACGACCTTCCGATCAGTAGTCCAACGTCTTACCCCTGAACTACCACCGTCCTAAATGTCACAATATTTATTTTATTTTATTTTATTTATTTTAAGGAAGGATGACTGGTCTTCCTCGTCGATGCCCCTTTTTTTTTTACGATAATTTAAATACAAATGTATCCATTTTTTTTATTTTTTTTTTTTCTTCAAAAAGGCCTCATTCGTAAACATGCGAGACCTTTTGATTAGACAGGATACTGGCTTTAGGTTAGACTTCAGATTCACACATTAAGAAGAAAAAAAAAGTGAAAGTTGGGTATGTTGGTAACCCTTGGTGAAACGCCCAGTGAGTATTGCTTAGACACTGATCCTACGTTCCGGTACGTCCCCTAAACGCCCGTGTGCACAACCCATACATCATACGTGCGAAGAAATGTGTAGTGTTGATCAAGCTTATGTTTTTAGCGTACTCAGCGCTGGGGGGAAACTCCACATGGTGTGTTATTATTATAATTATTATTACTATTACATAGGTGTTATGATTCTAGAGCTACTGGGAAACGAAACAAGGGCATCGGATACGTTGTGTCGAAAGGGGCGGGGCTGCCAGACGGTTTGAGAACTCCACTAGGGCGTAAGTTCAGAGCAAACTCATTTTACGTTTCTTTCTGCGGAAGCCGAGCGTTTCAGTCGAGTGCACAGTGTTCAGTGTACAGATACAGCTGATGCTACGTGATTTCAGACGGAGCCGGCGGGTTGGGAGTTATTTTGGCCGGCTGAGCAGAGCGACAAAGTAAAAAAAAAAACAAAACAAAAAATAATAATAATTAAATAAAAAATCAGCAGCGATCAGGAACAAACGAAGGAGTCGAACGTCAGGTGGTGCAGGAAAAGTACTAAAAACGGTAACTTATTTATTGCTAAATTATTTCTTTGTTGTTCGTATCTATAACAAAACGTTAGCAGACGTCTGCCGGTGGGGAAACGCTGACAGGAGGTCGACGAGTCGACTAGTAACGGAATGGGACAAAACACTGATGAGCAAACGTGCGGCGTACGACGCAGAAGTCGCGCAGCGGCGGAGCTCGGACGATCCTTCATTTTGATTCTCCGGGGGTCGTGGGAAAGCTATGCTCAACAGACAGAAAAGCAGCAGGATCAGGAGTGCGTGTTGGGATGGATGGCAGTGTGTGTGCTGATGGAACAAACCGTTTCAGCATCCGCTAAATGGCAAAAACGTGTGTGATAGAATCTACAAAACATAATTGTGACGTTCTCTGGACACAGAAAACAGGATAATTAATACAGATGAACATCGGCAGAGAAGCAGCGAGTCTCAAAACTCTCTCTCACACACACAGATACAAGTGAAATCCGTGGCATTCCCTAGAAGGCCTTGTTCTCCAGGCGGTCCAGGATGGCCTGGATCTTCTGCACGGCCTCTTTGCGGGCCGAGCGCACGGCGTCCTGGCCGTGAGTCTCCACCGAGTCCAGCACCAGCAGCTCTTTGGTGAGCAGCTCCTCCAGACAGCGGTAGCTCTTGTCCGTCTTTTTGCCCACGAACTCATCCACGTCCTCCTGCAGCAGATGGACCCTGGCCAGTACCTCCTGCACCCGAGCCAGGCCCGGGTTATTGCTGCTCGGAGGCTGTGGGGCAGACGCCGCAGACGTTGTGGAAGGAGGAGGAGGAGGGTCTCTCTGCTGCGGGGCCGGTTTGGGCAGGGTTCCGCCCCCAGAGGACGTTCTGTTGTAGATCTGCGGCGGGGCGCTGAACTCCACCGGTTTGTTTGGAGGCGGGTTAGGGGCGGGGTTGGAGTTCGGCGTGCTGGGTCGAGGTTTCGGTTGGTTTCGGTTGTTCAGATGACCCGGATACGGCGGTTCCTGGGGACACAGAGGAAATAGAGATAGCAACAAAAAAAAAAGGAGAGACATAACTCACACTGGTTTATGCGAGACATGGTACATGTGTGTGTGTGTGTTTACCTTGTGCTTGATGTGATCGTATGGAGGCGGAGCCGGCCCGTGCCAGGGCGGAGGGTGCGGAGGGCGTGTGTGGTTGGGGTAGTGCGCTTGGGGTCCGTATCCCGCCGAATGAGCCCAGGGTTCCGGCTGAGGGCGAGACGGGACAGACTGCTGGGCGGGGTAGGGGGCGTTAGGGGGGCAGCCGTCACTGTAGGGCGGGTACGAGCCGGGTGGAAACCCAGGAGCCTGACAGAGGAGTGAAGGATGAAACAGATAAATATATCAAACACACTGGGTGGATGTACGGGACATAGCGGGACGGTGTCCTCACCCCTTGGCAGTGCGGCACAGGGTACGGGGGCTGAGGGGAGCCGGCTGTGGTTCGGTCCTGTCCGTGGTACTGCGGCTGTCTGGGAGGCATCTGTTCGCTGCAGTAGAACGGGTTGGATGGGTGAAGCACGTTCAGAGGGTACTGCCCCGGGGTATACACTCCGTTCGGATAGGCCGGGATTGCCTAGAAAAGCGCAGAACCCAGAGTTAGTTGTTCATCCTCGAGATCGTTCGTCTAAGAGTCTTAGTCTGGTTCTCTGACAGTGCTGGGGTTTGAACTTACAACCTAAAGGTCATTGGGGCAGAAGCTTAAAACCTACGAGGAGCTGCAGTCCAGATGTTAAAATCCAAAGCCTCCTCGATTGATCTCCCTGATCCTAACACCGTCACACCTGGAACCCCCTCAAAGTCTGTTATCTTTAAAGGAGTTCCCGTTCTTCTGACGATCTCAGAGGAGAGAGGAGGCTTTTGGGTCAAGGATACACATGTTGCCTTGGATGCTCAAGTCGGTTTATTATTACTCATCATCTCCCGAACAATAGAAATAAACTAAAATGCATTTCCGCCGAGAAAATGCAAAGTGTGCTTGCTGAAATGTTGCCAGCAGCAGCAAGAACATTAATAACTCCTCAAGGTCCTAGAGAGCGCCAGTTTTGGCATGGAATTGGGCGGAAAAGCACACAAATGACTCCTCAAGGTCCTAGAGAGCGCCGGTTTTGGCATGGAATTGGGCGGAAAAGCACACAAATGACTCCTCAAGGTCTTAGAGAGCACTGGTTTGGGCGTGGAATTGGGCAGAAAAGCACACAAATGATTCCTTGAGGTCCTAGAGAGCGCCGGGTTTTCACGGAATTTGGCAGAAAAATGGGAATACCGAACGAACGACAAGGGGTAACATAACCATTTGATCACGCCATCATACCCAGATTAGCACGGATGTCTCAGAGTTGGAACGGAGTCTCTAGCTCGAAAGCCCTAAGAAGAGTAGGGGGCGGAAAAAACGGGCGAACGGAATAATAAAAATAAGAATAAAACTTAAGAAGAACAATAGTGTTCCTGCAGAGCAAGCACAGTAATTACGAGCACAAACGAAGGTCATTTAACAGGCGTTTCTTTATATACGGAGGAGACAGGCAAGAAATTGGATAATGTTCAGACTCAGATCTCAACATCAATAATTACATTCAGGAAAGCCAGTTTAACCTGTCGCGTCAGTCAGCAACGGAGGTGATTCAGAAAGGGCCATCCCGGATCCTTTCCTTGCACTCTTCCTCCTCTTGTGCAGTTCAGATCTAAGGAAAGGAAGTCATGAGGGTGCAAGGAAAGGAACCAGAAGCTCCCCGGAACGCCCCACAGTATGCTTGACCTCCGACCACTCATAAAGGGAGAAAAAAAAAAAATCAATACTATGTCAGGTGTTTTCCAGTACCTGGGGATTGTACGGCGCCTGTCCGTTGATCTCGCCTCCGGACGGGTATGCGTTACTGTACGGCCCGGCCGGAGGAGGGTACCAGTAGTTGGGTGGATACCCGCAGTACGGGGTTGAATCCTGCTGTCGGACAGGGAGACACTCACATCAGGATTAACAAACACCACACTGTTTGTATAATGACTTACAGGAGAACTTTCCCCAGGACACATCTGTTTTAGATCATTTTAATCATGTTATTAATAAAAAGGTCATATCTGAGTCAGTCATGGGTTAACTAATCTGTACAGGGAAAGTGAGTACAACAGTGTAATCTAATGTCAGGGTTCTTACAAGACATGTTGAGAAGTGCAAAACTAATCCCCAGGCTCTGATCCATCCACTCTGATCACTCAGGATCCTAAAATAGGATGCTACAGGAGGATTTAATTGACTGATTGATTAATGTAATCATTAGGAATCTGCTCAAACACCTGTGTTTGTTTACACCTCATACATGCTGCTAGCTCCAGGACTGCACGCGCTCTTGCTAATTCCCTCATTAATATAGTTTCCAAACACGCCTAGCCTTAGTAAACCTGCTGTTCTGCCCTAATAAAGGAATTCAACCGGCTTAAAGAGTGAATAAGAGGGAATAAAGCCCTCCTCTGGGGATGCTGAAGGCTAGTCAGGTTAAGCTAACTGCTGTGTAACCTCTAAGCACTTCCGCATTGTGAGAGTTCGCGTCACTCGTTAGAACAACACCTGATTTATTTTCATGCATTACTGAATCGTGCGTTTCCGACATGTCTCCAGGCCTCGCCTTGTTTTCAGCAGGATTCCGGCTTTATTTTTTAATTTGTTGCCATAGTGACCAGAGGAAAAGTTAGCACGCGCGGCTTAGCCGATATAAACCTATGTGAACCAGGCTAGCTTCATAGGTCGCAACCAGGAATAAAAATTGAATAAATTAAATACCATGGTGTTATTCCAGCTGTATGCGTTTCCTATGGAGGTATATCCGTCTGATTTAGGACCTGAACTCGTTTCCTGACGCGTGAGCCATCCGGGTGAAGCGTCCAAGGCTAAAGCTAGCCGTCTCTCAGGGTTTTTTTTTTTTTACCCCAACCACTTTCCGGCATTTCCTGCCCTGGTTACTGGGATTGGCTAGTTCGGCGGATGATCGGGGAATCCACCAATAGAATTCACATTACGCTGAGGCCGTAGCCAATCGTGTGTGAGGAGGCGGGATTACATGAGGAATTAGTGTGTGGGGAAAAACGCCGCCTTTCACACGGATTAAAACTCATTTAAAATTAATCTGGAATTTCCATAACGGTTGCAGAATTATAAAACAGACTTTATGAATATATGTATATATGTTTAATAATTTATGTCTAGATAATCAGTGGTTTAAAACAGTTTTTCGACTGGGGCGCGCGTACGTCACATGAACTAACCAATCATAATCAGCCATTCGATGACGCCGGTGACGTAGGCGCAAACGAAACTGAAAAATAATCTCGTTCATGAAGCGGGGCTTTGATTACGCGATGTCACATCGGTGTAGAATGTTTTTTAGGAATTTATTCCGTCAGTCAAATTAAAATAAATAAATGTAAGCCAGCATATAAACGAACGGTCTTTTTGTTGCTATAAAGAGGCAGAACGAACCGGAAGCACTTTCCACAGCGTCACTTCCGGTGAAATAAGGCTACATGTTTCAAATGGTCCATGACTTGATAGTTTTATTCCGCACAAAATCTCAACAAATGTGATTTAAAAATGAATTACATGCCGGGGACAGCTAGCCTCATCGAGGACATCGACAGTAAGATCATTTAACTGTTTATTTAAATATTTTACCATCAAGGATGCAGTCGGCCTTCTGTTTACACACACACTGTGAGAGGGAGAGAGAGAGAGTGTGTGTGTGTGTGTGTGAGAGTGAGAGAGAGAGTGTGTGTGAGAGAGAGAGTGTGTGTGTGTGTGTGTGAGAGAGTGAGTGTGTGTGTGAGAGTGAGAGAGAGAGTGTGTGTGTGAGTGAGAGAGAGAGTGTGTGTGTGAGTGAGAGAGAGAGTGTGTGTGTGTGAGAGAGAGAGTGTGTGTGTGTGTGAGAGAGAGTGTGTGTGTGTGAGAGAGAGAGTGTGTGTGTGTGTGAGAGAGAGTGTGTGTGTGTGTGTGAGAGAGAGTGTGTGTGAGAGAGAGTGTGTGTGTGTGTGAGAGAGAGTGTGTGTGTGTGTGAGAGAGAGTGTGTGTGTGTGTGAG
>JAQLOM010000038.1:22965834-22977345 GCA_030068315.1 Chrysichthys thysi | reverse complement strand
AGATCCCAGTGAGCGACAGACTGCAGTGATTCTGTGAGTTGTAGTGAAAGTCACACACAATAATCCTCCTCCTCTCCTCCTCTCTGGTCTCTCTCACACCAGCCACCAGTCATTTTAAAGATAACCTGCAGGTTATTTTATTTTATGTATTTTTACTATATATTTTGTATTAATTATTTTTATATAAATATTTATGGGTTGTGAAACGAATTATCTGAGTTCCCATTATTTCTTATGGGGAAATTCGCTGTGATATACGAGTGCTTTGGATTTCAAGCATGTTTCCAGAATGAATTATTCTCACAATCCAAGGTTCCACTGTATTATTATATTATTATATATTAGACTCCATCCTACTTATTCATGTATTAACATGACAGAATCAATTTCAATCGTTTTTTCTTGTGTTTAGTAATTGATATCTCTCTCTGTCTCTCTCTCTCTCTAGCCGAGAGCGGTGTACTGTAAGGACGTGTTGGACATTGAGCAGTTTTCCACTGTTAAAGGAGTAAATCTGGACCAAACCGATAACGATTTCTACTCCAAGTTTGCCACTGGCAGCGTCTCTATACCATGGCAGAATGAGGTGAGTGCGCGCGTGTGTGTTTTGTAATGCTTTATTAATTATCTAGTAGACCTTTATAGATTGTAGGCAGTTTAATCTCAGTGGCTGTTGGACATTTGGACATTATTTAAATGTAATTTTAGGTGTGTTGTCTTTACTCTTCCTTAAAGACTCGTGCTCGTAATATACCTGGCTTCTGATATTTTTAGTACTTTTAAATCCCACCTCCTTCACTCTGATTGGATAGTAGTGTTTACTCAAAAGCGGCCTGATGACTGGAAACTCGAGAAGTTATTCACATCTCCATAGCAACCACAGCAACACAATGGAGAAGTGACAGAGACGTCTCTAGCAGCAGGGATATGAAGAGATCTTTCTCCATCTGAGAGCTGAAAATAAGGCCAAGAATAATAGAGCAGACAAAACCCCAAATAATACACTATGCTCTGATAATAATAGTAATAATAATAATAATAATAATAATAATAATAATAATAAATGCATGTATGAATTTAAATATTAGCTATTTTTATTTTTTAAATAAAAATAAATATTTTTTTGAAATATAAATATTTAACATTTAATAATATTTGTGTATGATGCCCATTTAAATATTTTATATTGTCATAACTTATTGATGAAAGTCTACATATTTTTCCAGACATTATTTTAATTTTAATTTCTTTTATGAACCTTTAGATTTGGAAGATATATATATCTTATTAAAAAATATCTTTTATACATACATTTTTGTATATGTATGTATCGTTGAGTTGATGGGAATAATCTTCGCTGAATATTTCATATTTTAGGAAATGATCCGTTATAATTATTGTAGATACGGCAGATACACTGTAAACAATGATATCTTCTCTTGTCACTGTTAACACACACTCGTTAATTCGTTCTCCTATCTCGTTGCAGATGATTGAGACGGAGTGTTTTAGTGACCTTAATGTGTTCGGGCCTCAGGGGACGCGATCCCCGGACCTGGACTGGGCTCAGCCTCCCGAGGCTCCTCGCCGCAGCCTGCTGGACCGCATCTTCAGGAGGAACGTGAGGATCTCCTCCTCCTCCTCATCACACACAGAGGAGCCGGCCCGAGAACACAACAGCTAACTATAGACCAGGTTCTACACACACACACACACACACACACACACACACACACACACACACACACGGCTGTGTATATACAGTAAATCTTCATATCGGCCCACAAAGTGTCACCTTCTTATCTTCTTCTCCATTCTTCTTTTCAGCATCCAGAGGCGACCGTCGCTCACAGCCGAGTCTCGTCTTCCAGCGTCAACTCCGTGTTGACTCAGTGTCAAACTCCGCCCCCTAGTGGACCGACGCCTGCAGGACTACAGGGAACCAGAACGAGTGATGAATAGATAGATAGAGAAAGAGAAACGCTCATGGAAATGAGGATGGTTTTTTTCGTCCTTGAATTTGCCAACGCGTTCCCGCTGGAGGGCAGGAGACGAAGCGACTCAGCTTTGGAGACGATAAAGACTTTCTTTCTTTTTTTTTTTTGTCTTTGGGTTTTTTGTTTTTGTTTTTGTTTTTTTTTTAACTGAAAAGGAGAACTTTTAGCCCTCACCTCATGCTCCCTCAGGATTGCTGGACCAGAATTTTAAAATAAAAAAAACAAAACAAAACAAAACAAAAACACAAAAACATAAAGAGCCACTGACAATGACGGAATATTAAACTCTTTATTATTCAGGGGATTTTACCGAGGCCTCCACAGGGAAGGGGATGAGGGGATGACGAGGGCTTTTACCCTTCGCTTTAGGAGGGAAAGGCTAAAGGAGTGGACTGAAGAGACTACACACACTCGATACAAACAGGCCTTCAATCATTCACACTCTCTCGCTCTTTCCTTCTCCTCCGTCCTTCTATCAATCCACACTCGACGACACGATGCGACACACACCTCCAAACCTCCACATTGCCTTGCGTTTTTACACTCAGGCCAAAGATACGACACGTACTTAAAAATTCGGTTGCTGTCATTTTTGTTTGAGGTTAGGGCTAAAATAGCACAATGTAGTTGGACAGTTGCTAGTCGCTAATTTTCAACGTTTGTGTATCCGTAAAAGGGACGCTTTATCAAAAAAAATAAACAAAATAAAATTCTCAGAAATCACTTATGACAAATCTTATGTTATCTTTTGTAAAACTATGAACAATTATGGTTATGACTTGTAAATCCTCTCAGAAATCCTGTCAGTTTAGCTCATTTTAATGAGCACAATTCTGAAAATGATTCCTTTTCTTTCAAAAATCCTGTCAGGTTTGCTCATGTTAGCTAGCCAGCCAAGCGTTTACAATAGAGATGAAAAAATCTATCTGGTTAGCCTTAAAAAAAAAAAAAAGGACTGCTAGGGTAATGTGTGTTAGCTGGTTAGCATTAGCAGTGAAGGTTGCTAATATTTTTACAGATATATCTCAAAAAAATCCTTTCAGAAATCTTGGCTAGTGCGCACTAGAAAGCTGGCTAGCATGATTAGAGCAGATTGTAAACGTTCATCCATATGACCTTACGAATGCTGTCAAAAAATCCTGTCAGGTTAGGAATACGATCCAAAAATCCTCTCAGAAATCCTGTCAGGTTAGCTCATATTAGCTAGCTACGTAGTTTTTATTAACCTGACTTAAAAATCCTCTCATGTTAGTTAGTGTTAGCCAGCTAGGATTTGTAGTGAAGATTGTGAACTTGTATGAATATTGTTGTCAGGACTCTTGAGAAGTTAGCGTGTGTTAGATAGCTAGCCCATGCTAGCAGTGAAAATTACATACGTGTGTAAATACGATTTAAGAATTCTCAAAAAAAAAAAAAAAAAAAAAAGAAAAATTAAAAAATCCTGTCCGGTCAGCTTATCGAAGCTAGTTAGAATGAAATAAGAATAATAAACATAAACATTTTCCAGAAATCCTGTCAGGTTAGCAGTTAGCATGTTTCACATGATTTTTTTTTTTTAGATGAAGCGTCCCTTTAAAAAAAAACAACAACCCACATATCTAAAGCATTTGGCAGCTTTATAAGTTTGAGGACAGAGCTCAACCCTCGCTATCCACTTGTATGAGGATGCTCATCACTTCCTGTGTGCGATATAAAGGAAATTAGCCAAATATGGAGTCAGAAAAGTGGCGGTGGTCTTTTCAAACCAGCAGATACACAGATTGACAGCACAACAGCCAATCAGGGAGCTTCACTTCATCCCTCTCAGCTTAGATTTCCACCCTTTAAAGGTTTAAGAATCAGATGTGAAAGTCTGTGGTGGTGATTAGCTACCTGTGGCTAGTCGGTCGTCCTCATTCTCTCTATGCTGCCTAGCTAGTGTTATATTGCTAACCCTGTGTTAACACAGCAGCCATATTTTCTACTCGCATTGCCAAAATCTAAATATCCTTTGCTAGTAGACGTTAACGACTCAATGTTACAGCTGGTTCTGGGGGTAACCTTGCTAACATCTACAGAATATAGTGGTTACATTCACAAATGTTCCTAGAAGTTTAGTATTCTGCTGCATTGCACAGTCAGTTTATTAAAGTTTCTTAAAATATACATACAGGCTAATAAAAACCAGAATTAACAGACAATTTTGATAGCAAGGTATGTGTCGTCATTCCCACAGTTGTTTACACTAGCTAGCGTCATAAAAAAAAAATTCAATCATGCGTAGAAAATAATTCCCTCTGTTCCTCACTCCGATTGGCTAACACTTTTCTTCTCATTTGCATCTTTACGTTCGTACGATCTAAGAACTGTCGTAAATACGAAGTCTCGACTTAAAGTCGGCACATTATCATCGGTTAAAGATGCATTTCCAAAGACGCACTTTGGACACCATCGTGATCCTCGAGTTTCCGATTTGTTACTAAGCTAAAATTCTGAACTTCTTAATATGTCAGAATTACATCTGTAAACACTGGTTCCGTATAACGTGATCAAATGTTGACTAAGTTAGCTAACGTTAACGGTGCACTTGGATGGTTTTGTAGTTAAAACTTTGCAACTCTTGAAGCATTTGTCTTGTCCCTTAGCCCCGCCCACTTCTCTTTGCCAATTCTGTCGCTCTGAATGACCAGCTTTTGCTGGCAGTGTAAACGCAGGGTAATGAAGAAATGATGTATGTGCCAAAACCTGCTGGCTGAAACATGAAGGAGAACCAGTCGAGGGCTTTCTTTGTGGTCAATTTCTTTTTCAGTCCATCAGCAGTGTAAAAAGTCTCAGTGGAATTTGAAAGTTGACCCTGATCATTCACAAAGAGTGGTGAATATTTGTAAGTTGAAGCAACCAGACTTGTGTTATGGTGGTGCTTCATAAAAGTGCATCACATCGCCCTGCATTATCTTGTATCAGACTGAACTGGTAGCTGCTTTAGAAGGATATTTCAAACTTCGTTTGTTCGTTTGTTGAGATATATCGTATCGTACCATCTCGAAAGTGACGACACAAGTCCAGGCGCCTCGTTGTACTCCTCGGAGACTCTCTGCGACTTGCGCGACAGAAAAACCTTCACAGACATTCATCTCTCCACTTTGCTCATCTCCAGAATGTCACCACGCGTGACGCTAACGAACACAGCATCAACAAATGCAGCTCTCCTTCCAGTCTCGGCAGTTTTTCAGGAACCCGAGACGTTTTCACTGTACTGTTTACACTCAGTAAAGCAGGTTCACCTTAAACCAGCATACCTCAACATACCACTTCACTCATCTACTTTCCACAGCATTACAGTTTAACACCACTCCGTGTCATTGAGACGCCCCACGCAGTGGCTAACGCCTGCGTTCTTTTAGCTTCAGATGCATGGTGGTGAAGTATCATGGATTTAGACTGAATGTCAAGCAGATAGAGCATTTAAGTGCTTTTATTGAATATTTTTGAAATAATGGTTTAAGAACTGCGTAAGGAATGGGCGTCTGCTATTTATTACTATCATGTATCAGTCGTTACGATCGCGGTCATGGCGTGTCTCGGAGACAGGCGTGTTACTTCGGATTGAGAAATCTGCCAAATGTAAAGTCAGCGCATGCGGTTCATTACAATAGTAGATGAGATTAAACGTTAAAGACAAAGTGAGTTCGAAATAGGGTGCCTAAAATGAAACTGTGCCATTCTAGATAAAAAAAGATGCCTAGGTAATTCAAAGTAGGCATGTGCTGATAAATGATTGCGAATTGATATTCTGTAATATTTGTTATCAGCTGGTCCCTGTCTAGCTACAGGAAGCCAGATTAACAATCACTGATGATGCTAATCTAGCTAGCTAGTTAGCTAGCTAAAGTCCTATTGGGGAGGATGACTGTCTTCTAAGATCAATTGTTTTGGGCAAATCTGATGGAGTATCCTTTTTGGAAAAGGCGAGTGCTCCATTTTAGTCTGTCAAAGGCAAAACGTAAGTTAACATACAAATTTTATGCTAATATCATGCTAAGTACTCTTTGTGACATGGAAGGTTAACATCAGCACATGCCTGCTGAGGAGTTGTGTAGTATTAGTGCGATAAAGCTAGATGTTTATAATAAACATTAACAGGGAGTTGTTGTGATTTCAGTAAAAACCTTTCGGGTCCAGTTATTTCTAATCATTCGTATACAGATATTCCTTTGTAATAACTGTGTAGGGACAGAGAGCCAGTTCTTTTCAGATAAGCTAGATATTTCCAGTTACATTTCCTATAAGTACCGTTTAGTAGACATGAACTTTTCTCTAGTCGTCCCCCGATGTGTGCGGCGGGGAAGATGAACGCGAGAGCCGAGTGGCCGGTGCGAGCGTGTACAGGATTGTGTCACATAGCTGTTAGCAGTGGTGAGAACCTGTGTAGTGCCACAATCAGGGTTACGTTGCGTGATGGGTTTTGTGTTTTTCCTTTTCTTTTTCTTTTTCTTTTTCTTTTTTTTTACGTGTCCCGTTTCTCTCCCAGGAAGCAGGCCTGGATTTTAACGAGGAAATCGGATACGCTCGCGAGTTTTTTCCTTTCTTCCTTTGCCGTTAATGCCTTGTGTCGTGTAGGCCTGTTCGTATGTAGTAATGGAGCATCGTGATTCACTGCAGTGATTTGATTCTTTCAAATGACTCATTTAAATGAATCAAGCTCAAGATTTATAATTCTTATTTTTTTAGATTGTGTAATTTGTGTCACTCGGCACCCTTGTTGGAGAAGATCCAACAACATAGGAAAGCTAGCAGCTAGCAACGTCACCTAAGATAATTAATAAGAAAAAAGACGTATCGGTCCATCAAGTTATTCTGACAGACAATGATTACTCGGCTAACTAGTTACATTCACCGCAGGAGGTGTTTACTCGCTAGCTAGTTTGGTTAGCCAGAGCTCTTTACTGAGAAATGTTGACGCAAACATCTGTATTAGGTTAAGCTCACACAGACGTCATTGAGCATGTTAATCTACACTGTACCACCTCCAGTTTTCATATCTATAATTGGAGCTAAACAGCTAAGAAATGCATAATTCAGGCAGCAAATTGTTAGCTAGTCAAGTTTGGATGACGCGGACATCAACGCAGGAGCTTGCTGCTAGCTGGCTAACTCTTCTAAGGAAAGCGGTAAAAGTCAGAACAAAGTTAGCTAGCTAGTGTAATTTACCAACTTTCTTCCTAATGCAGAAGTCAGAACAAACTTCCACATTATGATCTGGCAGTACTAAATAAGTACAGGCAATGCCAAACAGTTCCTGTTGATTTCATTACATCACCCTAATCGTTTATCTAATATTCTAGCAAACCTGGTTGGCTAGTTAGCACCAGGCAAGGTAACATTACCCATTCTGATTCAGATGATTTGAACTGATTCACCTGATTCACATAACTGAGTCGTTTCTGAGAGTGAATCCTTTTGACGAATGGCCCATTACTGTTAGTCGGAAAGAAGACTTTAGCATTCGTAGATGCAGTACCGTACATCGTGATTGGTTAAGACTGATTAGGCTGTCGTGTTAGGTGTTGCTGTATTTTTGTAGAGTGTTTCCATCCTGGCGTGCTGATGATTTTTTAAGCGTTCGTGACATTTCAAAGCGAGGGCCTGATGACGGCATAACAATGTTGATTTTATTTGCTAATATGTCATTCCCCTGTGTCTTATTTGGAGCATGATATTTCTATTTCAATGCATTAGCATTACACATGTACACTCGATGTATTATAATATTAATAATGTATGTTTTCCATATGCGATATGACAAATGATTTGTTGTGTGACTAGGCATGTGCGGATAATCGGTTAAAGCGTGATCGATTCGGACGCAGGCTGCCTGTTAAGTCAATGGCGTATGTAATCTCATGCTAGCAGACTTGGCTGAACAATATAAAAAGCTAGGAAACATCACATTTAGTGGTAATGACACAATAAAATAGTCTCGCTAACCTTAGCGAGGTTATTATTCGAAACAGGCTAGCTATGTGGCGAAAGATTAACATAAACGTGTGCAATTTGGAAAGGTAGCCTTTTTGTTTGCTGTGACACAAAACGCATTTAAAAACATGACGGATAAATTTGTGACAAACGTTAGCTAGTTTTGACAATAACGAAACACGGATTATCAGCACGTGCCTAGTAGTGACATAGCTAATATGCTGCATTAAAGGGACATTGCCTTCTTTTTAAACAATGACCAAACGATAAAAAACAGTGAACCGGAAGTGTGATTTTTACCCGTCGTCCCTCGACGTGATTTTTATTATTTTTTTTTTCATTTCAACTGCAGGAGACGACGGGATTCACGGTTCTCGTTTCTCATTTCTCATCGCGAGAGTCAAATCCAAACGAAGTGCCTCCTTTTTAGCCGTGCAGTCCGGGTAGTGCCCACGTCAAGGTTTGCACTTTGTGTGTCACTTCTGTTCATTGTCTGCGTGCGTGACACACACTTTTACACACACACACACACACATACATAAACACACACACACAAACAAACACACACACACATACATACAAACACACACATACATATACGCACATGTGATTTGAAGAGAGACGTGTCATACTACGCTGATTGCATGTGAAGCCGAACCTGTCAAAGTCCTTCTGAATAAAACCTGTGCTGGCCTGAACACGACTCTGGGACTTCTTTGGCAAACTTTAGCTGATTCTTTTTACAACATATGATTGAACAGACTGTGTGGAGACATATTACAGTATAGCTTAGTTTACCTTTTTTAACCGGCAGGCTAGCATTTTGAGCATTTAGCTTGCTTTCCTAAAACCTCTGCTTGACATTCATGTATAGTTTAGCTAGCTCCTAGCTAGCTATCACAGTATCCATTTTGCCCTGTTCATGCATTGCTGTAGACTTAGCAACAGCTAATTTGAGGATGTGAATAAATAACAGCTCAGAGCATCTCTGAGTGATCGTGAATAGCCAACATTTTTGGAAATTGTGATTTTCTGAGAATTCAGTGAATGCTAAGTGTATGTACAGCGTATGTTTAATCACAAAGGCTTTTCTTAGGAATTTGTCAAAATATCTGCGGTAAATGTTGATCCTCCTGATGGGTCTGTTTCATTTTCTCAGTCACTATGTCCATATAAAAGTCTCAACATCTATATGCTAGCTAGAAAAATGTGTCAGCATCTATCCTCGTTAGCCTGGGCTTGGTGTTCACAGTTTTCAAATGGTTTACTCAAATTCCTAAATTCACAATGTTATTGTTGTTCTGAGTGCAGCCTGGAAACATAGACCTTGCTCACAAGCTAGCTAAGTGTAAAATTCTAGTGTAATTTTACTCGTACGGAGACGTTTTCCAACATATCTGAGGTAAATGTTGACGTTTGGCGATGGTTCTGTGTCGTTTCCTCAGTCAGTATATCTGTATAAATGAGTTCATGGCTGTGTGTCCCTGGAAAAGAAAAATATTAGGATTAGATTTTAGCTAGCGTATACTCGCTGTTTGCATTTCCTGGTTGACTAGAAACAATGTTCTCACATAGTTCTCACCATTTGAACAGTAAATATAAGCTATTGTGTGTTTGCTTTCACAAGTTCCACATTTGAACGTTGCGTTAATTAGTGCTATCACAGCATGGCAGGAAGAACGATACCAGTCATATTTATCTTAGTATTCGATAACAAAGTATTGCAGAACAGCATATCAGGCATATTTTTCAAAATGGTTGCAGTATGACCAAACTGAGACATATTCTTGTCTCTTCCCTCCCACTTACCACAGAAGGTCAGGGGTATAAATCATGTCTTGGGGCTGGAGTGACGCTACGTTAAGGGTTAAGGTTATTTCACTCATGTGGCTCATTCATTTCTCTCTCTGATGGTCTTGAACGTGTCAGATATGTGTGTGCGTGTGTGTGTGTGTGTGTGTGTGTGTGTGTGTGTGTGTGGGATCCTAAGTCACTAAGCTAATATTTTCACAAAGTGTGTGATAGATACGGAGAGCAAGGCTGGAGCTCGAGTTACGCAAGAGCCGGCTAACGATGACTCGGCTGTTACTAATCGACTGATTTTATAGGCCGTACACCAAGAACTAGCGTTCGAGAGAATTCTTATGAACATTCAGACTGGCTAAACTGGCTAAAAAAGACTGAAGACTATTTAACACAGATAGCTAGCTAGCGAACACCCTGCTTGCTAATCAGCTAATTAAGGGCTTGTACAAGAAGGATGCTAAACACACAAGACGTAATAGATCGCAGTGTTTCTGTGTACTAGCTTGTTCATAAAATGGCTGATGTTAAAGTAGGAGCACTAAATACACCACTTACACACCATGGATATTTAAGACTGACCTGTAATGTAGTAAATGGCGTAGGAAAAGTTGCAGCAAAGGCTTCTGGGTAAATAATACCATTGTTACCTAGAGGAAAGGTTATTTTGTTTACACAGAGAAAGAAGATCATTAATCCACTGTGGAAGCGTCTCAAAGCACACTGACTAGTCACTATGTAGGACACGTAGACACCAATAACAGTCTGCTGTGGACGTGTCCCAAACTACACCCCCAATTCACTATACAGACCACATGAACACCACTGTGGACGTGTCCCAAACTACACACTTTGTTCATTATACAGTCCACATGAACACCACTGTGGACGTGTCCCAAACCACACACTTTGTTCATTATACAGACCGCATGAACACCTCTGTGGATGTGTCCCAAACTACACACCCTGTTCATTATACAGACCACATGAACACCACTGTGGACGTGTCCCAAACCACACATTCTGTTCATTATACAGACCACATGAACACCACTGTGGACATGTCCCAAACCACACACTCTGTTCATTATACAGACCACATGAACACCACTGTGGACGTGTCCCATACTACAGATTCTGTTCATTATACAGTCCACATGAACATCACTGTGGACATGTCCCAAACCACACACTCTGTTCATTATACAGTCCACATGAACACCACTGTGGACGTGTCCCAAACCACACACTCTGTTCATTATACAGACCACATGAACACCACTGTGGACGTGTCCCAAACTACCCCCACAATTCACTATACAGACCACATGAACACCACTGTGGACATGTCCCAAACCACACACTTTGTTCATTATACAGTCCACATGAACACCACTGTGGACGTGTCCCAAACCACACACTCTGTTCATTATACAGACCGCATGAACACCACTGTGGACTTGTCCCAAACTACACCCCCAATTCATTATACAGACCACATGAACACCACTGTGGACGTGTCCCAAACCACACGCTCTGTTCATTATACAGACCGCATGAACACCACTGTGGACTTGTCCCAAACTACACCCCCAATTCACTATACAGACCACATGAACACCACTGTGGACATGTCCCAAACCACACCCCCAATTCACTATACAGACCACATGAACACCACTGTGGACATTTCCCAAACCACACGCTCTGTTCATTATACAGACCATATGAACACCACTGTGGACGTGTCCCAAAC
>JAQLOM010000038.1:22876108-22888219 GCA_030068315.1 Chrysichthys thysi | reverse complement strand
TCCACACAGAAAGGCACCCGTGCCGAACCCGGGGCTCGAACCCAGGACCTTCTCGCTGTGAGGCGACAGTGCTAACCTCTCAGCCACCGTGCCGCCCCACACAGGAATTATCTCGTAAATTTCTTTGTTACTTATTTTGGCTTGCATCTACATGACGTTATGGATGATGCTGCTGCCACAGGATTGGCTGATTAGATAACTGCATGACTGCAGAGGTGTACATGTGTTCTTAATAAAGTGGATGGTGAGTGTATACGGTGATGTCTAGTTTGCAGTAGTGGGTATTAGCCCTTTATGGTATGAATTTTTACTTTAGAGGGGAAAAATATGTTACCCTATTTTTTGGGAGTTTGGGGGTCCTTTTTATTCATATATCAATCATAAAATATGTCTCCCCTGCCTCCCCTGACCAGATTTTGGTTTGTTGCCTCAGGGTACAAAGGGTAAAAAGGGTACAAAAACACCAAGGTTTTCTATATTATATAAGTGGAATGAGCAACAAACCAGCACATTATACATTACAAAAAGATATATTTCAGCAAACATCAAACACAAATGGTTTATCAATCAGTGGTATAAAGGTTAGCTTGTGAGGTACTGACTGAATCAGTGTTTCTCTTTTTTTAAAAAAGCAAACTCTGTACTACTCTGTAAGGAACCTGAGGAAGCAGTTGCTGGTGGATGTGAAACAAAGGTGGACATTACATTTTTGGCACTTGGCTTTCGGTATACCTTTGCATCCTGGTACCTTGCATCTCCCCTTTTCATCCATGACTATCAAGTGGGCTGTGAAATCCAGGCACACACCAGGGACTGGAATTGGGGTAGTGGGTCCTCTTCTCTTTCTTTCATATTCCCCAGCAATTGTGGAACTGGGAAGACCTCTCTTGGGCTCCAGATTCTTTCCACTTTTGCACAAGCTTTCCGCAATATACGGCTCGAATGTATAAAGCTTTATCTGGTCCTCTTTTCTCATGCCACTGCTGTTGCGATCTTCAGTTAAAGAAATCCACGTCCAGTTCTCTTCAACTCAGCATCACACATTAAGTTGACACCAGGAAGTCTGCTGCTATGAACAGTACCAGTACAGTGAATTCCCTGCTGAGCAGGTGTGAGTATTACAGGGACACCTGTAAACCAATTGTCAAAAAACAGCTTGTAGTAGGATTGCACCGCTACCGATACCAGTATAGGGTAATGGAGCCGATACTTTGCTAAAATACTTGTACTTGTATTCGTACATAAATTGCCGATACCATGCACCGATACCACTCCTATTTCACAACATCAAACTGATCGCTCTACTCGGCAGTGTGATTTGTTGTCCGACCTGACTTCAATGTCTAAGGGGAGACAATGAGCCGGAAAGTTAACGGGTTCAACAAGCTAGTGTCACTCAAGACCATGGAGCCGGGCTGTGTGCTTAACTTAGGTACGTGCGTATTTATGCTAATGGCGGCAGCTAATCTGCACCCTAGCTCTGCTTCTGACTTTTCTGGTTGCGCAACCACACCCCCCCAGTAAAACCACTCCGATTGGCTGGGTTACTGGTTTTTCTAGTACATTATTGTCATTCGGCAGACACTCTTATCCAGAGCGACTTACATTTATCGCATTTATACAACTGAGCAATTGCAGATTAAGGGCCTTGCTCAAGGATCCAGCAGTGGCAGCTTAGCGGTGCTTGGATTTGAACTCCCAACCTTCCGATCAGTAGGCCAACGCCTTAACCCCCTGAGCTACCACTGGCCCACAACATAGTATTCACGTTGATGACGTGTTCAAGGACACGTAGCGGAAGAGGCGGACGCAACTTGGCTTGAAAAATACAAGAAAATTGGCTATAGGAGCGGATTTTCCAAACAGTCTGCTGCATTAGTGGAGTCATTTTGCAGGCTAGTGATCTGTGAAGGGTTAAAAATCTGGTCGCTGTTCAAAGTCGGGATGATTTTTGGCGGGATGTTTAGGTGGCTGTGTTAGCTATGCAGCACATTATGTTTTTATTTTCTGGTCATATTTACACTTGTCTGATGTGATGACACTGACTTACAGAAGGCCTTTTTTGTTAAAACCAGAACGATTAGTTTATTGTTGGCCTGGAATCGCCTTCTCTTAATCATTTTTGTATTTAGCATTAGTAGACTTTTTGTAATCTGCAAAAGAGAAAATTAAACCTGCCTCCAAATTGATTACACTTTCATGGAAATCCAATTTAAGAAATGGCAAGTACACAAATAAAAATACTCATACTCGTATCGGTTTGTAAAAAAGTGGTATCGGTGCATCCCTAGCTTGTAGTTCTGTTGCATGGGTATTGGCTGTGCCAGGCAAGGAAACAACTCTATCACTTGCTCCTACATCTGTCAGCTCAGAGGGTTGCACAACTCTCCCTGTATATATCTCAAAATTGTGTGGCACTCCATCAGAGCCACCCAAGATGAGTATCTTGTAGCCCCATTTCTTTGGCTTTGCTGGCAGGTATTGTTTCAGCCTTGAAAGGGACCATCTGCTCATCTACAGCCAGTTTCTCCCCCATTGGACTCAGCAGCAGCTTTGAGGTAAGGTGAGTGACCAGTGGGCAGATCTTGTGGAGTAGAGCAACATTATCTCCTTTGCTCTATTCATTGTTGTTGAATTGTAGGTATTTTTTTTTTATGAAATCCCATCTGTTTAGTGCCATTGTGTTGGCTACCTTGGAGACTTGGGTGGCTTTGTTTCAAAACATGCGGCTGCCTGGTACACTATAGTACCCAGGAACTGCTCCAATTCTTTGGTATAAGTTCTTTAAGTTAAGGGGCTTGTTTGCATCACACTGTATAGCATATAGATTTGACTGCTCTACAAATACTTCCTGAATGTCTTCGGAAAAAAAAACATGTTGAAGTATTTGAAGGAGAATATCATCTGATTTTGGAAGGCTGTCCCGTCATTCTGGGCAATCAGTGATACTGGCATTGTGGGGTGTTCTCCATCGGGGTAAGCATCGAACATCTTCCTCAACAACATTTTCATTTTTTTCGTCATACAGAGACTCAATCATTAGACAGGTCATCTCCTTTAAAGAAACCAGGATGCATAAAATTAGAATAGGTCAGATGCTTCTCTTCACCCAGTTCATGTAATGAACACACACATATCTGTTCATTACATACAGTATGTTACTCTGCTGACTGACTCCTGACCTCTTAACTGTCCCTCAAACCTGATTCTGGGGTCGACTCTTTCTCACCATGACTCTCCTCAAGCTCACTGTCAGAAGGAATAAAACCATCCATTATCCATCTCCATCCATGTTATTGCACAAACAAAAGTAGTCTAAGTGCTCATGGATGCCCTGAGGCATCAGACCAAAAACCACAATTTTAGTCCATGATAATATTTTAATTGTTTTAATGACAAGAGAGCTGAAAATATCATGTATGTCACTCACTTTGTAAAATAGCAAACAAAAACGTGTGCACAGTCAGCGCACAAGTTAAGCATGTGTTAACCTAGTGCCTTAAACATCAACACAACTTTCTCTACAATGTGGAATCTCTTTAGTGTACACTACTGTGCTGGCTGCATGACATAACTTTGTAATATTATTAGCATTTGTTTGTATGAAAGTATGTGTAAGTGTGATGTTCCTGCTTGAATTGTCCAGAACAGCTTTGTTATGATTTGTTAGGTGATGAGTCGTGAAGCTATTTGAATCAGTTACGTAGCTTAAAAAGTAAAAACTTAAACTAGCCTGTTTTTATGATGAAGTAGGGGTGATAATTATTTTATCTTTATTTTAAATTTGTGTGTTTGAAATTAGTTTCTCATTTGGTTGATGTTTGCTCTCAGTAATAAAAAATGACTTTAAAGTTTTGGTGTTATGTTATTTTATTTAAACCAGTTTTCCCGAACTGTTGTTTCTATTAAACTCATTAGTAAGATACAATTATATCCTATTAACAAGACCAAGAACAATAAGAGTTTACAAACCCAAATCATTTTAAAGGCTGCAAAATATCATCTAATTATCATTATTGTCAAAGTCCCAGAAAATATTGAGGTATCATTTTTTGCCAATATTGCCCACCCCTAGTGGATATACTGTGTTGATTCTCCCCACTAAATCCTTGTACAGTTTTTGCTTTCTCTCCACGTGCTTGCTCCAGAGGCACAAACAGATGAATGATCATGTTAGTGTGGTTCTCTTGTCAAGGACTGAACCTAACACAGCGCCAGAACTGTAGAGGAACAATTTTTTTTGGTTTTGAGTGCCTACAAAACGAATAGCTAGAGGACCATGAGAAGAAATTGGACCAAAAATATATTGGACTAAAATCCCAGAGTGCACTTTTAATGTCTGCATGTAACCAACTGACGATTAAAGTTTCACATTCGAAGGTTTGTGCATTGAAAAAAATCAGCATAGCTCAACACAGTTGGTAACAATCATACATAAAGTACAGCTACTTTAACCTAACTACACTTTGAAATTAAGTAACCTTATTTTATATTTCCCAGTGTACAGCGTATATCTGAGTGGTTGTACTTTTCACTAAAACAAGTGCCCTACGTCATCCACCCCATGAATATCACATGCAAGACTGATGGTAATCAAGCATACGAAAGCTTTTCATCTTTACGCACCCAAATTTGATTATTCATCTTTCTAGAGATGTTTTCTTATGGTGATGAAAGATGAAGACTGGGTGAACACAAGGGAAGAGGAGGGAGATAAGGCTAGTGTGCTAACTTAGTAACTTGTTGGTTAGCTAGCCAAATTAGTTAGCTAATTTTAGAGATCTTAGAGATTTTGTGGTTAAAACTATAAAAGCCATTGCTTATACTCTCTTACTCTCGTTTAAATGTTTCAAAACATTACTCTTAGCTTCTTATTTTTTGATCTTTCACACTTTCACACAGTTATTTATTTATGAAATGTAAGTACATGTTTTACAAATGTTTTACGCCAGTTTTGTAAGGATATGTTTGATGTAAATAAAAAAGGCTCTTTTTTTTATGTAGATGTGATGTCATTTATGGGGGCGTGGGCCAACTAACTTCACACCTGGGGCTTTAGACACGGGGATACAGTGAAATGACATAACACTTTGAGGTGAATAATGTAAAGGTATAAAAATCTAAGGCTTGGTGTAGGGTTTCTACATTTTATACATTTGAGAGATGATTGTGAACTGTACCAGAGAGTATAAAAACTGATTGTGTTTTTCATGAATGATTTTTGCTTAGGAGTAAATTTTCTTCTGTCCCACATCACCAGTACCTTATTGTTCAAGTGGGACAGCAAATTATGAGGTATCACTCCATCCAAAACTTCACTTGACTTTGACCTTCGTCCAGATAGTTCTACATTACGTTACTGTCATTTGGGAGACACCCTTATCCAGAGCAACTGACAATTTCTTTAATCTCATTTATACAACTGAGCAGTTGAGGTTAAGAGCCTTGCTCAATGGCCCAACAGTGGCAGCTTATCAAGGCTTGGATTTGAACTCCCAACCTTTCCATTTGTAGTCCAGTGTCTTAACCCCTTGAGCTACACCCTGCCCCAGTTCTTGAACAACTTTTTAAATTTAATTATACTTTATTTAAATTATTTCTTAACCAACATGAAAAAACCACTTTGTTCCAGATGGTACCAGAATTGCTGGACTATTAGAGTAATACATCTACAGGTATCATTTTAATCAGGATCACTTGGAATTGCTATTGAATTCTATCAGAGCATCTGTTAAATGTCAAAAATTATATTTTGTACTGTATAGTCATAAAATTAGTTTTTCCATTATGTTCATTATGTCTTAAAATGATATGACAAAACTCTTTTTTTTTTCTTTTTTATCAGACATCTAATTTTTTAAGTTTTGTTTACCTGTCATGTTTCGACGTTCACTGTTGTCTTCCTCAGAGTGTCACCGGATGTTGTTGGTGACAGATGTTTTATCAGCTGATGTTCCCGAAGGCGTGACCTTCCTGTCTGGATTGACAGGTCGGTCACGCCTTCTGCTGTCTGTTCGTCCCCTGCAAGATGTCACTCCAGGTATGTGAGAGCATGTATGCTCCCTCATCTTGGTCGATGGTCCTCGGGCTTCGTTTACGGATCTCCATGGCCTCCCTGATCCAGCGCTGATGTTTATTAGATGTCTGATAAAAAAGAAAAAAAGAGTTTTGTCATATCACTTTAAGACATAATGAACATAATTGAAAGAAAAATTGTAATTATTATCATTAAAATAAAAAAAATATTTTAAGTCGCAAAGGAATTTGCTGTTTATCGAATCATTTCGATTGCTTCTGAACAATGTTGATGCAACAGAGAGTGAAAAAATTAAGGACACAGACTTAAAAATAAAACTAATAAAAAAAAAAAAAAAGTTTAGAAATCTGTATTTTGTTTAAAACCTCCGTCGACCTGTCAGGTCTTTTCATTGGGAATATCATGCGCCTTTATTCCAGGTGTTCAGCATGCTTCCTGTGACGATGTTATCAGGATATCCGTACAACATCAATGACGAAGATGCCAGCCGATGCTCGATAAACCCACTCATTAAGCATGCTGCACTTCCAGCAAAGGCGTCAAGATTGCTTGGTCATTTTCCAAACACTGGAAAGGTGGATGTGTACAACACCTTTAAAGTAAGACATCATTCTTTCTTTAAAGTGAATTCGCACTCATTTTAATGCCTTCTAATCGTTTCTATAGTAACAGCTCATACGCAGTCACCTGTAAGGCAGATGCTCCACATGATCCAACATGATCTAATGATAGATGGAATAATAATATATTGGGTTTTTTTTTTTAACAAAAAAAAGTATAATCATTAATATGGTGATTCAGTTTTAAAAGGAAGCATTTATTTTACATTTATAATCTCCTGAGACCCCAATGTCCCCCATAGAGGACATCACATTTCCCCCCAACACTACATTGTGTGTATTTCCTTGACAGATCCTCATATGAGGACCACCAGGTATTACTCTTTTGCCAAACTTCTTCCTGTTTGGAGACAAATCAAGTTGAACAACTATTCAACTGTATTCAGTTCAATAATAAATAATATTATATTTGCTTACCAGTTCCTTTTTCTGTCTCATTAACTTCAAGAGACAGAAAAAGGGACTGGTAAGCTGACCATGGGTGATATCTGATACAACATCAGTGTGAACAGGAACTGAGCTGGTTCGCAGACAATTACACAATATTAAATATTAAATTTTACTCGAACAGCATGACTCAGTGTGATTACTCCGTACTTATTTATATACTATTATATACTATATTTATATACTCCTCCATTTAAAGCACAGGTTAAACTCACTGTTCAATTTAATTCACTACTCTGTAATTTGTCAATCATGTCTGTATTGAGTTAGTGTATATATTTACATATTTCATATATTTATTTATTTATTAATAGTTAACAATAATAATATAGTTATATTAATAATAATATGGTGATAATAATAATAGTTATAGTTAGTGTATTATTGTATATAGTGAATTATTGTAATATTGTAATATGGGTAAATTAGACATATTATATTATTGTATTATTCTATAATTGTAATATATTGTATTATCCAATACTGGTAGAAAACCTGATAGAAATCTACTCTTTCTTTCTTTCTTTCTTTCTTTCTTTCTTTCTTTCTTTCTTTCTTTCTTTCTTTCTTTCTTTCTTTCTTTCTTTATTACTGTCTGGGAGCAACTATGACCACATAATTTCCTCAGGGATTAATAAAGCATTCTGATTCTGATTCTGATTCTGATTCAGCACTCAGAGTGTTTTTGTTCTGAATGATTCAAAATATCTTTTAATCCTTTCTGCTTGGTAATATTTTTCTGCGATATTCTTGTATACAGGTGAACCTATACATGTAGTGATTGTAAAAAACAAAACAAAACAAAAAAGCCAGGCAGATATGAAATGTGTCTTTTGTGCATGTGTACAATGACTTTGTGTTCCCTTTTTTCTCTCTCAGGATATTGGAATTAAAGTCCTCACCAATGCAGATGTGAAGAAACCCTCCGTTTGTTTGCACGATGTGCACCCAGAGAGCTGTAAGTGTTTCTCCTTTTAGCCGCATTATCTTTTAGATTTAGATGTTGACAGAGTTATTGTTATTTAACCCGTGGAACCTCTGGCCACGGACTGAATCCCTTCCGAGACTCTGTTCATGACCCGATTTGTTCACGACCTGAATCAGTTTTTCCCACTGAAATGAATGAAAATATAATTAATGTGTTTCGGTTCTCAAAACATGTTTTTGAAGTGTATTTTTGACTGAGGTACAGGCAGCCAACCCACACGTCGTGGCACAAACATTCAGTTCCGGTCAAACACTGGTGGTGTGAACGTGTTCGATGCATGTAAAAACATGTTTTCAGGCTGAAACACATTCACTGTATTGATATTTATATCAATGGGAAACACTGATTCAGGTCATGAACAAATCAGTTCACGAACAGAGTCTCGGGATGGATTCAGGTCGTGACCGAGGGTCCACTGTGGTGGATTTGCCCACGCATAACGGCTTTGCTGCCTCTCTGATGGGTTTGTTTTGGTTTTTCAGCCTAATGATCGCTTACTTCGCTGGCAGTAACAGCTGTTTGGACTTTATTTTGAGAGTTAACAGAAATAGATTCCAAATGCAAATATCACACTTACAATTATTTCTAGATCTTTTACCATACTTCTGGTAAAAGATCGAGTGAAATAACACACACATGGCCATGGAAGAGCCAAGCAGAGAGACCACATCTACAAAAAAGGGCTGCAATTCTTACACTGTTTGTACATTTTGAACATAAATACTCTCAAAATCTTGCATATTCACTGTTTCAATTCAACGCAACTTCAATATACTGTCATAAAACAGCGAAATAACAACTCTGTCAATGTCCATATATTTATGAGCCTATGTGTATATCCAA
This sequence comes from Chrysichthys thysi, assembly GCA_030068315.1. Classification (NCBI taxonomy): domain Eukaryota; kingdom Metazoa; phylum Chordata; class Actinopteri; order Siluriformes; family Claroteidae; genus Chrysichthys; species Chrysichthys thysi. The sequence goes on along the minus strand of JAQLOM010000038.1, from coordinate 22,879,284 downwards.
ATTTATCCCCAGTCAAAAAGACTGTAGCCAACGCAGCACCAGCCATGTCCGCCAAAGATTCCGCTCCGGTCGACTCGAGTCCAAACCCACCAGTCGTTACGATCCGTAAATATTTCCCGGAGACATGGATCTGGGAGCTCGTGTCAGTCAGGTATGCACTTTGTGTGAGCGCTTATTTTTCCTGAGGTTTGTTTTTTTCAGTCTGTGTCACCGAGTCATTGTTATTCCCTCTACAGTCATTCTGGAGCGATGATCATTAATAAGACCGTTCCCGACTCCATCACAAGGTGGCAGGCTGGAGCATTTTGTACATCACCCGTCGGGTTCGGAGTCGCTCCAAAAGCCGAGCTCATCGCCTTCCAGCCTTTCTTTGTGAGCCTCACCATGCCGAGCTCCGTCATCCGAGGAGAAGTGTTCACGCTCAAAGCCACCGTCTTCAACTACCTCCAAAGCTGTATGATGGTGAGGCGTCACGTTTGATTATTGTGAATGACATTTTCTTGATGAGAATGCAAATTCCAATCTGCCTCCATGAATATACCCCTTAGTCCATGACCTCACCATGACCTCACCTGGTGACTTCTACTGACCTTTGAGCATGGATTACTGACGTTTCTCGGAAAAGAGTCGCGAAGACTAGTCACTAGTCAAATTTTCCTTGAATATGGACGAAGCGAGGAAAAAGGTGGTTTGATTCTCAGATATCTGATGGGATGAAAAACTCTGTGTGTTAAAGGTGAAGGTGGCTTTGGCTGACTCGCAAAAGTTCTCCGCACAAGTGTGTGAAGTCTGCAGTTACACACAATGTCTGTGTGCTGATGAGAGCTGGACCGTCTCTTGGACCATCACACCGCTGGTTCTGGGTAAGGGACACTTAAAAACTTAAAGCTCAGTGAAAAGGCTTGAATGGGAAGATGACTTTCCTCACAGTACCAAAGAGGGAATTCTTTTCCAATAACTGTCTCCTCTGTAGTCCAGGACGGTAACAAATGAGTCACATTTTAGCCAGAAGAACATCTGGATAATGTTTGACAACCCTAAGCCTTTTAAACAAATACGCTTTCACAAATGTAGTTTTCTTTTTTTTTTACGAGGGCCATTCCAAAATTAACCCCAAAGTAGGCATAACGTATCTATTTATTTATTTATTTATTTATTTATTAATTCGCATAGGTCGTTGAAATTGCATGTTGTAGAGGAGCACTTATTTTGGTATATATATATTTATATAAAAACGTCTACTGTAGCATTAACTTTTCCCTTCACTGGAACAAAACCGGTTCCATGTTCTAGAATCTGGTGGAAATTGCTCCCAGAAGAGTGGAGAATGTTATATTAGCAATAATATTAACAAGCCGGTACATCACAAGCATTAATAAATGGTTCTGGAATGAAACCACACACTTATGTCTTGTAGATTAAAGTGCATTATCTTCTGTGTCTTTATATGTAAATGATCTCAGGGGAAGCACAAATTATACACAATGTTATTGCATGACGACCCTAAATTGAGCGCAGTCGTATTAGTGGGGGTGAAACGCTTCCGTGGGTTCTCTCTTAAACGCTGACTTATAAAAGGGGAGATGTTTTTCTTGGTGTTCTGGTGTATTTTTGTGAACAGCAGGTTTGTTAGTAAGAATAAACAGCACTTTGTGTGTGTGTGTGTGTGTGTGTGTGTGTGTTACAGGTGATGTGAGCATCAGAGTGACAGCGCAGGCCATGCAGACGTCCCATCTGTGCGGGCAGAAAGCAGTTACTGTACCACATAAAGGACGCATCGATTCAGTCATTAAAACACTGCTAGTGCAGGTGATTACATTAATACTAATAATAATAATAATATTTTGTTAGGCAGGAATCATTCACAGGACGTCTCAGATTCAAGCTGATGGTATTTATTTCCTTATGTTATTATTATTATTCATTATTGATTGAATTATTTCAGCGTTATTAAGGATTGATCTAAATTCAGTTTACTTCCAATAACCAGAGACTCAGAGAGACGAAGAGAAATACGAGTTCAACCTTTCATAATGCTGGTGATGGTTATGATTTTTGTGAACAAAAGAAGAAAGTCTTGTTTAAAAGCGGTGCTCACGACGCTAATGAAAACTCCCATCTCGGACAATTTCGCTTCTAGAAATCCGGCACCTCAGGGGTGTGTACTACGCACAAGTGATTTTAATAATGACTGAAGCAGCTGCAAAATCCAGCTGTGAACACGAGGGACAGTTATATATAATATTATATAATATTGATGTGAGGGCGGCACGGTGACTGAGTGGTTAGCACTGTCGCCTCACAGCGAGAAGGTCCTGGGTTCGAGCCCCGGGTTCCTTTCTGTGTGGAGTTTGCATGTTCTCCCCGTGTTTGTGTGGGTTTCCTCCGGGTTCTCCGGTTTCCTCCCAAAGACATGCACAGAGGGGATTAGGCTAATTGGTGACTCTAAATTGTCTGTAGGTGTGAATGTGAGTGTGAACGGTTGTCTGTCTCTGTATGTTGCCCTGCGGTGGATTGGTGACCTGCCCAGGGTGTATCCTGTCTCTCACCCGATGTCGGCTGGGATTGGCGCCAGCTTCCCCCTGTGACCCTGAACAGGATTAAGCGGAAGAAGATGAATAAATAAATATTGATGTGGTTTAGAATGTAAGTTACAGCCTTTATATTGATGCCGTAATTGTGATAATGATTGTCTTTTTATTCTGCCGCTATTTTCAGGCTGAAGGAACCAAACAGTATAAAAGCTACAATGAGCTTCTCTGTCCATCAGGTCAGACACACACACACACACACACACACACACACACACACACACACACACACACCTCTTATTCTTTCCCCACAAACCTTTCAGTGCACAAAAAGGCCCTTTTTAATCTGGATTGTTCTCCAGTCTCTTGTGTTTAGATTAGGAGTGGAAGGGAATGTTAGAGGATAGACGTTTCATGGTCTTTGCCAGAGCAGAGTTTCCCACGTGTCAGTCTTGGGGTTTCAGACCAGAACCGGTTGTGATTTCACTGCTGAAGAATAACTGAATCAGGTGGAATTAGGGGACCAAGCAGAGATTCTGTACAGTTTGTATAAAGTTTATTCCTTGGGTCTCTCTCTCTCTCTCTCTCTCTCTCTCTCTCTCTCTCTCTCTCTCTCTCTCTCTCTCTCACTCTCTCACTCTCTCT
>JAQLOM010000038.1:22785109-22795109 GCA_030068315.1 Chrysichthys thysi | reverse complement strand
AAGCATGAGCAGCTGGTTACACAGAGATTGATTTTACAGGATTGTTAAACAGGAGCAGATTATTGGATTAAAAGAGATTAAAATCTGTTAGATAAAGAGCAAAATGTAAATCAGTGTTTATCTCATGGTTAGGAGAGTCATCAATGAGCAGTTTCTCTCTGTCTCAGTCCCAGTGAAGGAGGCGTGGCCTCTGTGTCTCTTCCAAGTGAAGGAGGCGTGGCCTCTGTGTCTCTTCCACGTGAAGGAGGCGTGGCCTCTGTGTCTCTTCCAAGTGAAGGAGACGTGACCTCTGTGTCTCTTCCACGTGAAGGAGGCGTGGCCTCTGTGTCCCTTCCAAGTGAAGGAGGCGGGGCCTCTGTGCCTCAGTCCCCAGTCAAGGAGGTGTGGCCTCTGTGCCTCAGTCTCAGTGAAGAAGGTGTGGCCTCTTTGTCTCTTCCAAGTGAAGGCGTGACCTCTGTTTCTCTGCCCTGGTGAAGGAGGCGTGGCCTCTTTTTCTCATCAGCAGTGAAGGAGGCGTGGCCGAAATCTATTTGATTTGCAATCAAGTAGATACAAATTGTATAGAAAAACCCATAAATCTTTCATAGAAATCTTTCCTATTACAATATCTCACACACACACACACACACACACACACACACACACACACACACACACACACACACACACACATCATATTTCAGGTATAAATAGATTTCCTTTCAGATGTTTTATCCCTCAAAAGCGTGTCCTGTATTTATTTGTTTTTGCCGTGTGGCAGCTTTGCTCAGTTGTGTTTATTTTTCCATTACAGCCGAACGCCGGCCAAAAACCTGTGACGGCTTCTTTCCTCAGGGAAACGCCAGCAATCTTTCCGCCAGCGAGTGTGTCGGAGTGATATAACTCCGTGTCCTTTTACGACAGTGGCTTGATTGAGAGAGAGAGAGAGAGAGAGAGAGAGAGAGAGAGAGAGAGAGAGAAAACGATCAAAACAGAAATGCACAAGTGTGACGAGGCGGCGTGGTGCGAGGCGGGGTGGGGCAGTGTGGCGTGTCTGAGGGCTGTTCAGAAGGAAACAGTGATGTACGTGTTATTCACTAGGCTGGGATTAGTGTTGTGTGTGTGTGTGTGTGTGAGTGACGGATCGGTGTGAGTTTTATCATGGGAAGGATGGAAATGTCATTTTTGTGCATGTTGTTTGTGCAGCTTCGCTGGAGAATCGCACTTTTTAACTCCGCGCCCATCTGGGAGCCGTTCAGCTCGAAGCCAACGCCGACACAAAAGCAGCACAGAAACTGATGAGGCTTTTTTTTTTCCCTCCTCTTTTTTCCCCACTGTGTTGATTCAGTGTGTTAGCAGTGTAAAAAAAACTTTCTATATCAAACAACGAATTCATCCTGCAGGACCTCAGGCTTCTCACGCGGTCTGGGTTTGTTTACTCTTAACAACTATTTATGCTCGTTGCCATGGTTACCGGGTGACAAACACCGATTTGGAAGGTACTGATGTAACACACAAAACATAACCCAACACTACACCTGTCAGCCAATCAGAGAGGGGCTGCTGGCACGGGCGTGGTATAAACTGTCACATTGTGCACACAGTGTGGCTCTGTGACGCTGTAAAAACACAGCGTGTCCTTCACAAGGTCCATGAAAGATTGAAAAAGCTGCCGAACAAACGTGCGCTCTGAAATGGAAGTTTCACAAAGTGTGCGTGAAACGAGGCAGAGAGAGAGAGAGAGAGAGAGAGAGAGATGGAATATTACTAGTCCCTTCTTCCCTTCTGTCAGGATGAGGCAAGAGAAAATAATAAAGTGCCCTAGTGTGTGTGTGTGTGTGTGTGTGTGTGTGTGTGTGTGTGTGTGTGTGTGTGCGCGCACGCACTCGTACTTCTGTACATCTGTGCCTGTGTGTGTGTGTGTGCAGGTGTGTTCAAGTCCGATCTTAACTTGTGATGTCACTACACTGGGATAATTTGCATATTTATGCATATTCATGATACTACTGCATTCTTTATAAGGGAGTCATTTATTATTAATTTATTGTTTATAACTTTTTTCCCCTCTATTTCTATCTCTCTCTCTCTCTCTCTCTCTCTCTCTCTCTCTCTCTCTCTCTGTGTGTGTGTGTGTGTGTGTGTGTGTGTGTGTGTGTGTGTGTGTGTGTGTGTGTGTGTGCGCATGAGGTTGTGCAGGTGTTTTCAGGTCCGACCTTGACTTCTGATGTCACTACACTGGGATAATTTGAATATTTATGCATATTCATGCGCAACAGCATTCTTTATAAGGGAGTCATTTATTATTAATTCATTGTTATAACATTTTTCTCCTCTCTTTGTGTGTGTGTGTGTGTGTGTGTGTGTGTGTGTGTGTGTGTGTGTGTGTGTGTGTGTAGGAAACATCAACAACTGCACACTGAATTATTATTTCTTCCTGCTGGCGGGTATTCAGGGCATCACACTCCTCGTCTTCCTCGTCGTCTCGGTCAAGTACGATAAGCAGAAACCCAAAGTGAACCACAGGTCTTCATTCAACTCCTGACCCACACACACACACACACACACACACACACTGCGGATTTCCCAGCATGCCTCAACAGGAGCCTGTGCCACACTACCTGCCTGCATTTATTTATATATTTAACATTTCTCTCTTCGGTCGCTTCAAGAGAATCCCGTCTAACTGACTCGGAGTCGGGGTGAAAATTTAGTACTTTTTTAGCTTCGCGTCTCAGATCTCCAGCTTCCTGTTGCTCGTGTTTCGGTCTTTGGACTTCAGCTGACACGGGGGTGATGTCGCGTGTCTGAGGGCTGTGAGCTCAGAGAGCGTTAGAGATGATAAGAGAGAGAAGGTTATCACACTTTATGCGCTTCAGCGGCTTCTTTTACCGATCGCAATTAAGTCCACGATGTGTTTAAAGATCACGGCATTCTCTTTACGCCACGCGCAGCCCATCAGACGATTTCACCTGCAGATATCTCCAGACGTTACTGTCGAGTCGTAGAAAATCGCAGCTTGTGTTTCTGCTTTTAAATTTGAATCACGTGGGCCTCGGATGACCTGAAACGAAGGCGTTTTTAAACGTGATCATGGTCGGGTTGTGCACTGTACTGATCAGCTGTAAGTAAGGTTTATATATTTTTTATAGTCGTCGCTGTAGAATCGTCTCCGGGACAAAATGAATAAATATGACGCATGAGGTGTACGACGCATCAAGAGGGAGTACAAAGGTCGATCGTGCCGGTTCTCGTCTATCGTAGAGCTTGAATTGAATTCTCTTTCTCTGTGTTCAGTGGTGATGATGATGATGATGATGCAGAAGGCAGGCGTTCCATTACAACCCACCGCTCTGCTCACTCCATTTGGCTTTTTCAGAAGAAAAATGAGGTTGACTTTCACGTTTTCTTGGAGTCTCAGGACTCGGAGTCTTGGGTTTGTGAAACCAACCTGCACAGAGAATTAATAATGTTCCAATGTTTACGATCGCTCCAAAACGGCCGCCTTTTAGCTCCAAAAATAGGAAACTTCACACGTGAAACACCGGGTTGTCTTACATGATTGGCTGTGTCTGGTGTAAATCTGAGCATCGTGTGTGTTTTTAAACAGATTTTTATTTTTTTTCCTTACGAACGCTGCGTAACGTGCGCATATTGTATAGATTTTAAGTGAAACCTTTTGAATTCTGCTTTCACACTTTTTTTCCCTCTCAAACTTGGAGCCCAAGGTAACTTTAATCACTTTTTTTGACCTCCTGACCAATCAGATCGCCGCTCTGAGAATAAGACGAGGAAAGCGACCGTGAAGGAAAAGACGGTGGTGATGAAGGGTTAGTGAAAGAATTCCCGCCAAGCCGAAGGAGAAATATTTCATTGGCGATATTCTAACAGAACGTAAAACTAACTAACTAAACGATTCACGTGACGTAACGTGATGGACGTGAACGTCCGGCTTTAACCCTAGCGTACAGATGGCCTCCAAAGCCACAACGAAGACCAACAAGCTCCTCATCCTCAGAGATCCACCAGTCGGAGAGGACGGGAAATTATAAATCTCATCTAGAGATCAACATGGACTAGTTAGTTAGGTGATCTGAGGAAGTAAAAAAAAATGTGAAAGCAGATTAAATTTGTGTGTTTTATGACTGATTGCACTGTTGTGTCTCTTCAGAGCTCCACTAGATCAGTGTTTAGCGTCGTTCCTGCTGGAACTCACCTGATTCGGATCGTTAGCTCCGCGTCGAGGCGTTTAGGTGTCCGGTGTGGCGTGTTAGCATGGGGTGATGGCTTTAATGTGATTCCGTCGTCGTCGTCGTCTTTAGGAACCGGGCTTCGTGTCCGCACTGTGATTCACGTGTTTCACTAGTCGACTTGTTAAAAGTTTAGAGTTTTAAGTTTTATAAAACTGGAAGAAGTTGTTTACTCGTGCTGAGAAATCACTGACCGTCAGCACTCTCTGGCCTTGAAGGCACGTTGGGTTTGTTCGTGTTGTTTTGGGGTTTTTTTTGTTTGTTTTTTTGCACTCTGATGTTTTTATAATGCATTTCGAATTCATTTTAAGAATTTTGTGCATTTTGTTTTTCGGATTGTATTTTCTTTGTGCTCCTGTGACTGACATCTCGCTTCTGTGATCTCCTCTGATCAAAACTGCTGCAGAAATAAATGAAATCTTTCTAAATCGCATGATTTCCCGTCGTTCTTTCACGTTACAGAGAGCACAGCCCCGCGTATACCGTAAACCCCACACCTCATCTGATTTTATTTTTATTTATTAATTTTTTTTATGCCGAGGTTGAGCAGGAGTTCACACCGGAGCCTGTTGTTTGTCGGAGATTTGTTCCCTTCATTAAATCTGGGGTGTATCACTGTGGGTGAATCAGAGGAGGAAAAGGGAGAATTGGTTTTATGTAAATGAGTGAAGTGCGGTCGGAGCAGAAACAGCGTCTCACTCTGATTAGGATGCTTTTCTGTCTGATTTTATCAGGAATTAAATCATCTCTGTGTGTATAACGAGGCAGAAAGGAGCTACTTCATGAAGACGAGCCGTCATCCCTCGCATTTCACCTGCGCCTGCTTCGTCACCTGAACTCACGTTGATGATGATCTAATCAACGTGAATAATAATAATAAAACAAAAAATGAGGTGTTTCTCATTCTAAACTACACCAAAATAATAATAATAATAATAATAATAATAATAATAACATTGATAATAAACTATCAACTTAAATTTGTAAAAACACTGTAAATATTATTATAAATATTATGTGTGTGTGTATGTATGTATATATATATATATATATAATTAGATTAGTTATAAATAAAGTTGTTCACGATGACATGTTTCTACACAACAATAACAGTACTACTACTATTATTATTAATAATAATAATAATAATAACAGGAATTATAATAAGAAGTGGCATAACTCTGGCATTTATTGACATTGACAACAAACCCTTCTATTTTACAACATACAAAATTACTTTAATCACACAAAGAACATTTTAATTAAAGAAATAGAGTCCAAAATATTAATTTTCATCAGGCAGAGGGTTTTTTTTTTTCCTGCAAATTAATTGCGGTAAGCCGTGTCAGACTCAGGATGAGGTATTAAGTCATAGAGGGAAAAAAGTGTGTGTGTGTGTGTGTGTGTGTGTGTGTGTGTGTGTGTGTGTGTGTGTGTGTGCGTGTGCGTGTGCACGGGTGCAGTAGAAACTACAAGGTGGAGAAAGACAAAATTGTAATTAGTGTCTGTGTTGAAGTTCTCAGAAACATTTCAGCTTGACTGAGAAAAAGGCAGAAATACACACATCATTATAGTGAGCCGAGATCAGGGAAATGACCACACACACACACACACGCACACACACACACACACATTAATGTACTAGAATTTATGGCTAAAATATCCATGTTGTGTGTTAAAATAGTGGGCGGAGTCAATGCTAATATAGCAGCTCCAGTGAGAAAGTCACGTCAGGAGATGAAATAGTGTGTATATTAATCTGACTGAGGGGCAGGTATAAAATATGCAAACCGTAATATGACAAAGAACTTAAACTATTATTATATTTTAAAAAATTGTATATATATTTATATGTGTGTGTGTATGAGTTTCCAAAAACAAAGACATAAGATCATTATTTCAAGTTCAAGAGTAATGCTTGGGCCCCTGATTAAACACCTCTGGTGCCTGGACGAATAAATGTAGTGCTTTGACCTATAAATAAATAAATTTTGTGCTTGGAGCTCGAAATAAATAAGGCTTGGGCCTCGAACATAAATCAATTTGGCAATAAATAAATTTAGATAGCCAAATAAATAAGGAAATTTACCACTCGGGCTCCGGATGTGTCACTTTTACCAACAGCGCTATTGCATATTGTGACTATAAAGTCAATTCCGTTCGTGCAGACATTTCCTAAACAAGGCCTCAGACGTGTTTCCTAATCACAGACCTCATTAACACACCTCTGTGTGACAGCGCTGGAAACGTTTCCCCCCCGCGGGACGTCTGTACGTTCAGGAGGCGAGTCGAGGGAGTGCGGGGAAAAGTGACTGAAACTCTATAAACAGAGAAAATCATTTAGTGTTGTGCAGCGTGCCGAGACGGCCCCGCTCCCTCCGCCGCCGCCGCCGCCGCCACAATGAAATAAAAAGAGGAACATGATGGTGTGTTAATTACAACAGGAACGCCATCCATCTTCCCCTCGCTTTGTGTGACAGCGAAATTTCTCCGTCCTTCACACTTCACGGTCTACGTGTCAGCAGCACACACTCCCTCCGCATGGGCCCCGGCGCTGATAGAGCCGCAATCGAAGTCTCACCACGGAGACTCGGAGATGGAAAGAAAGAAAACAGTCATCTATCAGGCTGCTGTGTGTGTGTGTGTGTGTGGAAGACAGGAAGTGCACTGAGAGATGGAGAGAGAGTCGTGACGGAGAGAAAGTTCCCGGAGAGGAAGTTGGAGAGTTTAGAAAGGGCCGATCAGGAGTGATGCGATGGACTCAACACACTCGGTCAATCTTGTTTCCATTCAGGAGGCAGGAATCGATGGAGGTCTGTAATCACACCGACGAGCTCATTCACACCGAGAGAGAAAAGAAGGAGTGGAGACACACTGGGATGGAAACGAGTCTCTCGAGGATAAATGTCGAAATGGTCAATACGAGCCTCGTTTGACTCGTACACACACGGGCGGCGTTTAGTCCTGCACCCAAACCTGAACGCCACGAAGCCGTCAGAGGGAAAAGTGTGCTGATTAAGTTTATTATAGATATCAAAGAAGAATCTTCTTTTTTTTTTTTTTTTTTTTTTGCTAAACGTCACCGACGTGAAGCTGGCTCCACGTCTCAAAGGAAACTGGGAGGAAAAACATCATTATGATGCCTCCATTAGAGAGAATTCAACCTCATTCAACTTAAAACCAAACCTTAAATCGAACCAAATTAGCCTTATTCATCCGGGCTGTTTGAACCTTTTAACGCATTTAATTCACACTGAAATCACTCTCAGCCTTTATTAGCATCTGTACAAACCAAACCCGGTGCACAAACAAATCCCAGTGATTTCTTTCATTTCTTTTTTTATACGCGGGCGCAAACTTCATAAAGAAACACGCGGAGCCTACATTTCCCCATATTAAATGGTACATGGTTCATTGACGTGTCCCTGCCATGTCAGAAATGTCCAAAAATTCTACTTAGACACCAGAAATCAGAGGTGGAGAAATTTCTTCACTTAATTTTTTCACTCTTCCAAAAATATTCCAAAAAACCCCAAAACGCAAACAATCCAAACCTAAAAACACGCACGTCTTCGTTCACCTGGTAAGAAATCAGCAATGCGTGGCATTCGTTCATTAGCATACTGGAATCTGATTGGCTCTTGTAGGCTATGACACCATAACGCTTTCACTAAGTTTCGCACTTTCTTCCATTTTGCATGCGCACAAAGAAGTTCTCTTCTAAAAAACAATAAACTTGTATTTATACTCACCGCTGTGCAGTGATGTCACTTCCTGTGAGGTCCAGGATCCAGGATTGGAGACCGCCTCGTGGGAAAACATGAATTGTAGAATAATTGCCAGGTGTAACGTGTATACAGTAGATTACTACGATTATTAAGAATCATACTTTACAATTTTAAAAGGTATCATTATAGTTTAGAATACGCTTTATGCTGAAGCATCGTTCCTAAATCACAAAGACCACCCGCGTGCGAGTGAGTAATGAGTCTGAGGTTCACTCATTAATGCGAGTGTTGTGTAATCTCCGTTGAACCCTGCCCCGGTTAGAATGAAAGGATAAATAGTCTTCGCCGACTCTCCTCTTTGTAATCATGAAGACCATTTCCGAGCCGAAAAACTAATACGGACGTCACGTTAATTGGTAGCAAAGAGGAAATATGACGCTCTTGCGCTAATGCCCAGGGAAATCCGGCTCAGGTTAATTAGACAAATGCTGGCATTTGTGTACCGAACACTTGCAATAATTCAGCTTGAGAGATTATCAGCAAAATGCCACATTAACATACACTGCCGCTCTCATTAATTCTTTTAAACAGCCAGAGCAACGGGAGAGGAGGAAAAAAAACAGGCACGTTATGTACACCTTCTGCAAACGAGTGACATAAAATAAACAGCGTTTTTCATTTCTTTTGCGTTCTGTCGCACCACCGAACACACGCATCATATTTGAAGAATACGGCTTTCATTTATTCTGTTTGGAAATCGAGACGAGGTGACCTCCAACTGATGGCGAAATCAATTTCCGGTCAGAAAATTAAAGCAACGCACGTCTGAAACACTGACACATTTTTCCAGCCATGTTAAGTCTTGAGTCATTTTGTAATCAGTTATTTCTATAAAATGATCACACAAGCGGTGTGTTGTTCACAAAACGAGACGACTTTTTAAGCCTGGAGTCAAGAGTCGATACATAGGCGCACTGAGCCGTCATTCTTCCAGACAATGAAAACAAGTCAGATCATGTTACGCTCAGGAAACTTCATGAAAATTCTCCCTTCAGTGCTAATCACGTACAGTGCAGGAGTGATTGAAATGCATCCAGGGAATCTTACAGACATCTGAGATGTTTGACATAGAAAAATGCTGGAGATCCGGTTCTAGTGAGAACGAATAAGACGTGTGGTGTACGTATGGGGGATAAATGGGCAGGGAATCTTTTTAAAATTCTACTCCAGTGAAAGACAAGTGAAGCACGGACACGCTTGGCGCTCTAGATGGATGGATGAAAGCAAATGAAAATGTCAAATCTTGCTCATGGCTTTGTAGTCATTAATGAAGATCCATCAGTCCTTATTTTGCAGTGTAGAAGTACCAGGAAAAATGGAGTACTGGACTACGGGCTCAGCGTGCATTAACATACCCAGTGGTTAATCTGTCTGAAAGGAAGTCCTGCTGTGTTCTCCTCCCCGCTGAGGTTCTTCAGGCACCTGAGAATACAGCGATCACCCTAGGGTTCAAGAGCACCTCAGCATGCTGTTCACAGTCCATTACCGAGTTAACTCTTGTGGTAAAGTGAATCGACTCTGAACTGACTCAAGTGCAGGAAGCGAATCAATCATGCAGTGTGTTTCTCACAGCGACTCCTGGATCACCTGATACACAAAATGGTCTCCACTCGTTGTTGTGAGTGGTTTTTCTACACATTCTCTGTGCTCAGATGATTTTGTGGTTTCTATACACTTGGTAAAAGTTTGGTTACCTTTTCCTACCACTGTATTCCTTACAAAATAATTAAAGAGATTCATGAGGAAGTTTTCACCCCTACGCACCCCTCAGACCAGGCAACAGATGTGAAAGCGTTCCTATCCAAGCACGATGGATCCCAGATTGTTCTGGAACTCTTTATATTGATATCTATGCCATATGAGACCTCGACTCACGACCTGAATCCCTTCCGAGACTCTGTTTGTGACTGATTTGTTCGCGACCCGAATCAGCGTTTCCCATTGAAATGAATGTAAATCCAATGAATGTGTTTCAGCCTCAAAACA
>JAQLOM010000038.1:22722661-22737161 GCA_030068315.1 Chrysichthys thysi | reverse complement strand
TGAACACGTTCACACCACGAGCGCTTGAGCGGAACTGAATGTTTGTGGTGTGAAGTGTGGGTCGGCCGTCTGTACGTTGGGTGAGGATTTGTTCGTCGGTCGGTCCAAAATCTGTTCAGGAATTTAGTTCGTACACCGATTTGTTCGCCATCCGACAAGTTCACGAGCCGAGGGTGACAAACAACAACAAGCGACTAAACAGAGTGATCATGTGAACCTAAAGCAAAACAAAACATCAAAACAATTCCATAAACCCTCAGTATATGTTCACATTCAGGCTCCTGATTGAAGTTGAGATACAGTGAGTAAGTAAGGCCTCTGTTCAGACGCTGCGGCTCTCAGACGATCAGATCAGCTCCATTTTGTCGTCCGTACTTGTCTCCTAATCGTGACGCACATGTGAATCCAATTTCAAACAATGAGCTGAGAACACAGAGCGGGGTCACCCTGAACATCGAGTCGCGGGGCCCAAATTGCAAATGGGGAATTGGAAATTGTATCTCAGTAATCTCTGATAAATAATCATGAATCCAGAACATGCAGTGCTGAGTTTTAAGGCCACAGAGTGCAGATCGGAGGCTGCAAGCCTGTGAGGCTTGTTTTTTTTATTACAAGGCCTTTCTCCAAAAACCTCCTTTAATACATTCTGAAATCAAAGACAATCATTGGGATTTGAGCTTCATTTAAAGGAAAGTCCATCAAATCGCTTCCACTCCTTCTACTTACACCATAGTCTCGATCATTTCGATGCTTAAAATGCAAAAATACTTGAATCAGGTGTCTAAGAACTTTTGAGAAAACACACAATATATTAGATTTTCATCCGAACGAGGATAAATCGAAACAATGCACGATGGAAACCGATCTCTAAGAGGTGATAAGACAATCAAAAATGGAAGGTCAGAGTAGAAATAAGAGGAAAACCGAGTGGGAGGGGCATACTCCTTCTCCGCCTGTCCACCACAACAACGCTAGCCAATCACAGCTCTCTCTAAGCTCAGGTGTGTGGAAGAGGGCAGACAGCCCTTAGACTTCTTAGACTCGTCTCAGAGGAAACACGCGTTCGTTAGCCTTTGCCCTCTGTAGCTTTCACGTGACAGGTGACGGTTAGTTAGTAAGCGGGCACTTGGTCACAACTAAAGTGGGGTTGGGAGGGCGGGGTGGGGGTAAACAAAAAGTTACTTAGCTCTAGCGTCCTGTGCTAATCATGAGCTGTTAAAATTGAAATGCTAGGCTACAGTATTACTGAGCTATACAATATCACTACTGGCCCATGGAAGGGTCGTTAGTGCATGAACATTAGCTTGGTTGGTTTATAAATGTCATGGAAATAATTAAAAGGGTAAAGAAAAGACAATCTCATGCAACAGGACAGAAACTAAGGTGCTTGAAGGATATCTTGAGGGTTTGAACAAAAGATTTTACACTGGAAATCATGGACTCTTAAGGATGAGATTTAATCATCAATCACTGGTGTTTTGCAAGTCAAGGAGAAGTGCGTGGTTCCCCGTGGCGTTACCACAAAGATGTCTCTGCAGGAAAAAAGAAGAAGAAGAAGAGGAAGAGGAAGAAGTCCATCACTAGCAGGTACGATGTGTGTGTTCCACAGCAGCCTCTGTTCCTGTATAACCTCTTACAGCGCCACGACACCATGTCCTGCTCGATAAGATCAGACGTCAGATAGCGAAGATCAGACACTTGTGTGGGGATCAGATGGTTGAGAGAGTAAACATGGCGTCTCGGTGCGAGTCTCTCCCTGGCCTCTGCCTCTGGCCTTTATCGGCTGAGAAATTGACACTGGAGCTAGCGGCCCCGTGCTGAAAGGCCATGACCTTTCTCAAAATGCCAGCCTATTAAATAACCTGCTGAAATTTGAGCGTGTATGTAAAATGCCACGGTGTTGTACAGCGTGTCTTTCTGGCCGCTAATTCCCTTATCGAGAGAGAGACTCGGCTCTCGTTAAAAGTTAGCGCTTGCATTCTTTGTCTCTCTTTCAAAAAAAAAAAAAAAAACAACCATAAAGACTCCATTTTCACTGCTCACTTCAGACGAAGTCGATTTTTTAGGTGAAGCAGTGATGTGTTATGATCGTCTCTGATTTCTGAACCGCACACAGTGATCCGATTTCTGCTAAAACGCCCAAACTCTGAATGTTAATTACAGCGCCGCTCAAAACACGACTGCATAGAACTAATGAGCTTTATTAATATGGCACTTTTCATACACTCAAAGCTGCTCAATGTGCTACGAGGCGAAGAATTATTCATTCACAATGCTGGGAGTCGTTCATATTATTCTGCTCCAAGGCTAAGAGTCACTGATTCATATTCTGCTCCAAGGCTAAGAGTCACTGATTCATATTCTGCTCCAGAACTAAGAGTCAGTGATTCATATTCTGCTCCAGAACTAAGAGTCAGNNNTCATATTCTGTTCCAAAGTTAAGAGTCACTGATTCATATTCTGCCTCAAAGATAAGTCACTGATTCATATTTTCCACATAGGTAAGAAATATTCATATCCAAAATGACAAGAATAATACAATGTTAAGTATGTCTGTGCCACTGAACCAAATAAAACTGTTCTCCTGGCTTTGTAGGGTTAAAGCTAAAGAAATGTAACATTATGGACTAGCCAAGTCAAAATCCAGACCCTCAGCCCAATAGAAATGTTGCAGACAAACCTAAAAAGAGCAGTTTGTGCAAAGAAACCCACCAATATCTCCGAGTGAGAGCGGTTTCATAAGAACCATATGGGCCAAAATTTCCCCAATCCATTGTGTAGGATTATCGAGTTTCAGGATAAAGAGTAAGATCTGATCATACTTCAGGTCACATCTATGCAGAAATCCAGAAAATTGTAACGCGTCCGCAAACTTTCTAGCGGCAGTGTATTTTGCATATTCCACATGACGATATATCATAACCTGTTTATTGACACATGCTGTATTTGTACTAGCCTGCGTTTCCTAGGAATAAGCTTACTCAGCACCTGCAGTCTGCTAACTAGTCAGAAAAGAAAGAAAAAAAAAAACCAAACACTGCAATTTCCCTTTATAGCACAAAAGCTGCCCTTTGTAACATAATGAAGTTAAGGAGAGAATGGGGAGGAATAAAAACCGGTGAAATATGTCAACGCGACATTTCGCAATAAACGTAAAAGCTGATATAATGTACAAGCCATGAGAGAGAGAGGGAGAGAGAGATGGGGGGGGGGGGGTGTATGTAGTCGTATGTTCCTATAGGGTGAGGCAGGAATTGAAATCCCATTTTCGCCGGTTTTTGGTGTGACACACAAACCTTGGAGGCTGCCATGACAACGACCTGAGCTGAAAGTGGATGAGATGCGAGGCGGAGGAGAGTCGAGTGCTATAAAGCGCCTGTGAAGCTGAGGTGAGAGCTCAGAGCTGAGGTCAAGTGGAGCCGGATCAGTCCTGAATAAAGCTGATGTTCCAGATGTGTGGGGAGAGAAGGAGGGACGGATTACTGATGCATAGACAGATAGAGTCAGACAGCGAGCGAGAGAGAGAACATGGAAATAGATAATGAGCAGATCTCCATGACCTGACATCTTTTCGAGCCTCCAAGACACCACCAGGACACCGTTAAACTCATGTAGTGATCAGATAAAGCTTTTTTAAAAGCTGAAGATAATAAGTCAAAGAACTAAAAGGATGGGAAGTAGGAATTTATTTATTTATTAGTTCTTTTAAATTTTGCTGCAAAAGCAGGCAGGTGGGAAATGCACGGCATCGTCCATGTGCTGATTTCTAAACGCTATTAATACGCCTGAGGTGCTCTTTATCTAAAATAACTTCAGTAAAGCAGCAGACGAATGTAAAACCATCTACAGAGAACCGAGCATTTTGTTGTAATGTGTGCTTTTTTCCCCCTGCATGCCGTGCCTCATTCCCTTCCCACCGTTTCGCCGTTTCTGTCCTGAATCTGTTTCACAGGCGGAATACATCAGAGATCTGAAGGAATATAGAAAGCGCAAAATAAGCAGACGCGGCGAGAGCCGGCGCGTGTGGAGACGCCTTTCATTCCAGACGAGGATTTCCATACCACCGAGAGACTTCAGGAAGCAAAGAAACCCAAACTGAAACAGAGTACGGGCTCGGACGCAGAGGACCAGAACGCCAGAATGCTAGGACAGATTTGGATTTGGAGATAATGGTTATTGTCGCAGTATCACGTTTTACCACTGCCATCCTTTCATATCTCGTTTCCTTCCTAAAGCTAATTAGGCGCTGAAGCGCGGTGCGGCGTGCTGAAACATTCATAAACTCGCACGACATTAAAAAAGCGCCCGTGTAATCACAGCCCACGTCTGAATTACAAACGTGCACTCTGTTCTAATAACCTGAGGCTCAGACCGACCACGAGCCGCCGCTGAGACTTTAGCGTAACTGTCGAATGAATTATGAGCAATGAGACTTCATTCGAACGTCTGCAGCAGCTAAGCCTAATTAGAACACGAAATAATGTGAAATATGCTTCAGTTCTGATAAGCGTTTACTTCGCCTCTCGGTGCGTCGTTGTTGGGTTCTTTTGCCTTTAAACTGACTTCATTAGACCAAGGGGGGAAATATCTGTTTGCTATAATTGTGTAGATGCTCGCCATATCAAATCACTGAGGAGGACGGGACGTAAAAATGGATCAGAACCACATGTTGTGATGGATTAGTGTAAATTGGGCTAATTAGCGCTGCGTTATGAATGTAATAAAGCTAATGAAGCTCTATAAGAAGAGCAATTTCAGGTGTTTGATGTACAGTACTAGGGCTGAACGATGGTAGACAGTCATTTATAGGATGACTGTATTTTGGTCCTTGAAAAAGAGGACACTGGGGACAGGATGGTGCACGGGTCAGATGGACACCAGCAAAATGAATGACCAGTACAGGAAGCAAAAGGCAAATCCCGCCGCAGAAGGAATTTTCAGATTTAAAAAGAAAGGGCATGTCTACAAAAAAAGAGGATGTGGTGCCAAATAAAGTGGACGTGTCTCCAGAAAAAGTGGACATGTCTCCAAAAAAGTGGATATGTCTCTCAAAAAAGTGGACGTGTCTCCAAAAAAACAAGGCATGTCAACAAACAGTGGACATATCTTAAAAAAGTGGATGTGTCTTCATAAAAGAGGATGTGTCTCCAAAAACAGTGGACGTGCCTCCAAAAAAAGTGGATGTGCCTTCAAAAAAAGTGGGTGTATCTTCAAAAAAGTGGATGTGCCTCCCAAAAAAGTGGATGTGCCTCCCAAAAAAGTGGACGTGTCTTCAAAAAGGACGACGTGCCTCCCAAAAAAGGAAGTGTCTCCATAAAAAGTGGATGTGTCTCCATAAAAAGGGGATGGGTCTCCAACAAAGAGGGCGTGTCTCCAAAAACAGTGGACGTGTCTCCAAAAAAGAGTACATGCCTCCAAAAAAAGGGGGTGTGTCTTCAAGAAAAGAGAACACGTCTCCCAAAAAAGCAGATGTATCTTCAAAAAAGTGCATGTGTCTCCCAAAAAAGTGCATGTGTCTCCCAAAAAAGTGGACGTGTCTTCATAAAAAGTGGACGCGTCTTTAAAAAGGACGACGTGCCTCCCAAAAAAGGAAGCGTCTCCATAAAAAGTGGATGTGTCTCCATAAAAAGGGGATGGGTCTCGAAAAAAAAGAGGGCGTGTCTCCACAAACAGTGGACGTGTCTCCAAAAAAAGAGTACATGCCTCCAAAAAGAGGGGGTGTGTCTTCAAGAAAAGAGAACACGTCTCCCAAAAAAGCAGGTGTATCTTCAAAAAAGTGCATGTGTCTCCCAAAAAAGTAGATGTGTCTTCAAAAAAGTGGGCGTGTCTTCAAAAAAGTGGGCGTCTTCAAAAAATTGGACGTGTCTTCATAAAAAGGGACATGTCTCAAAAAGGTGGACGTGTCTTTATAAAAAGAGGGCCTGTCTTCAAACAAGTGGACGTGTCTTCAAAAAAGTGGACGTGTCTTCATAAAAAGGGCCGTGTCTCATAAAGGTGGACGTGTGGTCGCCCTACCTTTTGAGTAATTTATACGATGCGCTCGTGATTAGAGCTTCAATAAAATGAAAGAAATCGTTTCTGAGACCAGAGTTATAGACACGCCATTTCTTTTCCCTGCCAAAGTCGTTCGTGTAGATGACGTCGTAAGGCGTGGCACATGAAGCAGGCTCACCAGACCGCCATCGCAACGAAAGGAATCTCCAATAGTTGCTGGATTCTTACTTCAAAGTAGGAACTCACTTTGCACGAGCAGCAGGCAGAATTACCATAAAAGCCTTTCTCTTTCAGTGCACTCTTGGTTCTTTTTGCGTTTTCCGACTAGCACGCCACCCCGTCGCACTCTAGCATATTCTATACGTTCATACCTATCAAATAAATAACAGAAAACGTGAGTGATCAGCAACATCAGGGTGCTACACTTACAATTTCTCAGAAAAAAAAATCTCCAAATTGCCACGCTGCACACATCCGCGCCGTATTCCCAAATCTAGCTTCCTCTCAAAAATAAATGTGAGTGCTCTCCATCATATTCATCTGCATTTTTTTTTTACAAGAAAAAACAAGAAATGAGGAGAAAAGCGACAGAAGGAGTGGTTGGAGTGGATAAATTAGATGTTCTCATGGACTCTTATTAGCTCTCATCACCGAGAACGTATCAGACATCCTTGAAAATATCGAAGCGTAAGCCCTTGCTCTGTCCATGTGTTGCTGTAATCTTGGCCTGTTAGGTTGCTTAGCAACCAAAGCTTAGTGTTAACAGAACAAAAAGAACCATCTATAATAATAATAATAATAATAATAATAATAATAATATTAAATGAAATTATTTCCTGAACACTGGCTTGAATATGTTTCTTGTTGTTTCATGAGAGCAGTGCACCACCGGAGGGTGTAAATTACACGGATTTAATCACAGATATTCAGCTTCATGTCATTCCTGAGCCTAAGCACCCTTCCCCATTATAAAAGCACCGCAACACACACTTTCCCATGGCTTATAGCTTCGGAAGATCCTCTGAGCTTTAGAAGATCCCAACATGCACTTGTGTAGAAATTCCAGCAAGCGGGAACGACCAGGTTTGGGTTAACGCTGGAGTTAAAGCCGACCTACATCTGCTCGAGCAAAGGGGCCAGCGAGGCTCCGATCGCTAATCTTTGCGCATGCCTTCCTAAGCGTCCGTGACTCTTCGTACTAATGAACATTTGTTAGAGCATTCTGTGTTAACAGAAGGCCATTACACGTGGCCTGCTTTATGCAGAACATTTGCAACAGCCTACAATTTTCAACCATTTAAATAACTGAAATGGAGAAGAGTAATTTGTCGAATATAAATATATATGTATATATATATATTTCATAGTTTTACACAGTTAAGCAGGCTCAATCGCCGTTGGAATCGTCTTGTTGTGCCAACTTTCTGTGCTTGAAAGTTTTTCACCCCGCATCCTCAACCTGCCTCTAGGCTTGCGTGGATATTATTAACTTTATCTCACTCGGTTAAGTACCGGCTCGTTTCTAAACGCGAGCAGAAGGTCAGGAATCGCAGGCATCAAAACCTCGACAGGGCACTGAACGCCTTGGCAGGAGGATCTGATAACGAGGAGTCGCTGGCTCTGGGAACGGACACGGCCCCTGTGTTCTGCAGTCTGCCTGCTTATAAAACTGTAAGAGCTGATTGGGCGGTAATCCAGCGCCCATCCCGAGCATTAGAATGCTGCAGGATTTTTTGACCTCCCGACTCGGGGCTGATGCCAGCATGTTATTGGGTACGTGAGGAGAATGGAGGCTAAGCTTTCCTCCAAGCCAGGATCACGCAAGTGAGTCTTCAGGTTTTAAAAACAGGCATTTCTGTTGCCTTTATCCTGCAAACAGATGTTGGAGAATGAAACATCTGTTCGGCATGTGTAAATTCTCCTCAATGCTTGGGCTTTTGAAGCATCAAACAATGCGTTTCATTTATTTGAAACAAGAATCAGCGTCAATGGGTCGCTAAATGAACACCGCCGTTCTCGGCGTTAACAGGAAACTCTTGTCGTGTCTGGAAATTGTGCTGAAGAGCCAGAGATAATGAGTCCTCATATTCGGGTTGTATAACAAAATCCTATTTGTTCCTGCTAACAATGAAGTCTTAATCTTCTTTTAGACTCCCACCTGATATGCAGTAATTAAATGGACTTTTGTATTAATGAATTAATGCTGTGATTGGCTTGTCTTTGTGTAATAACTGCTTATGGATTTAAAGTAGTATTACTCGTCCACGGGCTGCCAGGAAATCTATTAAAACGGGATTACGGGGGATAGGTCATTCCGAAGTTCGTATTCGGGATATAAAGAGACTCTTTCGGGCTCTTTCCATTTGGGCTTTTTCATGAATTGCGGTTGACGTTGATAGCCGGGGTAGATGCTTTCATCCAGAACAAATCCATTATCATTAATCAAAAAGACAGACTGAGGTTAAAATGCAGAGAATTCAAGCCAAATTAGGGACGGCGTTAAGCCATTTTAAATTGTCAACTGTTTGAGCTCGTTTATTAAGATGTTTAGGTGGAGAGGAAAAAAAAAATATGGAAGTTTAGGAGCTGCGTTTAAACGGAAATGATGTTGTACTCCCTCCCGATTGGTGTACTTTTATACGAGCGATTATTTATTATAATACAAATAAGAATTAGGTCCAAATGCAAGCTGGAGTTAGCCAATCAGGAGTTAAGCACTGTAGTACGTAGAGAGTTAACCAATCAGGAGAAGAGGAGTAAAGTAACGATGGGTTGGCCCGAGAACACGGAGGTGTCTGTGGGAATAGGTGGGATTGGTTGGGATTCCTTTGAGAATGGGTCGGATTGGTCGAGTGTCTGCAAGTGCTGGCGGGATGGGTTAGAATATCTTTAGGATTGGGCAGGAGTGTCTGTGAGAGCAGAAGGGATTGGTCTGGATTCCTGTGGGAATGGGCAAGCTTGGGCAAGAGAGTCTGTAGGAGCAGGTGAGACTGGTCAGGATACCTTTGGGAGTGAGTGGGATTGGGTACAAGTGTCTACAGGGGCAGGAGGGAATTGTGAAGAGGGTTGGCAGGAGCAGGAGGGATTGGGCAGAATTCCTTGAGATTGGGGAGAATTGGTCAAGGGTGCCTGCGGGGACAGGAGGAATTAGTCAGGACTCCTTTGGGAGAGGACAGGATTAGTCAAGAGAGCCTGTAGGAGCAGGTGGGATTGGTCAGAAATCCTTTGGGAGTCTGCAGGATTGGTTAATAGTGTTGGCAGGAACAAGCAGGATAAGTTAAAGAGTTCAGGCTGGAGCAAGCAGAATTGGTCAAAGTTCCTTTGGGAGGGCTCCTATGGTTGGGAGGGTTTGATCAAGTGTGTCTGTGCGAACAGAAAGGATTGGCTAGGATTCCATTCGGAGTCTGCAGGATTGGTGATGAGTCCCTGTGGGAGCAGGAGGGATTGGTCAGGAGTAACGTGGGAGTGAGTGGGTTTGGTCGGTTGTGGCTATACGAGTGGATGGGATTGGTTAGCTTTTTTTATTATCATTATTTTAGAAGCAAGCAGAGCTGGGATATTAAAAAAGTCATTCACATCTCTAATTCCAAAATCATACCAATCAGAGGGTCTCAGGTTGTTCTACACCATATACTGTATTATGTGTAACAGCAGGTATACGTATGTAAATGAGAAATATGTAAATCGTGTCCAGTAAGCATTCTGG
The DNA here is from genome assembly GCA_030068315.1 of Chrysichthys thysi. Classification (NCBI taxonomy): domain Eukaryota; kingdom Metazoa; phylum Chordata; class Actinopteri; order Siluriformes; family Claroteidae; genus Chrysichthys; species Chrysichthys thysi. The sequence goes on along the minus strand of JAQLOM010000038.1, from coordinate 22,727,461 downwards.
CCACATGTTCCTGAAGAGCTTTCCTCTGAGAGTTTTAACAAATCACAGCTTCATAGTCACAAATAGAAACAGAAAGCATTCCAACATGAAATACCGCAGGCCAACCTGCATTACAGCAGGACTAAATATACCGACTAACTGGCACCAGGAGACCATTAATGAGGATTGTGCACATGCCCAGAGAGCAGCTGAGGCAGAAGGAAGATGCAAACGGGAACTGTGGGTGATCCCCCCCCACCACCACCGCCACCTCCCGATGAATTCATGAATAATTAATGACCGTGGGATTCAGTTACAGCACATTGTGCTGGTAAATATCTCTAAGGGAGAGTAATGATTACATCCTCAATCACTGATCAATCACTGCTCATGACACCTTCCCCTTCGACACACATAACGTTAGTTAACTAAGAAACTATATCATCCAAATGGAAATGCTGGGGATCAGGATGGACGGTCATTCTTCGCTAGTTAACTTACTGTATACAGACAGACGCAGTTGCACTTGTGCTTCATGGGACAAAAATAGGGAGATGGAACTTACAGTACACGTCAGTGTAGCTTAGGGTTGCCAACCGTCCCGAATAATGCGGGTTGTCCCGGAAAATGGGTGATTTTGAAGTGCCCCGTCCGGGACAGCTCTAGTCCTACATTCCAGGTACAGCATAGCAAGTGCGTGGGGTGTTTTCGTGTCTGCACTGGCCACTAGTGGTGAGCGGTGACAAAATTATAGAGTGTGTGATCAAAAGGAGCGTTGAACCGGCAAAGAACATACACCCCCCCCCCCCCCGCCGCATTTGCACCATCCCGCATTTGGGGTTGAAAAAGTTGGCAACCCTATAAAGCTATATCACTTTAGCCTGGGTGTTCACACCCTGTTGTTGATTATTTTCCTACTGAATCACCACATGCAGTGCTTTATTTCCTCTACAACACTGAGAAGAAAGCCACCATTAAAGGGGTCACAGGTGCTTGATTGTCTGCAATAAGATGAAGCTACATGCACAGAATATATTACTCATGAATTCCTCTCAGCCTGCGTCGGGGAGGAGAAAACAGGAGGCGGGAAACTAGACAGCAAAACCAGAACCTAAGTGGAAACCTGCTGTGTCAGCCGTTGACTTTAACCTGTGGCAGATCCTGTGAAACACAGGACGCTCCGGTTCACTGGATCGCTTTCAAAGTGGGTGAGAATAAACAGAGTGAGGTACTGGCAGAGTGGAACAGGAAGTAATGCCCAGAGAGAGGGACAGAGAGAGTGTGTGTAATGAACTGGACACAAATCTGTTGCCATTGGACTGATTCTGCTCCCAGTGCCTGGCAAGACATGCTAGCTCTGGTGAAGAGAGCGAGTGTCTCTGGCATCCCCGCTAGAAAAAGATGGAACGAGAGAAGAGCCAGGGATCAATTTAGTGCTAAATAAAAAGCCCGGCGGGGGTGGGGGTGGGGGGGTACATTCATGCGTGCGCTGGCATCGTGCCTCAACAAAGTGGTGAGTAAAACAGAGAGAGCTGATTAGCACACGACGCCAAGGATGACACCTGTCTTAACGTGAATCAGAAGACAGAGAGGTCCACGCTGTCCCTCAGCCGTAAATCGTCACGCAAATCTGCCAACGCCGTCGTAACCTTTAAGGGAGCCGAGTTGTTAATAATGCACAAGTACATCGCAGGGCTAGAGAACCGGACAAATAGCTGAACGTGAAAAACAAAATGTACGATTCTCTATTCTGGCTTAAATACCTCACAGAGGGTGCAAACGAGTTCAAATTAAAAGCCTTGAAAGAGCGACGGCTTTCACGCTACAAGAGGACAACAAAAACATATCGCTCCTTTATGTGCAAGATTTATTTTCATTCGTAGGATGGTTACAGGGCAGCTTAGCGAAGAACGTGTAATAGTTAATGTTTTCTACGCATATCGATGTATTGTTTGGATTGGGTTTGAAGCAACGTGATGAAATTTCACTTCAATGGTAAAATGTCGAAGCTGTGAAAGTTTCCAAACCGCTGACATCTGCGCTGTCCAAGAGCAAAGAAATCTAAATGCGCTTTTGTGTTTTAAAATCACGCGACGTTTTATTTATCAGTACAAGTAAACGGATACATAAAGAGTAATGTGTTATGTGTAAATATCGCTTTATTATAGGAATCTCTTTTTTCCCCCCTTTATTTCCAGGGCAGCCTTTCAATGACGTCACTATGACATAAGGAAGTGGGATACATTTTCATATAACAGCACGTCCTGGAGGGTTATTCCGCTTACACCACAGCGAGGTGCCGAAAACGTAAGTGTTAGCGCAGATTCACGTCACGTCACGTCACGTCACGTCTTTTCAAAGCACATTTCAGTTATTTTCCCCAAAGCTTCGCAGCTGCTCACTCAAGTCTCTGCGCTCCTGTGTTTTTATGCGTGAAGAGAGCGCCATCTGTGCACGACCATGGCTAAAAATATTTCAGATTTATTAGAACACCACGAGCGCACCGCATCCCACGTGACACGGAACAACCAATCAGTGATTCACTCTGATCCTGCAGTCAGCTTTCACGCAAATGGAGGAACGCTTATTATTTCTCCGCAAAGCTCCCTTTCCCCGACTTACCGCAGCGAACACTTAAGGTATCTTTCCAACTTAAAATGTTAGACATTTCTAATTTCATCACTTAATATGACTTATAACTTAACTTAATATATAATATCATATAATCATTTCATCAAGTTAATATTTTTCTCAGACAAATGCACAAATGCAGGAGAGATTATTTCACGGCTGACGCTGCGCGTGCCAATGCTTGGTGCGTTTTGACGCAGAGGCAATTCAAACTGCAATCTGTCAAGTCTGAGATATGACTTGCGGCACTCGTCATGCAAACTCGGCTCCCGAATCCATCAGTGATATTCTGTGAGATTCTGATGGTTTGTGAAATGATATGTACCCACACACAGGGGGGTTATTTTTCTCCATCACAAATCTCAGAGAGTAAGTCAGCTGCATGGGGTCTGCCGCGACGACAGTCTGTGACGCACTACACTACTGACCTATCTAGCTAAAAATAAACTAAGTCTTCCACCTACACATCCGGGCCCGAGCTTCTGGTTTCTCGGCAGCGCCGGACGATACAACCAGGCCGCTTTTCAACCGTGACCGCTATGCATCCTAAACGCGAGCCTTCGGTAAAATGCAAGCTACATGCTCACGTCCTTCAGTGCGTGTCTGGGCGCTTCATGGGCGTCGGACATTACCGAATTAATGAGCAAAGTGTTGCACATTTTAAAAGTTCACAGTTTGTTCTTTGGGGTGATAAATGAAATGAGTTCCTGTCCTCACTTAAGTTACAGCGATGATAAATTTGTCATTCCCGCACTAGCATTTTGTTTGCTGTCTCTCTCTTGCATGCTCTCTCGCTCTCTCACACACATGCTTTCGCTCTCAAAAAACAAAACTGCAGCGTGTTATATTTCCTAGAAACCAGAAAATGTAAAGCTCAGATACATCACCAAAAAACAACTGCTACAAAAAACAACAGCATGGTTTATTATTAGCCTTAGTGTTAATGACGGTGTTAGCCTTCATGACGATGGTGTGGTGGTTAGCACCGTGGCCTCACAGCAAGAAGGTCCTATGGTTCATCTACCTGTGGAAGAGCTGTTACTATAGAAACCATGATTTACTACAGTGAGTGTTTTAATATATACCTGCTGTTTATGTTCCAAATACAAAATATATACACCTTCTGGCCAATCAGAGGGCGGCACGGTGGTGTGGTGGTTAGCACTGTGGCCTCATAGCGAGAAGGTCCTGGGTTCGATCCCCGGGGTTGACCTGGGTGCCTTTCTGTGTGGAGTTTGGATGTTCTCCCCGTGTCCGTGCGGGTTTCCTCCGGGTTCTCCGGTTTCCTCCCACAGTCCAAAGACATACACAGGGGGGATTAGGCTAATTAGCGGCTCTAAATTGGCCGTAGGTGTGAATGTGAGTGCGAACGGTTGTCTGTGTCTGTGTGTCGCCCTGCCCTGCATTGGTGACCTACCCAGGGTGTAACCCCGCCTCTCTCTTGCCCAAAGTCAGCTGGGATTGGTGCCAGCTTCCTCCCGCTGTGACCCTGAACAGGATTAAGCATCAGGAGATGAGTCAGTGAGTGAGTGACCGATCAGCTTCAACGTTTATCGTGACAGAAAGCGAGGACGTCACGTTAGTCATAATTTGACATGTGAGGAAAGGAAAGGAAAGGGGGTGGGGCTTCCTGGGTGCCTCAGTTAATATTTGGGCCACGCTGCTATGCAATGTTGTCGATGTTGATTTGACTCGTGGTGCTGGAGTTTTTTGAACTGAAAAAGTGACTGAGAATGAGTGAGACTCCTTAAAATACGGCACTGCCACACGACACACGTGCAGGTCAGCAGGTCAGAATGGACGGCGCAGCTTTTTAGGCCACGTTTCCGTCAGGCAACAAAGAGGGCGTTGTACTCGGGAAGGTACGGTAACTAAAAGTTCTTTCTGAAAGAGTGTAAATGAGTGACCTTATTTAAATGAGGTGCACATTCTCACTAAAGAGAACTTTTTCTCCTCTTTTTTCTTCGCTGTTCAGCAGTGTGCATAATGAGCCGGCGGCTCACATAATGTGTGCAGTCATGCTTTGCATTTTGGAGATGAAGCTGTGGCTCTCAGAGCATCATCTGATTCTAGATGAGCTGTGTTTTTGCTTGATGAGCATGTGCACAAGAGCATGGGTACACACACACACACACACACACACACACACACACACACACACACACACACACACACACACACACACACACA
>JAQLOM010000038.1:22651099-22661789 GCA_030068315.1 Chrysichthys thysi | reverse complement strand
TAAAAGTTCACTTTTTGCATTTTGTCCAGAATAACAGGAGGTGTTCTTGATGTTATGTTGTTGCTGTATGTAGACGATGATGATGATGATGATGATGATGTTGGGTAGTTATACATGGTGACGTCTGGAACAACCTCGTGTCAGACACGTTCGCCTCACCCCCACACTTCAACAGTGTCTTTCGACATTTTTCTAACTATGTCACAACACCATTTTGAATGTTTATACGCCTTCAGGGGAGAAAAAGCGCAAATCAGGGTCAGGGTTCAACCATGGCTCTCCGAACAGTCCTGCAACTTCAGCTTCTGGTCACTAAAAAGAACGCGTGTTCACGTGAGAAACGTGTGTTGTGCACAAGATCCTGAAATAACAACCACCCGAGACGTGCGTGCCATCCATTTTAGAGATATAGTCTGAAATCTTCGGAGATTTCTTTAACAAGTAGGTGAGCAGCTCCCGAGGTTTTTATTCGTCCTGGCAAACAGGAACCATGCTGTCTTCCAGCTCCTATCTGGGTCAGACTCACTGTGGCGTAAAATCAAACGTGGAACACAAGTGCACTGATTCCACTGACAGTCCAGGAAAGCACACACACACACACACACACACGCACACATTTTAAGTGTTAAAATTAAGGTGTTAATTCTAAGCAAGAATATCCTCATAGCTCCAGGGCAAAAAAAACCAACCAAGCAAAAAAAAAACACGGAAACAAATACAAGGTGACTCCAGAAATCAAACATGTCTCTGAAGGATCTCATTTTTCTATCCTGACGCAAGTCAGGAAATACAGGTTTCATTCGAGCCACGTTGTGATCCTGTACCTGTATACAGTTGAAACATGATGGACGTGCCGTTATTTTGCGTAAAACAGAGCGCGGGTTCCCGTCGGCGCGTCACGTTGACACCTGATACATGAAACCTGACAGGTGTGCTGTACGTCGTTCTGTAACCTGTCGTCTAAATCACACGAGGAATCCCTGTGAGGTTCTTTGGACCTTGTAATCTGTTCCCATTTCCACACGAGACCCTCCTAAGTGTCCAGGGAAAGTTAGGATGTGCCGTTTGGAGCGTTTCCAGAAGGCGTTAACAAAAGGCGGCTTACACAAGACCAGCCTTTTGTCTCCGCACCGTGACCTCATGCTATAGGAACAACAGCTGCGGTCACCGTCATGGGGTTACGCGACGTTCCGTGGCCCCCTGGGGTTTTTTTTTGGTTGTTTGTTTGGGGTTTTCTTAGCTTCATGAGCAGGATCTTCCATCCTACCGGGACCTTCGACAGGACCAGATTACTGTCCATCATTCCACCTGGTCCTGATGAGCACAATGAGATGTTTTCACGCAGATCAAACGTTAAAGAAACACCTCGGGAAATGTAAACGTTTCCAGTTAGGTGCTTGCTTTGGACGTCGCGCAGTGAACGTATCTACTTTTGCTAATATGGATGGTTTTATAGCGACACGACGCGATGGCACTTTGTCGCTTTTGTCTCAGAGATTACGATTACTTCTGATTTATTATTTTCTCCACAAAGGGTAGGACGGGTGTAAATCCCGTGTCGTCATCGGCGTCGTCGTCCCCCGCCGGTCACGATAAAACCTCTAATATCTTTGTCGTCTAAATGAAACAGGGATTCTCTCACAACCTCGACACGCTACGAGGCTAGGGTTAGGAACCAACAAGTAATGCAAGTTCCTCGTTAGCGCTGTACATAATACACAAAGAGGAACTTTATTATCATCCAGTTTTCAGCATCAACCCCTTCCTCAGGTGATGATACCATCAGGAGGAAGCAATTTGCTCAGGTGATATCATCAAGTGAGGCATTAAAAAAAAAAGGACGCAATCCTGGTCCCCCAAAATGGCCGCCTTCCATTACGTTACAGGGTTTAGCTCCATGTACGTAGAAGACGGTCCTAAAAAGAAACTGGGACGAGCTGAATACCGTTGGAGGCAAAGAAAAATATTAAAAATGACCGATTTTTTTCTCATCTTTGACACTTCTGTTCCTTGTTGTGTTAATAATTTAAAAAAAAAAAAAAAAAAAAGCCAAGTTTAGCCATCAAAATGGCTGACTGATAGCTTTTGGGGTATATAAATTTTTTTAAAAAGGCTGTTTTGCCTGCAGATGAATGTGTAAATGTGATTCAAGGTCATGTGACTGGATCTTCTAGACAAAATAAGTACCCTGAGCAAAGTAGAACATACAAATAATCCTCAGGAATCCAGACTTCAGTGCTGTAACTGCTTTATGATGGGATTTACTGAGCGTGATTGAGGCTGTAAAAACGTGTTTAACACTCTGTCATGGAGTCAAGATAGGAAAATCACCAACTCACCACTCCAAAGTCCATTATGTTCCCATTACAACATGCGTCAATGTTCTCTTCCTCTTATATTACAGCAAATTGCCCACAATTACCCTGTAATTCATTGAAAAATAACATTTGGTCCATTTTATCGTGTTCTCCGGAGCTAAAAACAGGCGATCTCTCAGCAAAACGGAAAACCGAGAGACCGCACCAAGCGCGAAGCCCTCCTCGGCCCTGACGACGTGGCAAAACTTCAAAACTACAACTCTGTATGTTTGTTGAAGACCTGACACCGGTGACTCCTTCAATTTATGCTAGAGACTTTATTTATTTATTTAGTTAGTTAGTTAGTTAGATATACAGTGAACCCCCGCAATATCACGGTTCACCTATCGCAGGTTCAGGGCATCGCTGATGTTCAAATTTTGATTCGTGGAATTTTTTGACTTTTGCGGGACTCTGGGATATAAAATATAAAATATAGATTTTTAAAAAAAATGTTAATTCAAACATTAAAAGAACATTTAAATCACAATAAAACAGTATGCGCTGTATTTCATCAGTGGATGAATACACAGTGACGGTGTACGCCACTTCCTCTTCAGCTAGTAAACAGGCTGTAAACAGGAAGTGACCTCACCGGCAGGAAGTACACATGTAGAAATTTATACGTTGTTAAAATGACATCTGTTTAAGAGTGTAGAAAGTGTTTAAGAGCATAGGACGTGTTTATAAGAGTGTGGGAAAGGTTAATAAGAGAGTGGAAAGGTTTATAAAGCCTTAATATATATATATTTATAAATAATGAAATAAATGTGACGGCGCTACTTCGCGGATTTCACCTGTCGTAGCCGGGGCGCCGGAACGTAACCCCCACAGTTTTCACTGTACTTTTGTGACTGACCCATTGGGAACGTTTCACCATGACTGAACAGTGTGACGTTTTCATAGCATGGCATCACCGGATACGGGATATCTCTTGGGGCGGGGGGGTGGGGGGGTGGGGGGGGTGGACGACGACGACGTACGGATGTGCGCAGTCATTAGATGTGCGCGTACAAGCAAAAACGATAACGCCTCCCAAAGGACCAAAGGGGTCCCCTCACGAGTGGAGTGGACGCCAGGGACGGCGTTAGGACATGCATTCAAACCGTGCTGGAGTCCAGAACCAGACCATCTCGTCTCCTGCATTGATTTAATGTCTGCACTGGTGTGGGGTTTTTTGTTTTTTGTTTTTTTTTTGGCGAAGCAGAAGGCGAACGTGGTGCAATAAAAATAAATCGGATCGTCTGGAGGGCAAGGACACGGGGCCTGTCCGTGGTATGTCTAGGACACCCTGAGCAGAAGAAGTAGAGAAAAAACCCAACCAACAACAATAACAACAACAACAACAACAACAACAATAATAATAATAACAACAAAACGCTTTTCTGGTCAGTGGGGTGGTATTGATCATCAGATTTATTATCAGAATGAAGGTTTTCTGGAGGGGAGGGGGGGGGCTTGTTTTTTCTTTTGGGTAACACCCCGATGGTGCCACCACTACACACACACACACACACACACACACATGGACCTGTATTCCAGAAATAAGCTGAGATGTTTAATGATCGTGGATAATGATGGGATGGGATGGGAATATGGGGGTGGGTGGTAGACCTCAGGTACACATCAGAAGGTGCCCTGATCAGGGACTCACCTTGGGAATTGTCGGAGGTTGTGATCAGGCCTGTGCTTTGAGGGTGAATATCAGACGCGGAGCTCTGTCGTCTTTGTGCCAGTAGACGCGCAGCTCGGGGTTTGGGGAGCTCCAGGAGCGCTGCTGCTGCTGCTGCTGCTGCGTCTTCTCCCAGACGCGCCGGGGATGGTGGGGGCTGGAGGGTGCTGCCTGCTTGCGCAGGATCTGCACGCAGCACGGTGGGCGCGGGAGTCAGGCCGGTGAACGATGCGCCACCGCGCGGGCTCGACTGGACATCTGCGTCACCTGCGCTGAAGATCTGGCGAGGTTTCCGCACCGCGTCGTGCGCGCAGCAGGAGCACCCGAGGCACACAAGGGCCATGAGGGAGACCGCAGGAGACATCATCATCACCATCACCATCATGAGCATCTCCCCCTCTCCCTCTCTCTGTCTCTGTCTCTGTCTCTGTCTCTGTCTCGCTCTACGGCTCTCGATCAAACCTTCTCCACGAACAACAAGGGCGCCGCGCTCGGACCCCGTCCTCTAATTCCCATCGGGTGCTAATTCCCTCCTATATCCTGATCATAAAGAGCATCTCACCCCGTGACACACTCCGACATCCTTAAACACACACGCACGCACGCAGGCACGCGCGCACACACACACACACACACACACACATACGCACACACACACACACACCACCCCTCTTTTATCCCAACAGCAATAAATCCCGAGCGCAAGGTGTTTCTCGGTGCATCTCAACCACGGGGTTCCAGAGACAAGCAGGCGTGTTGGCCAATCGCACAGGGCGCGGGGGAGACCCGGGCCAATCAGGGAGCAAGGGCGGGACTAAGGGGGAGGTCGTATTCTCGCATGCGCGGAGGAATCGGGGATGCGGGCGGCCAATCAGGAGAAAGGAACGCGCGGCGCGGTGGGACTCGCCTCCGCGCGGAGGGATCTGATTGGTTAAGACGGAAAAAAATACGAGGAAGACGGACAGTGTGGAGGGTTTGGGAAGGCCTGAGTGCTGTGAGCTTACCCAGTGTTGGGGGTTAAAAATCACGCGTTTTCAGGTCCGAGGGTTTGTCTAGCCGGGGAAGGATGGAGTAAAGTGGTGTTAGGTGGGTGAGAGTGGGGGAAATCAGGGCGAACACCGGGTGGAGGTGTGGATTACAGGAAGAATGGGAGGATGGACGGGGACATGGGCAGGCTGGGGGTTTTATTTCAGGACAATATATATGGGAAAATATCACTTTTTTGCCCGTATTTCAGGCCCAAGGATGGGTGCAAAATTATTGGGACACCCGGGATTAACAGGGGAGTCGTCTGAGGATGTTTCTGGAACGCCCGAGGTCTTCGAGTGGTGTCTCGTGGGCTGCTTTGGTCAGGATATGAGGGGGTGTTTTGCGTGGGAGGCTTTCGTAACCTCCTGGCAGAGGCAACCAGGTTTATATTCGGATCTAGGACTTGGTGATTTTTAGTTATTTATATATAAATATGTTTTTGGAGGCTACCTTGCTTTGATTTCATCCGATCACTGGGCGTCATCTCAGGTGTAGTGCTCGTGACGCTTCACATTCAATTAAAGAGTTTTGTTTCATAAAGATTACATTACATTCGTGTCATTCGGGAGACGCCCTGACCCAGAGCGACTTACTGTACATCTAGCTCATTTGTACAGCTGAGGGTTAAGGGCCTTGCTCAAGGGCTCAGCAGAGGCCCAACTCACGACCTTCCCGATCTGTAGTCCAACCTCTTAACCACTGAGCTACCCCTGTCCAGAGGTTTGTCCAGGAATGTGGTGTCTAAGAGATGATTTTGTTGATCTGTTGACGCACGTACGACAGGCGGATCGGCGCAGCGTCTGCTGTAAAGCGGGCCTTGTACCGGTCTGTTATGGTAAAAAGAGAGCTGAGCAAAAAGGCAAAGCTCTTGATTTACTGGTCGGTCTACGTTTCTGTCCTCACCTGTGGTCAGGAGCTCTGGGTAGTGACCGAAAGAACAAGATGGTGGTTACAAGCATCCGAAATGAGTTTCCATCACAGGGTGTGGGGGGTGGGGAGGGGGGGCTCTCCCTTAGAGATAGGGTGAGAAGCTTGTCCATCTGGGAGGGACTCGGAGTAGAGCCGGTGCTCCTCAGCATTGAGAGGAACCAGTTGAGGTGGCTTGAGCATCTGATCAGAATGCCTCCTGAACACCTCCCTGGTGTGGTGTTCTGGGCGTGTCCAACCAGGGGGAGGCCCCGGGGTCGACCCAGGAGAGATTATGTCTCCAGACTGGCCTGGGAATGCCTTGAGGTTCCTCCGGAAGAGCTAGAGGAGGTGGTTGGGGAAAGGGAAGTCTGGACCTCGCTGCCTAGGCTGTTACCCCCGTGACCCGACCCCTGGATAAGTGGAAGATGATGATGATGATGATGATGTTAAAGGATATAATATTATATAGCAATTTAAAATCAAACTTGTGTACAAAATTAAGGAATATCGGGTGACACCATGCAAACACTTAATGTTTATTAAACCTTCAATCTGCATGGTTTATGTTCTCTTCATGTAATTGTGTGTAGGTTAATATAATGATAACGATAATAGATGATTAATATAAGGGACTTATTCAAACGTGACCATGTCAAATGAGCAGAGCGGAACTTTGTGACCAAGGTCTAAAAATCTAGACTTATTTATAAAGAATTTACAGCATACTAGGGTTTTTTTTTTATTAACAGTAGAATATCTACGTGTTGTGATGTTTTATGCTGCATATTTTCCATCTCCTTTCAACTGGGACATAATTTTTAAAAAATCAACCCCGTAAAACAAAAAGACATCAGGATTTTTACAGAAATATTATACAAATCTAAACCCGTGCCTGAAGTAAGCCTAGAGAGAGAGATGATTTTATTTTTAATTTTTTTTACTTTACTTTTTTCTTTGCATTCATTATATACATTAGCAAGTACACGTTTTGGTTAATCAGTCAAAGCACACGTATAAAATGCATTATTTATTTATTAGGTAATTAAGAGTATAAAAACAAAATGCAAAATATAAGAACATCAAATACACTACAGCAACATTAGATAAATAGTAATGAATTCGTTAATCGTGGTTACGGTAAAGGAAAATTCAGAAATTATTCACTTCTGAAACACTGACGGTCTAGTACGGTGCAAAACAGATGGATAATTAAACTGGAAAAAGGCAAGAAGAGCAGAATAATTAGTCACTCAATCAACACTGGCATTTTAATGACAGTAAAAATACTGTTTACATGATAGAAATGTTTTAACTCTACATTTTGTATCCTGTTGGGAGAAAAACGCAGATTTTGACGCTTTAATAGCTCCAGGAAATCAGTCTGATGCGTCATGTTTGCCTCATGTCCCTAAAATATCAAACAGTTCGATGGTATGAAGGTAGCTGGACGCCGAATGTGTTATTGCATTCAGAGTGGAATCTAGCCGTGATCGGCTGTGTGATGTCTGGAGTATCAGAGCTCTGAGGTGAGGGTGAATGTCCTGCTGGTGTAAATAATTCAGATGTGAAACTCGACTCCTGCACGTCGCGTTACTGCATTTTGGCCACTACATGGCAGCAGTGTGGACCCGGATGGCCTGCGCCCCAGAGCACAACATGACTTCCTGTCAGTAACGAGTCCACTTTTCCTGATCTGTGAGATAACACGAACACACTAATAGCTGTCTTCAGCATCACTGAGGAGAAGGAGAGCATCTGCTTTCACTTTGTTTCTCTCCTTGTATACCATGTGTCCTATCCCCTACTCCCTAATCCACTCAGACTATTCCACAGCCCCTACTCCATATTGTATAGTCGCTAATCCATACTCCTAATTTCCTCCTCCCTATTTTCTAATCCTTAGCCCCTCCCAATTCCACACAATTTATTCCATGTTCCCTAATCCCAAACTCCTTATCCCCTAATCCTTATTCTCTGTTCCCTACTCTGTATTCCATATTCCCTAATCCCTACTCCATGTACCCTAATCTCTACTCCTCACCCTAACCCCTAGTCCTTATTCTCTATTTCCTACTCCCTATTCCATATTCCCTAATCCCAACTAATCACTCTGTAATCCTTATTCCCTACTCCTTATTCCATATTCCCTAATCCCTACTCCTCACCCCCTTAGCCCATATTCTCTTTTCCCTCCTGCTTATTCCATATTTTCTTAGCCCTATTCCATATTCCCTAATCCTCACCCCCTTATTCCTTATTCTCTATCCCCTCCTCCTCATTCCATAGTCCCCAATCCCCACTCCATGTTCCCTAATCCCTACTCCTTATCCCCTAGCCCTTATTCTTTATTCCCTACTCCCTATTTCCCCACTCCTTACTCCATATTTCCTCCGCCCTATTCACTACAATCCCCAATCCCTGCTCGCTGTTCGTCATCACCTAGCCCTTATTCCCTTCCCCATATTCCCTCATCCTTACTCCCTACTCCCTACTCCCTGCTCCCTGCAGTGCTCCCTGTGTCACAGGCCCCGCCCCCTGCTCTTCACTGTCAGGTGCATTTCTTGTAGAAAAGTGAAGCCTTTGTCGTAATAATGAGACTGATATCCGGCACTAACACAGTGCCTCTCTGACACTGACACAGACACACACACGCGCGCGCACGCGCTCATTTTCTAATCGTAATGATGAACACACCGGGAATAAACAATGGCAGATTTAGTTGAGAGATCCGCAGCCAATCAGATTCCCTCTCCGCTCTACCTCTGACCAATCAGCGCGAGGTCCCGCCCCCGCGCTCTCGCGAATCCTGTGTGAGGAAGATGACGTGGTGAAGTCAGTTAGCATGGAGGCTAGCTGAAGCTCTCGACACTCGGGGAAAAGTCACAGGTTAAAAACACAACACTGGGAAACGATGACAAATGCGGAAGTGTCTGCGGACCGGAAGACGTCAGAGCGCTCGTGAGGTGATGGATATCACTTTGTGTTACTTGGAGTTTTCCAGAAGGTAAGCTAATGCTTCCAGTGTCCACTGTAATTCCGAGTAGAAATTAGCGTTAGCCTTACTAGCTCTCAGTGTTAGCTGTTTGGCTGAAGCCTGAACTATTAGCTGTTAGCTAACCAGTGTAAACATTGGCTGTGTGGATGAGTTCAAATATATAATTATAGTTTACATCATTTAATAACTCTGAAGCTCATAGGACCGCATAAACCGACTGTGTCTGAAGTTATACCCTAATCTGTATCCCTATCCCCTAATCTCCTCTAATTGGCAAAGTGCATTATGGGTACATGATAACTCTAACCCTAACCTAGGGCATTATGGGTACTAACCCTAACCCATTTGAACCCTAACCCTGAGCAATGCATTATGGGATATTTTTTAACTCTTTTTTTTAAACAAATGTGTACCCCCACAATGACTTAAACATCGCAACGTTTAAACCAGCAGTTTTTTTTATCTTCTACACAAATTAAAGCCACAAATCCAGACGTTATTGTCGAATGAGTCCGCGACCTGAGCCCATGGCACGCGTCATGTGGGGTTTCTTCACAACCCCTCGTCACGACTTTAGCTCCTGTGTGTAATTATTCACAGTGTTTTTTTATCTTCTACACGAATTAAAGCCACAAATTCAGAACCAGAAACTTTACAAGGACATACGACAAACAGTAACACAAGCGAGTTGTCGCTTGGCGGGGTGAGCCCTGGGTTAACACAGAAGTTTTCTATTTTTGTCATTTCCTTCGCATACAAGCGTCACGTACAAATGCTGTGGTCCCGCAGGAGGCGCTGTTCAAAAGTTAAAGACGTCCCAGAGATTTCTGTGACTACAGGAAGAAGTTGGCGCAGGCACCTGTTAGTGTTGGGGCTTTTAATAACGGAGGATGAGTGACAGTTCTGTGGGTGTTAACTGATTCTGAGAAGCCCCGCCCCTTTTTCATTCCTCTCACTGTAGGCACCTGTTCCCCTCTCTGTCTGACTGTGAAGCGTAAACTCCTGAAAGTTTAGAGCTCCAAAGCGCCGACACTGGACACTCCTTCCCTTCTCTCCATAGACACACGTGACCAGTCTGTGACCGGGATGTTTTTAGATGTCCTTTGTTGTCTTTTTCAGAGTGACAGACGAGTGATGAGTGCCGTGTGTCCTACGTGTCGAGTTTCTCCAGCGTTGTAAAGCGTTGGCGGTGTGCGAGACGTCAGAGCTGCGTTCGGCTTCACGATGTTCGCCAAGCTGAAGAAGAAGATTGCGGAGGAGGCGGCGACGGCCACCCCGCGCCCCGGACGCCTGCCCCGGTCCTACAGCAAAGAGTCCATCACCTCAGTGGGAGCCGACTCGGGAGACGACTTTGTGAGTCCCTCTCTCTCACTGTCTGTCTGTCTGTCACCTTTACTGAACACCGTGACTTAAACCTGCACTTCACACCACCCCTCCCCTTTGACGCCATCGACGCCCTATACGCTTTACACCCCTCCCCTTTGACGCCATCGACGCCCTGTACGCTTTACACCCCTCCCCTTTGACGCCATTGACGCCCTGTACGCTTTACACCCCTCCCCTTTGACGCCATCGACGCCCTGTGCGCTTTATACCCCTCCCCTTTGACGCCATCGACGCCCTGTACGCTTTACACCCCGCCCCTTTGACGCCGTTGACGCCCTGTACGCTTTACACCCCGCCCCTTTGACGCCGTTTACACCCTGTACTTTTTAAACCCCGCCCCGT
>JAQLOM010000038.1:22576333-22586849 GCA_030068315.1 Chrysichthys thysi | reverse complement strand
TGTGTGTGTGTGTGTGTGTGTGTGTGTGTGTGTGTGTGTGTGTGTGTGTGTGTGTGTGTGTGTGTGTGTTCACAAGTGAAACGTTTGAAACGGCAAGGGTTTTATATTTCTAAATATGCATGTTGTGATCATTGGCCCAGATTAAACGAATAGATTATTATGGTGCAATTGTGTGGATTAACCCCCACCCACCTCCCCTCTTTTCTGCATGCAGCGTCTCTGGAGATATTTACATCCATCACAAAGCTTAATGCGCTATTTTTATTTTTATTCTTGCCGTAAAGGCACTTAGGTGGGGGGTGGAGGGGATCGGATCTAGTTGCAGTTTGAAGCCGGTTATTTTGGTGCGGTTTGTGCTTGTGACAGTCTAGTTAACAGTTAATAAACGTGTGCACCCGAACCATGCATATTTTATCGGTCTTCCGCTCAGACATGTCACACGCTTTCATTGAACCACGCTGCAGATTTTAAACTAGTTTCCATGTTTTGTGTTTTTGTCTGTTTTCTCCTGTCGTCCTTTTTAAGATGCGAAGAATAATGGCAGCTCCAAGCGCTACAACCGTAAGCGGGAGCCCGCCTTCCCCAAAGCAGAGAGTTTCCCAGGCCCCCGTCGCACCCACCCACAGAAAGGCAAGAATTTCGACAAGAGACCCCCCCAGAGAGGCGGCGGAGGCGGTAGACAGAGTGGGCTCGTGGGCGGTGGGAGAAGAGAAGAGGTAAGATGCTCGCAGCACCGAGGTTCGCGCTACGTATCGGCTCGTGTTTTGATCACGCTCAACCGTCCCGTCCCTTTCTCCTCCCCCAGGTAGCCGAGACGCGCCGGGCCGAGTTCAGCCCGGCCCAGTTTTCTGGACCCAAAAAGATCAGCTTGAACCACTTGCTCAATTTTACCTTTGAGCCGCGCGGAGGCCACTCGGGCTCCGGAGGCGACGGGCATTCGTGCTGGGGCCGCCGCAACAAGTGGGGTCACAAACACAAGCCCTTCAACAAGGAGCTGTTCCTGCAGGCCAAGTGAGTGTCGGAGGAGGAACACACACCGTGATGTGCACGTTCTTTTACGGTTTATTCGATCACATGCGATGAACCCTGTTTAATCCGCCGGTCCTTGTTTCGTCTGCGTAGCTGCCAGTTTGTGGTGATTGATGATCAGGATTATCAGGCTCACTTCACGGACCCGGACACTCTGGTCAGCTGGGACTGTGTGCAGCAGGTGGTGAGTGACCCGATTCGTAAAGATGCAGATGCACAACGAGTTTGTTTGCTTTTGTTGTTGGACCTTTTTTATTGTTCTCGTTCCTCGCTCTTTTTCCCTCGCGGATACAGCGCATCTACAGCCACGAGGTGCCGTCCTGCCCCATCTGCCTGTACCCTCCGGTGGCAGCTCGCATCACTCGCTGTGGCCACATCTACTGCTGGCCCTGCATGCTGCACTACCTGTCCCTGAGCGAGAAAACCTGGTCCAAGTGTCCCATCTGCTACGAGGCCGTGCACAGCGCAGACCTCAAGAGGTACGCACGGACCGTGGGGGGGGGGGGGGGGGGGGGTTGTTTAATGTATTTTTTGTGGGTGTGAACCAACCGTTTTATTTTCAGCTGAGGGAAGTGGTTTGGTTTTAGCTCATTAGCTAGTTGATGCACTAAAAAAATTAGGGTTCTTGGATTTCTTTTTTGTTTCATTGCTGGGAAACTTGATCATTTTCAGCAGCTTTTTAAGTTCATTGTTAGATTTTTAGAGATTTTACAGCTGAATGATTAAAGGCTTGAGAGAAAAAAGAGAGACAGACAGGTACTCCGGGTGGAAAGGCAGTACTCGGGTAGAGAGAGAGAAATGCACGCTGCGCAAATAGGGTAGAGGGGCAAATAGGGTAGAGGGACAAATAAGGTTGAGAGATGTGCACAAGTTGTGGAGAGAGGGAGAGATACAAGCTACACAGATGCAAATGGGGTAGAGAGAAACACAAGGTGCACTGATACAAATAGGGTAGAGGGGCACGCTCAAGGCTGAGGGAGGGTAACGAGAGGCACAAATAGGGTAGAGAGACGGACACACATGGAGGGAGCGAGAGAGGGAGATGTTATCGATCACACCCGCTCTCATCTTCTTTCACAGTGTTGTTGCTATGGAGACGCGTCAGTACGTGCCTGGTGAGGTCATCACCATGCGCCTGATGCGCAGGGAGAAAGGTGTGTTGGTGGCTCTGCCCAGCTCCCAGTGGCTTAAAGTGGAGGAGCCCATTCGCTTTGGAGGTGCGTGTGCATGCGCGAGACTGACTTTCTGCACACGATCTAGGGAACAATGTGTATATTTTTAATAATGGTTATAATTGTGTGTGTTGAAGACATTCGACTGAGCTCTTATTCCAAGCTGCTGCTGGCGTCTCAGGATCAGGTTCTGGGTCTGCTGGCGGAGGAGCGGGCGACGCTGCAGTCTCAGCTGAAGCAGGAACAGGACGACCCGCAGGCCTGCTTCGTACAGAGCGCCTTACTGCAGCTGCAGGTAACAGGTGCACACCTGCCTGTGCCCTTCTACAACTGTGAAAGACCTTCAACTCAGGAGCAGTGATCAGTCTCACACCAACCTTCTCGTTCACAGGAACTAATACTGTTTAGTTGTTGAATGGATTTTTCATGTTTGATCAATAAACACCTTGGCCAGAAGTGAAATATAATTTAATCTTATTTTTAACTCCAAATGTATTCGACCAATCAGAGCATTTGGCACAGTAACACCAATCCGGTGAGAAGATTTATAAAATGGTGCAGGTTTCTAAAAAGAAAAAGGGGGGCGACGACACGTGAAGGAAGTGCAAAATATTTTACACATTCAGGATGTCGTTGTCTTGAACACTTTCATGAATGCTACAAAGATGTGCAATGGTTTTAATACTAAAGAAGGAACCATCAGGCCTCAAACATATCTTGGTTGAAGCAGTAGATTGGAGTTAAGGGTGTAGGTGTGTACATTTTATTACATTGTTTGTTTTTATTATTAAAACTTAGTGTACCTGCAGAGCAAGCACACCAATTATATTATTCCGTTCACCCTTTTTTTTTTTTTTTATCCCCCTCCCCAGGGCTTTCGAGCTATAGACTCCGTTCCAACTCTTAGACGTCCGCACCGATCTGGGCATGAGGGCTTTTTTCAAATGGTTACGTTACCCCTTGTCATTTGTTCGGTATTCCCATTTTTCCGCGAAATTCCATGAAAAGCCAGCACTCTCTAGGACCTTGAGGAGTCATTTGTGTGCTTTTCCGCCCTATTCCGTGCCAAAACCGGTGCTCTCTAGGACCTTGAGGAGTTATTAGTGTGCTTGCTGCTGGCAACATTTGAGCAAGCACACTTTACGTTTTCTCTGTGGAAATGCAGTCTAGTAGTAGTTGTTTCAATTTTTTTTTTTTTTTTTAAACCAAACCATAGTTTTGCTAAATGTTCTCCTTTGAGTTAAAGAGGACACTTTATTTTATCTGCAAGTTTACATATGAGGAGTTAAGTGAACCGATTACGTGGTAATGTGTGTTTTTTTTTTTTTTAATAGCACATATTTGGGTTGGAAATTGTGAAATCAGAAAAGTTTCTTCTTCAGACTCCGAAGTCTAGTCGATAAATATCTCTAACTATGTCTGTGCTCATATGGGCATGTATTTTTATCTTAAATTGCCATCATGCCATCATGTTTAGCTCACAGATTTATTTTTTCCCCTCCAAGAGCTCTGTTGCTGAGACTAAAGGAGATCTGGTTTTATTTTTGTTCACACTTCTGGGTTTTCTCTGTTTTGAGCACAGCTTTGTAAAGAAAAGAAAGGAGACTGCAGCAAGAACACATCTCCAGGCTTATCGTGTGTGTGTGTGTGTGTGTGTGTGTGTGTGTGTGTGTGTGTGTGTGTGTGTGTGTGTCCAGGAGCGAGAGGACGGCCTGCTGAAGCGGAACACTCCGGATAAAGGCAGTGTGGACGGTGCAGACATGAGGACTCTCTCTCTGAGCGACTCGAGCACCGCTGAGGTGGCAGTCAACAAGCTCCTCTGCTCCAAGGTAAACGAGCCGAGTCAGTTTGGTGCTGTAAGACCATCACATCCATCACTCTCAGATAGAAGATTTGTCTGTACAGGTGTAAGCGCATCTTCACAATTTGTGCGTCTCCAGCGTTTATTCCAGACTCTTTACCTCTGATGCTTGTGGTTTAAGTTGTATTGTTTGGAGTTCTACCCAAACGGACCCTGATTCTCCTCTCTCTCTGTAGCCCATTCTGCAGTACGCGTCAGCATTCGATGATGAGATTCAGGAGACCACTGAAGAGCTTACAGAGGTCACGCCCGAACAGGAAGTGACCGAGGTGGCTGAGCAGGTGCCGGATGGACCCGCAGAGGAAACCCTTCCGAATGAGGCAGGGCAACCTCAGAACTCTCAGCACGGTCCATACTACTACTTCTACCAAGGTGTGTGTGTGTGTGTGTGTGGTAGTGAAAGAAAGCACTATGGGTGTTTTTGCTCTGTGTACCCGTCATGTATTAATCTCTCTCTCTCTCTCTGGTGTAGCGGAGGACGGGCAGCAGATGTTCCTGCACCCAGTGAATGTGCGCTGCTTGCTAAGGGAGTACGGCAGCCTGGAGAACAGCCCTCAGTCCATCAGCGCGACCGTAGTGGAGATCGAGGGCCACACGGTTAATGAGGTACAGCTACCCAGATACGTTTCTGGTCGTTTGAAGACTCTCTCTCTCTCGGTATCTAATCCCAGCATGCTTGTTTTTGCTCGTGCGTTCTTTAAGGACGTCCGTCGCCGACACCGCTACCTCTCTCATCTGCCGCTCACCTGCGAGTTCAGTATCTGCGAGCTCAACCTCCAGCCGCCTGTCCTCTCCAAGGAGACGCTGGACAGCTTCTCAGGTACCGCGGTGCCCGCACCGTTCATGGTCAGACGAATCATCGTCAGTATTAACTAACGTGGAGTCTTCTGGATCCGTCAGATGATCTGGAGCGCAGGAGGCGTGCGAGGCAGAAGAAAGCGAGAGATGAGAAGAGGAGGGAGAAAAGGATCGAGATGGAGGAGAACAGGAAGCAGGGGAGATGTAAGGCAGTGATGTGAGAAGTGGTGTGTGTGTGGGGGGGGGGGGGTATGGTTAAGTTACAGTGCATTATTCTCCTAATTTGAGACGGGGTCGCTCTACTGGGTTTTAGTCATCTTCCAGTCGGACGGATATTCAGGGCTGGAAAATTTGTCCTGAAAGGTACAGGACGAGGTGGTTCTCCAGGACGGGGGCTGGGAATAAAATACAATTCTGGTAAAGATGAATTCCCACATCCCAGCGACGCTATAAATGTGCTAATGTATTTCACGCTCACCCTGCGTGTGTGCGCGCATACCTGCTACGAGTTTATTGTTCACGTATTAATGCCGAGTTCCACTTGTCCGAGTCAGAAATGTCACCAGGAATGCCCCGAAGTCGGATTTCTGACTCGGAAGGCTGGCCAGCCGACTCGAAACCCTCACCAGTTTAGAGTTTAAAAATAAAAAAATCCAAAAACAGCGCCCCCTGCCTGAACAGGAAGCGAAAGCTGTAGTTTTATCCTGTGTATTAAACTTCCACGTGTTTTTTCTGATTTAATCAGGCGTGCACACAGTACTGTCCAAGTTTTATCTATGCTTGTGTTGATCTGGTGTTCTGATGCGCTAAATACCGCGTAACGTGGTGGTGTTGCTAATTAATGGCTAACGGCTATCCGTTAGTGAGTGACCCTGGCTTTCCGCACCGCGTGACCCTTTAAAGACAAGTCCTGAAAGGTTTAATGGTTACGTTTTAATAGAGTGAGATCACATTATTAGGGACAAGATTTTAATTAGATTCCCAGTAAAGGACAAAAGAGCGAGCGCGGTGACGTTTTCCTGGAGGCGTCCATGTGGAGCTTGGTGTATTGGTGTTCGTGTTTGCAGATCCAGAGGTGCACATCGGGCTGGAGAACCTGCAGCAGTTCCCGGCCTTCGGTTCTCCTCCTCACCACAGCCCTCCAGTACAGAACCCCGATTTCCTGCTGTCCTCTCTGAGCTGCAGTCCTGCCTCGGGTAAGGCGCGAGTTCTTTTTAATGCGTAAATCGGTGAAGGTAAACTTGGCTATAAAGACCCTTTTATGAGCGTCCCTTTTATCCTTCCGTTATCCTTGTTAAATTCTAGAACGCACTTAACCAGTTTTGCCTCCTTTTTTAAAATGAATTTATCGATTTCAGACGTGGTGATGTTCCCCAGCCTGAACGGGAACAGTCCGTCCCTCAGCGTGGGCAGCGTGGAGGAGGACTCGCCCTGCATGTCCTTCGCACAGGTTAATCCCGCCTCCTTCCCAGCACCTTTCCAAATACATTCCTCCTCCAGGAACGCTTGTTTAACACCCGCTTCTGATCCGTGCAGATGCTGAGAGACGGGAAAGCCCGAGCCGATGTCTGGCCCAAAATTCCTCCAAAGAAAGGTGAGGTGCGATTTGGAACACTCGGATCAGCTACCGAGCGTTCGGATCGGATCCCGTCTCAGGAAATGAATACCCCTCTCTCTCTGTGCGCAGATGTGTTCCTGGCTCCTCCAGCGGCCGACAGCGATGGCGAGAGCGACGGCTCGGACCGAGTGCCGGTTCCCAGCTTCCAGAACTCCTTCAGTCAAGCAGTCGAAGCGGCACTGCTGCAGCTGGACCACAAACCACCAGCCAAGGCTGAAGCTCTGCCCTCCTCTGGTCAGTCCTCTGCACTAACACGATAAATAATTAGCAAATGCGATATTTAAGCACGCAGGTCCCGTGTTATTTTATTCGCGTCTAACGTTTTAATAAATAAGCTGCAGTGTCATCTGGCGTGACGTGACCGTCTCTCTGTGTGCCTTTTCCAGACGAGAAGGGAGGAAAGAAAAAGAAGAAAAAGCAGAAGCTTCTCTTCAGCACCTCTATGGTTCACACAAAGTAAACAAGACCGCACGACACACTTTCACCCCCACCCGTTTTTTTCTTTTTTTTTCTTCTCTTCTTTCAGAATCGCTCCCCTCCCCTTTGTTCTTTCATTCGTTCTTCCTCTGTTCTGTCCTCTAGGGTGTTAGCTTAGCCAGCGACTAGCCACGGAGCCATAAACGAACTGAATTTCGACCCAGTATTGTTCGACACGTCGCTGTAGGCTCAGTGTCACGTTAAGGATCATGTCGAGTGGTTTTATTTTAATTCACTTGAGCGATTTCTGTTAAAAGTGAGTTGTGGTGATGGGGGGGAATATATATAGTATGATTTCATGCGGTGTATATTTAGTTTCATGGAGTTTTTGCGTGCAAAGCAGCAGACAAAATTAATTAATTTAAAAAGCGTATGAGACGGAAGATCTCCATCCACCTTGTAGGCGTATCGCCCAGCTCTGTTGGCGTTTCCTCAAGATGATTCCCCAAAGTCCACCAGTGTAGCTTGCGATGTTAAAATAATAATAAGCTTTTTAAGAATAAAATAAGTGCTCGTGTGCCGGGGATTAGTGGTCGACTCCGAGGGGTTTAACCGACGGCAGTCAACAAGCTGCTGGAGAACACGCCCCTCACGTCGTCCCGGCGAACCCCGGACTCGTTCAGAGTGAAGCGTATTTTGGTCCACTTGAATGTTTACCGTGCAATTGCTGCTGATTTTTTTTCCTTTCTTCCCCGTCTCTCTACCTCCTCCTCATGTCCTTTTTTTTCTCTTCCCAGCATGATGATTCGATATACATTTCCCACGTATTTATCATCTTCACACACACACGACCTGATCTGACCCACGTTCACATGCCGCTTCATCTGGTTCTTACGGACGTGTCGAAGTTTGTTTACCTGTTGGTAATGGGCAAGAGTTTGATGCTTCAGCAAGGTGCAGCCTTTTTGTTTTGGTTAGGGTTAACCCTTCCTCCTCATATACTCACGTGCTAAAATGAGAGAGAGAGAGAGAGAGAGAATGGGTTTGTAGGTCTTTCTCTCTCTCTAACCCCCCCCCCCTTTTTTTTTCTTTTTTTTTTTTTTTTTAAGGATTCCCATTAAGGAATCTGTGATTGTAAACCTGCATATTGATTTGAACAATAAACAATTATGCACCGCCTCTGAGTTTCTTTCTTTTTCTTTATTTTTTCATTTCCTAGTTGATTTAAAAAAAAAAAAAATTATCATTTTCATTCAAAAGTTTTAACCTTGCTGCATTGTTTGACATGTCGATTCTGATGAACTTCAGGTGTGTGAAAACGGAAGCTTGCGTTTCCTGAAACGTGCAGGTCGGCGGGTACTCGGACACTTTGTCCACAGTTGTCAGATTCGTCACCTTGGCGTTTGAAACTCATGATTTGGGAAATGAGACGGTCCGTGTGATGGAGGAGAAGGCGGCCAGGTTTCAGATAAATATCCGTCCTCATACGAGGAAATGCTAGGATTTGTACATTGTTTTTGTCTTATTTTGCTGTTCTGCCTCAGATTAACCATTTGTCACCACGTGTGTGTAAAAGGTGCACGTGCAAAATAACTTAAATCAAATCAAAATCTACGCCTAGAATTGGAAATTTCCTCCCCTGCGTCGTCGATCAGCCTGAACAGGTCTGGTGTCCGTGCGGATGTGAACTAGAAGCTAAGATGAAGTCAGAACTTTAGTTTAGTTTTGTTTTTGTTCTACTTGAATGTACAAACTTTTTTCCTAAAAGGCCTTCTCAAGAAAAAGATCTGGGTCAGAAACAAGCCTTGGGAGGAAGTTGGTTTTGTTCAGTGTCCAGGAAGTTCATCATCAATGCTGGAAAATCCAAAATACAGCTTTTATTTCCAGAACTTGCTGAATTTTTCATTTTTTTTCAATACACAGGTTCCAATGCAACATCTCCGTGCATAAGCAATTGTTTAACGTTCCCAGTGGACCTCTACGTTCAGTTTCCCCAGACTCTCATCATTTAAAGCTGAGATATACAGCATGGTCTGTACGAACCTTCACAGTGTGGCTATGACATAATGGAACTGATGATGCGATTCGCTTTTAATGAAGAAAACTTGCCTTGAAACTCCGTTCCTGTTCTGCAACTCGATGCTGCGGCGTTCTGGTCTTCCACTGATTAAAGCTCTTCTTTTGTTAGGCAAAGCAAAAGGAACAAACTAGAAATGTTCCCTTGGGCGCAGAACTTGATTTTGGGGAACTCAAGGGAAGAAAAGGCTCATGGAGCAGGTGGCTATGCACTGTGACGCATTTCTGGGCCAAAACCTGCTTCACTCGGCTTCTGAGGAAAGCATTCTCCTGCAGCTGTGGCCTCTTTCTTCATGAACCTTTAACAAATCAAAGTTTCGAGAACCTTTTTGTATTAATGCCGGTTCATGGTTACTCCCTCAGGAACATAGTTCCATAATTACGCCCATAATCTCAGAGGACAAGTAACGAGCTTGGATTTGGAAGTGCAAGTGTTAACCGTGTGAGACACGCTGTGCTGTGCTGTGGTGGAAATCACGGACTTGATTGAAATGGGTTTAATCTTTAACTCTTAACTCTGCACGAGTCGGCCTGTAAAATAGAACCGCGATGAGGGCGTGTCCTGTGAGTGCACCATGGCTAAAATAAAAAAAATAAAGTAGTACAATAAAATAAGATGAATGTTGGACTAGTTTTAAAGTAAACATGACTTACACACACACCTCTTTAGTGAATGCATGAAAAATCACACCATAATTTATTTATACTTTATTTACATCGCAGAATCTTGACCATGTTAAATTATTGTATATTTATACAGCATAGATAAATTATACTGTGTTGCAATAGCAAAAAAAAAAAACCTTGGAGATGCAGCTTTGAGTCATTTAAGGTACGGGTCTGTAAACTGAAGGAGACGGGCGGATGCAGATACACACCACGCTCACGCTCTGTTCTGAAGGAGAGCCTCGAAGTCCGGGGAACAGACGAGTCTGTGTTTAATGTGGCCGAGTACAGTCAGGTCTCCTCTCCTGCCCTCTGTGCTCACCGACACCAACTCCTACACACACACACACAACAAGAAGGCAAGTTAAATGCATATTTAATACATAAGCACAAAGGTGTGTGTGTGTGAGAAGGTGTGTGCAAGTATTGGCATGTGAATGAATGCTTGAACAGAGTGAGAGCAAGTCTGTGAATGAGTGTGTATAAGTACTGAAGGGCGTATAACTGTTGGAGTGTGTGTGAGAGACCTGGAGGAAGGAGCAGGACGTCCCCAGAGCTATATCCAGTGTGATGTTCCCCAACACGAGCTGCACTCGTCCTGACTTCCTCACCAACAAGCGGCCCACTAAGCCCTCCTGCAGCTCCCTCAGATGACAAACGTTCTCCTCCTCAGCCTCCTCCTGCTGCTACACACACACATACATATACACACACACATTAAACCTGCTCTAGTACCGTGGTGTCAGTTTGACCCCCCATGGTGAAGAACATGCTATATGAGCAGAATAACACCACTTTATTGCAATATTTTGTTTTCCTTGAAATAATACGGTATGACGATGTGTTATAAAATCTAAATAATATCACACAACGCTTC
Organism: Chrysichthys thysi; assembly: GCA_030068315.1. NCBI lineage: Eukaryota > Metazoa > Chordata > Actinopteri > Siluriformes > Claroteidae > Chrysichthys > Chrysichthys thysi. Next base: position 22,576,335 of record JAQLOM010000038.1, on the reverse strand, counting down.
AT
>JAQLOM010000038.1:22490287-22502704 GCA_030068315.1 Chrysichthys thysi | reverse complement strand
TGAAAGTCATCCTACACAATAATCCTCCTCCTCTCCCCTCTCTCCTCCTCTCTGGTCTCCCTCACACCAGCCACCAGGCTTTTTAAAGCTAAAGTGAGGCTTATTTTGTGTTATGGATTTTCACTTTATATTATTTTGTATTCATCATTTTTATATAAATATTTCTGGGTTGTGAAACAAATTATCCGAGTTTCCATTATTTCTTACGGGGAAACCCGCTCTGATATACAAGTACATCTCCGGAAGGGATTATTCTCGCGATCCAAGGTTCCACTGTATATATTTATTCTTGTCAAACTACTTCTTTGTAACATTTCGAACCTGATACCTGAAACTGCTCAGACTCCCTACGCATTATCTACCCACACACCAGGACTCAGACATCACCTCCACCTCTGGGAGGAAGTATAAAACCCAAAGGAGCTTTATTCACTAACGCCAACACCTCTGAGGTTCCTTTCAGTAGTTCTGAGAGCTTGAGGAGAACGTCGCTCTGGCTAACACCAGTGTTCAGCGTAAAAAAAAAACAAAAAAACCAAAAAAAAACACTTAGCCAGGAGAGGTCAGCATGGCTCAGTGGGAGTACGTATGTGTATGTGTATGTGTGTGTGTATATGTGTATGTGTCCACTGCGTCTTCCGAAAGTCTTCAGCGGGCAAGAGCGAAAGACGCTACAGTACAGTTCTGGTTGTTAAACAGTGATGGTTAAGGCCAGGTTTGACTGAGGAGGAGGAGGAGGAGGAGGAGAGAGCGTGGAGCGTGGAGAAGAAGATCCCTGATAAGGTCGTGTGAAGAGTGCAAGGTGTGTCCGTCCCGTCCCGTCCCGTCCCAGTGCCGTCCTGAGGTGCAAAACTCACTCCGACAGGGACGCGTGACGTCACGTGGGGTCGCGTTGCGTCTGAGCGTGGTTCAGTAGTGGATAGTGAGGACAAATAGATAGCGATAGCGAGGACAGAGAGGGAGAGAGAGAGAGAAATAAATATGCACATACACACAACAGCGGCGAGAAGATAAACCCGGGGCGAGCAGTGACAAAGTGCAGACTTGTGAGAACAAAGTTGCAAGATTTACACGCACTGACAATGAAAAAAAATAATAAAATAATAAAAATCAGCGAACATTCCAGCAGTGTTTACATTCAGAGACAATCCAGAAAATGAACAAAAACAAACAAACAAAAAAAAACAAACAGAAGGTACGGGACGTTCACCAGAGGGTTGACATCCACTCACGACTCCAAAGGCACGCTCTGAGAAAACATCACGACATCACGACTTCAACCCCGACCTCTTGACCTTCCAACACACACACGCGCACGCTCGCTAGAGCAGCTTGGATCATTATTATTATTATTACTACTTTTTATTTTTATTTATTTTATTTTTTATTTTTTTAAATTTCACACAATACAACCAAAAGTTTGTGCACCCCCCCCCCACCCCCCAACGTATCGCATTCATCCATACGTCCTTGTCGAACATCACATTTATTTTATCACGCCTACATTAACTTCACTTCTTGTTTGTTCGTCTGTCTGGTTCAAATTTTGTCAGCGATTTTTAAGTTACTTCCCATGAGCCAATTTCCTTCAAACTTTGCATACTTGGTGGCTTCTGATGACAATACAAGATTCCATCATCAAAAGTAAGAAATTACTCACTTAATCTACCATAATTGAATAACTGAAATTTCTGTAAGGGAAAACAGTTTCATGTTTCACCAATAGATGGCGCTGGGAACAGTTAGACGTGATCAAAGCAAAGAACCAACAGCGCCGTCTGTTTTTATGTTCACACGGGGAATAGATTATAATTGGTTTGGGGGTTTTTTGGCTCTACAGCCTCCCAACAACAACCTGACTCGGCAAAGTGCCCTGTACATTCGTTGGCCCGGCCGTCCTCAACAATACACCGGAAACTGTTTTTAGAAAGACTGCTTTAGTCAGGCTGTTGGTCCAAAAAAACCGTGGAAGTTAGTTAGCAAGTTAGTTACCACTCTAACTTTTGATAGGAAGCATCTTTTGACTTCAGGTTTTTAGTGTTTATAAGAAAATCATGAACAAGATTCATTCAAGACTAAAAAGTTTTAAATAAATATATATTTTTAAAAAAAACTCTTTAAAAAAAAAACCACACTTATATTAATTATAGAGTGTACTGAAAGGTAAAAAAAAAAAAAATTCCTGGTCAGAAAATTTACACGCTCATCACTCGGAAAATAGAAGCGCGGGCGCGTTTCCTTAATCGACAACCATTGCATAAGCAGCCACGCATTTATTTTCCGAATGATGAATGTGTACATTTTCTGACCAGGAATGTAATTTTTTTTCTTTTTAGTACACTCTCTAAGACGGTGTTTCCCAGCCTTTTTTGAGCCACGGCACATATTTTGCGTTAGAAAAGTCCGACGGCACACCGCCAAACAAAAAATAATATAATAATAAATAATACGTTTGAGACCAATTAGAAGAAATTTAGGATCATTTTCCACGACACACTAATGTGCCACGGCACAGTGGTTGGTAATCACTGCTCTAAAATTAATATAAGTGTGGTTTTATTAAAAAGCTTTTTTCTAATATATTTTTATTCCTCCTTTGCTCTTTTAAGCAGCTCGACTCCTCTGGGAAGGTTTTCCGGATAGATTTCCCTCTGACACGCGGAGCCATTTTATTTTACACCAGTGAGGGGTGCACATACTTTTGGCTTCATAGAGTAATCGTTGAGATGAACAGCTTTAGTCGACTTTCAGAGTCGGTGATTAGTGTTAGTCGATAGAATATGTTTAAATAAATAAATAAACAAACAAACATGAATAAATAAAAGAACAGCTTCATGTTTCGAACCCTGATGGGGAGTTCCAGCTGGACGCCGCCGCACCCGGAGGTTCGCCCGAACTCCGAAACATCCAAAGCTTCCTCGAAGAACCCTCGACCCCCGAGAGTGAATACAGATGCGCAAATCCGGTTGGCGCACAACCGGCACGTCTGCACGTGTAGATAGTGCAGGCGTGGGGCGAAATGTTCTACATCCGGTGGCACTTTGAGGAACTAAAATAAATAAATAAATACATTTTTAAAAAGAGAAAACAAACACACATGGAAGATGCTCAGGATTCGCTCCAGGAAACAATCCATTCCCAAGTGAATCCACAGTCCGCGCTGGTTCAATTAGTCTCGTCGATAACGTTCGAATCGTGATGAACGGCGGCTGGGTTTTCCGGCACGATGACACGTGATTTTGCACGACGTTTTCAGCGCACCGATGAACCCGGTCGTCCCCAAGACGACGCCCAACTTTAAGCCTACGTGGCGCCTTGAGCAAACATCACGAGCTCTTTTTTCCAAGAACAACGCATAACGTAGTACGTCTCCCCCTGTTGCTTCAGGAGGTCCTAAACGTGACCCTACACTCGTCACGTCACGTTGCTCATGTGTCCTGTGGGCATTTAACGAGGGCTACAGATGTGACTTTGTTGATGGCTCGACTAAGCATGCTAACTAGTTAAACTAGCTAACGTACACGCACCAGAAGCACCTGCAATCTCCGCTACTTCTTTCCAAGCCAGTTTTTTGTGTCCATCTACATGCGTGTGTGCGTAACCGTAAAAAGCAAGGAACTCAACTTGTGAGTACCGTCAGACCACGCGGTTCACGTCAGACTGGTCCGAGGACACGATTTGAAGCTTTACAGCGTCGTAGCTTATGTGCAAAGAACCGACGGCACTGACTGCGCGTGATGCTTGACTCAGTGTTCGTCATGTATGTAGAAAAACAAACGTGATGGAACGCTCGCTAGCATGAAGGGACGAGTGGGAGACTCCAGCCGAAGCTTAAACCCAGACCTCACTGATGCTCAGAGGAATCTGGAGTTGAGTAAAACCTTGTCCTGCTCACGTGTCGATTACAACATCTACGCACGGTCGCTAAGATAGCCGGGTTTGACAGGAAAAACAAAACAAAAAACAATCACGTTCCAGAAAAAAGGCCGCAGCACTTCAGAGCGAAGCAGGTAGCGTTTGTGTGCTCACGGTCCTCAGCTACGGTATTGCTCTGAGACGTTTTTAACGTCAAAACACCACTTGCCTAAACGTATACTGTGGGAACATGCATTCCGGGTTTTAGGGCTATAAAATCTGCATGAAGGAAAAAAAAACAGCCAAAAGCACTTCCAGTCGTCCATGTGATACGGAGTCACGTCTGTCATGGACACGTTACGCACTGTTCTAGCGCACACACACTCCAGACGTGTAACAAAATTCGCTGTACGGAATCCGTGTGTCCCGTTCGATCCACTTTGGATCGTCTACAAATTAATCTTGTTTTAAACATGTTGAGTGTGTTTACATGCACACTGACAATATGACGGGGTTTTGAAGTAGTTCTCCCAAACCCCCACCCCCGTTTCATCCCAAATTTGGTTTCACCCAATTCCCCGCCCACAAGCTTTTCACGTATCAAGGAAAGCTAACACGTGCATCCTCCGAGCCACGTCAAGCCAAACCACGGGGTCTTTTTCCAACTCTATCTGCACTCTTCCACATACATGAGCTCACAGGCGCCCGTGATTGGCTATCATCACAGTGAGTGACAGAGGAGACCGTGTAAGCTCCTCCCACCCAGAAAGCACGGTTACTTTTGCTCTCCTGTATTCCTGGCATCGTCAGGAGTCAAACTCGTGATCCCAGAGGGACCGATCCGGATACAACGCTTCCTGGGGAAAGGAATTAAAAACAGAATCGAGGGTCGACAGCTTTCTTTATCTGCAGATGTTTTATTTCCAAAATTTAGGTGTCAAATATAAACAACGTAAATCTGATCAACGTGAATCTGATTCTCAGGACACGCCTACAGACGACCGGGATCCGACTTTATTTTATACTTGACCAATTTTTGTGTCTTTCTTTCTTCTTTTCATCCAAAATGTATGAACTTTGTTATCATTATTATTATTATTATTATTATTATTATTAGTAGTAGTAGTAGTAGTATTACTGCTAACACTAGATTGGACAGACAGAAAACAAATCAGAAAATTTCTGTGAAATTTCCAACCACAAAAAAAAAAACTCCCAAATAACATGTTTATTTACAAGGGAGACTCAAAAAATAAAGCCAATTTTTAAATTATGCGATGACTTGCCTGTTAAACGCGATGAAATACCTGTTAAACGCGATGACTTGCTGCTTAAATGTGATGAAATACCTGTTAAATGTGATGACTTGCCTGTTAAACGTGACGACCCGCCTGTTAACCGCGATGAAATACCTGTTAAACGCTACGACCCGCCTGTTAAAACGTGACGACCCACCTGATAAACGCGATAACCTGGCTGCACGATAGTTCGACCAGGCACGGCGCAACAATCGGCTTTTAGTCGAGTGGCAGTCACGAGGGCAGACGTGAACGCTCCGTTGCGAGCACCCCATGAAAGAACAACGTGCTGTGGTGTGCCCTCTCCTCAGGCAGAGGGAGTGACACCTGTGGAAATTCACGGTCGGATGCTGGCTCAGTATGGACACAGCACCATGAATCAATGAAAGCTTTATGAGCGAACAAAAAGGTTTAAAGCGGGAAGAGCGGGATACCCGACAAAGGACGTTCTGGTCACTCATCATGATCATCATCATCATCCCACACAGAACAGCACACGGACAGGGAGGATGCCTCGATGAGGAAGACCGACGGATAACGGTATCTCAATTGGCTGAACATTTGAATATCAGTCACGGATCTGCATTTACCATAACGGGCACAGCAGTGAACGGTGTGAATTCCTGTACATTGCTGTGAAATGAACTTCAACCTGCAATATGCAGCAAAAGAAGAGGAACGCTGTCCAAAACAGTCTCACTGCACCATGACAATGCACGTCCTCATACAGCAGCGGAGACCGTAGAGACAGCGCACCGACTCGGGTTCCGACGTCTCCCACGTCCTCCTTACAGCCGAGCCATTATCACATCTTCGGCCCCCTGAAGGAGGCGCTGTGCGGTCGCAGATTCACCTCTGATGATGAAGTAAAGGAAGCGGGGCTCACCAGGCTTCGGGAGCAGAAGAAAATCTTTTGATGTGTTCAATTTCTCCATTATTAAAGCTGTTAATATATTCTGCCTTTATTTTTTGATTCTCCCTTGTGTTCATTTCAAATAAATAAATAAATAAATAAATAAATAAAAACGTTGCCGTTTCTTCTTCAACGGGATTATTTTCGTCCGGGTTGCGACGCGACTAAATGTTTAGAAGTCTGCTTTCTTTCAAAAAGAAACCTGATTAGTGCAGACACTGCGGTTTTTGTTTGTTTTTTCCCTTTTTCCAGTTTACTGAAGCGCAGGTAAATACACCGGACTGGCAGAAACGTTATTGATCTTGCGCGTATTAAGGGGAATTTTCCTCTCTGAAACACCAACAAATGGGGAATAATGATCTAAACCAGGACGCCCGGATTAAACGGGACATGCACGGATGCTCCTGAGTCCTGTCCTGGCTTCTCTTATACAGACGTACCGCTTTATTATTTATTTCGAACATTCGATAAACAAAATCTCGCTCATTACAAGAGGAGGCTCAGTTTGAACAGGAACCAGTCGAGGGGTTAATACTGTGATGGGTTACGAAGCGCACCGTGCCCCCTGAGTGTAAACTGTTAAGAACAAAAGAAAGAAAAATAATATTAATAATAATACTAATAATAATAAAACGCACACACACACACGTGTGCGATATGTACAGAAAATGCCCGGAGACGGTGTGATTTTGTGACTGAAGGCTTTCGCTTGTATCTCAGATTGTTCAGCCACCCAAGACACTGAGAAACGCTCCGAAACAATACGTCACCAAAGTAATAGTCAGGGGGGAAACAAGAGTCTAATTTCCCAAGTGAGTTCCAGGCTGTGCGTGTTTCCGGGCGTGGCTCTGAGATAACGGCGCACAACCGGCGTACGGTGGGGTTCCCGGGTCTCTCCTCCGTCGGGTGTTGATCCATATCTGCCTCTCTCTCACTCTCCTCATGTTTAAAAAAGTTAAAACGGGTTCCTCTGTGCGTTCGCTCTCTGCACCTTGTTCGTACGGACGTACGCGCTCCTCTCACATGGCGTACTTCTGCGTCCATTCTCTCGCTAATCTGTTGTACCTGCAATAAGGAAAACGAGAAGAGACGTGTATGGATGTAAATCACTTCAGGCATGCCGTGATAGGATACTAATCAACAACAGGGTGTCTTATATGAGGTATTTAAACGCATTCTGGGCCCCGAGGTGCCGTCCACGGGTCACTCACTTTTCTCTGTCGGCTTTGTAGGTGTGTGCGATCTCGGGCACTAGAGGGTCATCGGGGTTCGGGTCGCATAACAGAGAACAGATGGAGAGCAGGACTGCAAGACGGGAACAATGTGAACAGAGTCACACGTGTAACCGTTAAACGCCTGAGAGTCTGGCGGCCAAAGAACATAATTCTAATCACCAGAAGGTGTTTCCTTCAAATACTTCTTAAGGGTGTCAATAATTTGGGGCGCAAAAGGCTTACCTTTTGATACGGTGAGGGCGGGGGACCACTGCGAGCGCAGGATGTCGAGGCAGATGCTGCCGTTACTGTTGATGTTGGGGTGGTAGATTTTTGTCGTGAACGCGACCTGCGAACGAACGAGCGCAAACGTCAGAGCCGGACGCACAACGAGTTCAACTGGACGCCTCGTTTAACGAGTGTTTCAGACCGCACTGACTGAGACATTACACCGCTCACCTTGGGAGGTTTGAAGGGGTAGTCTGTAGGGAAGTGGATGGTGAGGAAGAAGACGCCGCCTTGGTAAGGACTGTCGTTCTGAAAGGGATGAATAAACGTAAAGACCGACCAGAGAAGGTTTAAATACTGTGAGATTACAGCTACTGCATGGAATTATAACACAACACTGCTCCAAGGGAAGGGGGTGTGGTCTCTGTGTCTGTCAGTCATATTACAAGAGGTGTGGCCTCTGTGCATGTTCGACACAGTGAAAGAGGCGTGGCCTCTATGTGTAAGTCTTATTAAAGCAGGTCTGGTCTCTGTATATCAGTCAGGTGTGGCTTATTAGTAGCAATTATATTAAAGGAAGCATGGCCTCTGTCATTCATATTAAAGGAGGTGTGGCCTCTGTTAGCCACAGCGAAAGAGGTGTGGCCTCTGTGTCAGTCACAGTGAAGGAGGTGTGGCCTCTGCATGTCACTCTTATTAAAGAAGGTGTGACTTATGAGTAGCAATCATTAAAAGAGGTGTGGCCTCTAAGTGTCATTCATATTAAAAGAGGTGTGGCCTCTAAGTGTCATTCATATTAAAGGAGGTCTCTGTCAGTCACTGTGAACGAGGTGTGGCCTGTGTCTTGTCAGCCACAGTGAAGGAGGTGTGGCCTCTGTATGTCAGTCTTATTAAAGGTGTGGCTTATAAGTAGCATGGCCTCTGAACATCAATTATATCAAAGGAGGCGTGGCCTGTGTATCAGCTATATTAAAGGAGGTGTGGCCTGTGTATCAGTTATAATAAAGGAGGTGTGGCCTGTGTATCAGTTATATTAAAGGAGGTGTGGCCTGTGTATCAGTTATAATAAAGGAGGTGTGGCCTGTGTATCAGTTATATTAAAGGAGGTGTGGCCTGTATATCAGTTACATTAAAGGAGGTGTGGCCTGTATCTGTCAGTCGCAGTGAAGGAGGCGTGGCCACTGTGCATCCACGTCACTAATGGGAACTAACTAGGTTTGTTGGCTGGCTGTATTACACCAATAACCCACTGCACAAGAACATTTAATTATATTTTTATTTAATGACGTTTATGTGCATCTCACATTTATGTGCATTCAAAAGGAGAAGACGCCAACTCACCGGTCCCATTATCGTAGCCTGCCAGTGAAACACTGAAAACAACAAAAGACAAGACGATTAAATCTTCCACACTCTTTACAGCCAACACGTTCAATAAGCCTGGACGCGTCACGGTTTAATGAACAACTGATATAAATATGAAGTCAGGAATTCTCTGCTCACAGTCTTCTCCTACAGGGCCGGCTGAACACTGGGCCGGGGGATCCCTCTGCAGATCCGTCAGCTCCTGTGGAGAAAACAAAAATATACACGTTAAGAACACAACCATCTCCCGGTGCTCAATCAGGGCATTCAGGTCTTTCCAGAACCTTCAAGAACGGGATCTCAGTTTACTCTCCAGGTTTTCAAGCCAACAAAACCTTTGTGCCAAAAAGCTGAGTAAAAATAGAGACAGAGAGTGCGAGTGGATGAGGACGCACCGCTAAAAATAAACACCACCAACAAATCACCTTCAGAGTAACACATAATAATTCGCTACGGTTGCACCGGCGGCACCGGAGTAAACCAAACACACCGCAGCCGTTAGCTGTTGAACGTACGCACTCCTGCCAAGGGTGCTCGAAAAGTTCCACTAAAAGTAAATAATTAAATAAATAAATAAACGGGTAAATAAATAAATGGATGGATGAATCAGATTTATTTAGAAACTTCTCAGAGCACGATCTGTTCCTGGAACATAGTTTGAATTCGATGTTTATAAGTAAAATAATTATGCAATCGATGTCTAAAAATACCTCTAATAAACAAGCTCCAAATAATTTTTCCACTTATTCCTTACGCAACGCAAGCCGATAATCGGGTCTAAAATTGCCACCCCTGATAAAGATGGGTTTAAAAAGGTTGGTGTTTGTTTTTGTTTTTTCTTCTTGTGGTGGTGGACGACCACGACATTTTTCACACTCACTGAAAATTACACCGCAGTATAACCTTACGTTCATCAAAAATTTCTTCTCAGAAATTTTTTTTATAAACGCTGACCATAAATCACGAGTCATAATTATTGGCACCTGGGCTCACTGGTGAAACAGGAAGTCATGGGTGAACGTGAAACAAGCCAAATAACTCATGGGGCCATGCTTCAGTTTCATCAGATCCACATGAACATCTAGGAGTCCCAATATCCAGATGGATAGATCAACAGAAATACGTTCCAATTAAAAGTCAGATTTCTCTCATACCTAATCCCCGGTTCACACTCTACGCTGTGTGACACTGAGAAGGCGTTACTCGGAGCGGACCCCGGTTTACTCTGAACGCCGTGGAGCTTCGAGTCTGAGTCACCGCTCCGGAAAAGGCTTCTCTAAAGTTCGCAGGTCACCAGCTGAAGTTGAGCTTCTACGCTCAAACCCTGCCCGCACTGCTGAATCATAAATACAACATAATAAATCTAAAGACTAATACAAAATATCATCAGGTCTATAAATATAAGAGTACTGGCAAAGCTAGATTTTTATATCTAACATCTCTTCACTTCATTTTATTTCTGTTGTCCTTGGTGTAGTTGGTATGATGATCCGTACGATATTATTATTATGGATAACTGATGAAATAATTTTTAAATAAGTACTGAATTATTTTAAAATTTCAGGAAATATATATATATATTTTTTTAATTATAAAGATAAAGTTGATATTATTCATTAAAACACATTCTTTGGTCATTTTTTTATTGGTTTGTTTTTTGCTCTTTTTGGTGTTTATCATCAGTACTAAAACTGTTTTCTTTATTATATTTAATTGTTATTTTAACATTTTAATTTTTTTTAACCATCCCTTCAGTTATCGGTTCCTAAAACAGTTTCACGGCAGTACAGCTTTCTGAAACGTTCCTGGTATTGCCAGTAACTTATATAATTCACTATATCAGTTTAATAAAATATAAACAAGAAGATTTGAGGACAGATTTTCAGCTTAACCTTGGGTATAAATATAAGCTTGAACACATGAAAAATGATTTGCTATTGGGTAGAAATGTTCTTTATTTGATATTTGTTCATATTCTTGCTTATGTCACTGAAGAAATTTTGTTTTTATAATTTTAAAATATTTTATTTACTAATTCACGACATTTTAACACCCTTTCAGTTTCTAAACATACTGCCGTCTGAGATGTAGCTGGTATCTTTAGTATTTTCTGCTCATTTACCTAAATGATGATGATAAGCCACACACATATTTTCTTTATTCTTATTCATTTAAATCATTCTTAAATTACTTAATTTTTTACTGACTTTAAAAGATTTGAAATCCGTCGAGTTATTGATTCCTAAACCTCTTAAGACAAGACTTAGATATGATCATATAATCACAATTTAGATTTTACACACAGTGATCCCTCGCCATAATCGCGCCACAAATTTTGCGCCTTCACTCTATCGTGGGTTTTTATTTCAATTGGTCTAATTATATATATATATTGCGGCTTTTCCGCTGGTCCGCAGGCTTTTTCTGGTAGAGTACATGCTTCTTAAAGAAGGCGGATATCAGCCGGAGCAGGTGTTCAACATGGATGAGACGGCCCTGTTGTGGAAGCGTATGCCCTCTTGTACTTTCATCACGAAGGAGGAGGCAAGAACCCCAGGCTTTAAGGATCACAAGGACCACGTCACGCTAGTCATGTGCGGCAATGCTGTGGGCTTTTTGCTGAAGCCTGGACTCATCTACAAGTCCAAAAAAAAAACCCAGTCCCTGAACAACAAGAATAAGAACCTGCTGCCTGTCTACTGGATGCACAACCTGAAGGCCTGGATTACGAAACTCCTGACGGTTGACTCGTTTCACCAATGTTTCATCCCAGAGGTAAAGATCTATCTGGCAGAAAGGGGCACTGAGTTCAAAGTGCTTTTACTGCTGGACAATGCCGGAGGTCATCCCGTGGATCTTTCCTTCCAAGGGATGAAAGTAGAGTTCTTGCCAGCAAATACGACGCCACTGATTCAGCCAATGGATCAAGGGGTTACCCGGGCCTTCAAGGCACTGTACACTAAGAACACCCTGCAACACATGGTTGATGCCATGGAAACGGACGAAGTCTTTTCCCTGAAGGTCTACTGGAAGAATTACACCATTGCATCGTGTCTGGTGATTGTACAGAGAGCACTGAAGGACATGAAGTAGGATACTGTCACTGCCTGCTGGAAGACATTGTGGCCAGAGGTGGTCGATGGATATGAGGGCTTTTTTGCCGAAGAAATTCAGCACTCTGCAGTTGATAAGGCAGTTAGGCTGGTAAAACAGCTAGGAGGAGAAGGCTTTGATGACATGACTTCCAACCACATCATTGAGCTGCTTGAGGTCTACTCAAAACCGCTGACCGACGAAGATCTGGCCGAAATGATCAAGTCAGCGAGCGAGGAAGAGAAAGAACCAGAGGAGGATCGAGCACACGAAGAAGAAGAACCAGAACAAGGCCTAACTCTCGAGCTAATTTTACAGTTAGCTAAAGAGCTCAAGTCATCGGTTGAAGAAAGGGACCCACAAATGATCCGCTGTCTGCATTTTTGCTCTATAAGCTTCATTCTGGGTCCCAAGAAAGTGGAAATGGTAGTGAGAGTAAGAAGCCTAAGCG
>JAQLOM010000038.1:22360575-22372717 GCA_030068315.1 Chrysichthys thysi | reverse complement strand
TCTTTCTTTCTTTCTTTCGTTGTTCATCTCTTTCTATTTCCTTCCTCTCCTTCCTGTTTTCCTTTCTTTCTTTCATCAATTGTTTTCCCTCCCGCTTTCTTCCTTCCTGAAGTTTTCTTCCTTCCTTTCATAAAGTTTTTCTTCCAGTTTCTTTCTTTCTTTGTTCCTTTGTTCATCTCTTTCTGTTTCTTCTCCTTCCTGTTTTCCTTTCTTTCTTTCATCCATCCCATTTTTCCCCCTTCCTTTCATAAGGTTTTTCTTCCATTTTGTTTCTTTCTTTCTTTCTTTCTTTCTTTCTTTCTTTCTTTCTTTCTTTCTTTTTTCTTTCTATTTCCTTCCTCTCCTTACTGTTTTCCTTTCTTTCTTTCAATCAATGCTTTTCCCTCCCTTTTTCTTTCTTCCTGAAGTTTTTCCCTGCCTTCCATAAGGGTTTTCTTCCAGTTTGTTTGTTTTTCTTTCTTTGTTTCTTAATTATTGATGTGTGCTGTTTGTTGCACCGTTGAATTTTTCTGTTCTACTATTTGTGTTATTGTGTTAAGCTATTGTAATCCTGGATTTTGTGTGTGTGTGTGTTAGCGGGAGGACGAGGCAGTGGTGCAGCGCGAGCTGGCAAGGCAGAAGGAGCTGGAGGTGGAGAAGAGGCGTGTGGCAGAGCTGCAGAGGAGGCAGGAGGAGCAGCAGCAGTTCAGCGTGTTTGAGGAGATGATCCGGCGTCAGGAGCTGGAGCGCGAGCGACAGCGCATCCTGCAGGAGTTCAGCGCTCCCGTCTCCCCTCCCCACGACTCCCCGCTCATCCCTGGCATCCAGGGCCCACCCCCGCCGCCTTACACGTCATCCCCTACACCGCCCCACAGCCCGGCATACCCCTCCACCAATCACAGCACAGCACCGACCGCACCCACTCCCTCTGCTCCTCCTACCTTTGACCGCTCACTCAAACCCGGCTCTCTGAGCAAATCAGACAACAGTAAGAGACTCGATTATCAGTTCACAAAGAAATGTGATTGATTTCCTTCCTTCTTTCCTTCCTTAAGTTTTCGTCTTTATATCAATAATTTCTTTCTTTCTTTTCTCCCTTAAGTTTTTTTGTTTTTCATACTTTGCTTCCTTTCTTAAGTTTTGATCCTTCCATCAATTCTTTATTTCTGTCTTTCTTTCATTCTTTTTCTTTTCTCTCAAGTTATTTTTTTTTCTTTTTCATGCCTGCATTCCTTTCTTAAGTTTTCATTATTCCATCAATTCTTTCTTTCTTTCTTTCTTTCTTTCTTTCTTTCTTTCTTTCTTTCTTTCTTTCTTTCTTTCTTTCTTTCTTTCTTTCCTTCCATTCTTCATTTGTTTCTTCCTTTCTTAAGTTTTCATTCTTCCATCAATCCTTTCTTTCTTTCCTTCTTTCTTTCTTTCCTTCTTTCTTTCTTTCTTTCTTTCTTTCTTTCTTTAAGTTTTTTTTTCTTTTCTTCTGAAGTTGTAATTCTTCCATAAGTCCTTGATTTTTTTAAGCTTTTTCCTTTTTTCCTTCCTTAAGATTTCATCCTAATTTTCATTTCCTTCTTTCTTTTCTCCCTTAAGTTTTTTTTTTTTTCTTTTTCATACCTTCCTTCCTTAAGTTTTTGTCCTTCCATCAATTCTTTCTTTTAGAATAGTTGAAAAAAAAACATGGAGTGTGCCGGTGTCTTTTTCTGTTGCTGTGTCTGTCCGTAAGAGTGTGTGTGTGTGTTTGTTTTGCGCTCTGCTGCAGGTACTCCGGTGGATGGATTGCGGCAGGTCACTGTCCCTGCCGAGCTCTGCTCCAAGTTCCTGCAGTTGGCCAACAGCAACACGATGCGCGCGGTGGAGACGTGTGGAATCCTCTGCGGAAAACTGGTACCCCTCACGTCCCACTTCCGTAATGACAGCATTATGGTTGTGATCAGAGTACAAACATACCTGTTCCTCTCCCCTGCTTCAGACGAGGAACGCCTTCACGGTGACGCACGTGATCGTCCCGAAGCAGTGCGGTGGCCCTGATTACTGTGACACGGAGAACGAGGAGGAGCTGTTTCTGGTGCAGGACCAGCACAACCTCATCACGCTCGGCTGGATACACGTGAGTGTACACCCTAACACGCCAAAGGCTTAACCTATCCTCATTAATGTTCATTAAAATTCTGTCTTTATCTTCAGACTCACCCGACTCAGACGGCGTTCCTCTCCAGCGTTGATCTTCACACTCACTGCTCCTACCAGTTGATGTTGCCCGAAGCCATCGCCATCGTCTGCTCGCCTAAATTCAACGAGTCGGTGCAACTCACTGAGATAAATCAAACTAAAAAAGCACATTTTAGACGTGTCTTGTCTTTTGGGTCAAAGGTGAAGATTTTTTTTATCCGTTTTGTTTATTAATTTTTCCCTTTTAGGACGGGATACTTCAGGCTAACCGACTATGGCATGGAGGAGATCTCCACATGCACACAGAAAGGTTTTCACCCTCATCGCAAAGAGCCGCCGCTCTTCAATGTAAGTGTTTGGTTAGCGCTTGATGCTAAGCGGAAGCACAGTTTAATTTTAGTCTAGTCTTATAAATTCACCACCACAACTGTGGTAAATGTTGATGTTCCTAATAGTTAGGTCCCATTCCAACCTAGCAGTTGATTTAATTTCAGTGTAACTTTAGGCTTACAGAGCGTTTTGTTAGCGTTTTACAAACACATCTGAGGGAAATTGAATCAGACGTTCTTAATATTTTTTGTTTTATCATTTTAACAATCATCATGTATTTATAAAATATAACAGCTATGTGCTAGCTTCCTAAATGTTGATGCTTTTCCATAAGACATGTAGTTTATTTATTGGTTAAAGCTAGGGGTATTTTACAGCATAATAGTAGTTATTTGGAGTCTTTTCGTAGCATTTTTTCAACACATCTGAGGTAAACGTTGATGTTCCAAACGCATTTCTATCATTTAGTCATTGCTGATCATCTTTACACTGTCTGTAAACTGTTATGTTCTAGCATGTTAAATTGTTAGCCTCATTCATTAGCTAGAATTTAGTGTTTGATTACAGTGTAATAAATTTCGTAGAGGCTTTTTTAATTTTTTAATTTTTTTAAAGAAATTTATCAACACATCTGAGGTAAATGTTGACATTTTAAATAGTTTTGTCTCATTTACCCTGTCGGTGTATATTTATAAAAGGCTGTGTGCTAGCTTGATGAATTGTTGGAGGCAGTTATTAGCTAACATCGTGAGATGTGATGCCCCGTTCATTTGGTTTGTGTTGACATTTCTTAGTAGAGCATGTAGTTTGGTTAGCGGTCAATGCTAAGTGCAATTACAGTGTAATTTTAGCCATATGGAGTCTTTTCTTAGCATTTTATCAACACATCTGAGGTAAAAGTTGACGTTCCCAACACATTAACAAACGTTTAGTCATTGCTGGTCATCCTTACACTGTCTGTAAGCTGTTATTTAAATTGTTAGCCTCAGTCATTAGCTAGCATTTGGTTTGTGTTGACATCTCTCAGTAGAGCATGTAGTTTGGTTAGCGATCAATGCTAAGTGCAATTACAGTGTAATTTTACCCATATCATGTCTTTTCTTAGCATTTTATCAACACATCTGAGGTAAAAGTTGATGTTCCCAACGCATTTCTATCATTTAGTCATTGCTGATCATCTTTACACTGTCTGTAAACTGTTATGTTCTAGCATGTTAAATTGTTAGCCTCATTCATTAGCTAGAATTTAGCGTTTGATTACAGTGTAATAAATTTCGTAGAGGCTTTATTTTTTATTTTTTTTAAAGAAATTTATCAACACATCTGAGGTAAATGTTGACATTTTAAATTGTTTTGTCTGATTTACCCTGTCGGTGTATATTTATAAAAGGCTGTGTGCTAGCTTGTTGAATTGTTAGAGGCAGTTATTAGCTAACATCGTGAGATGTGATCAATGGTTAGCGATCAATGCTAAGTGCAATTAGTGTAATTTTACCCGTATCATGTCTTTTCTTAGCATTTTATCAACACATCTGAGGTAAAAGTTGACGTTCCAAATCATTTTGTCTTTTTTATTTCTGTCACTGTGTCTTTAAAGCAGTCTAAATGGCTTTGTGCTGGATTGATACGTTATTAGCATCATGTTTCTGATCTCACATTAGCTAGCATCCAGTTTTTGAGTTGTAGTTTGGTTTAGCAATTGATTACTGCGTAATAAATTTTATCAACGCGTCTAAACCTTGACATTTTAAATAGTTTTGTCTCATTTACCCTGTCAGTGTATCTCTTATAAAAGGCTGTGTGCTAGCTTGATGAATTGTTAGAGGCAGTTATTAGCTAACATGATCAGATGTGATACACTTGATGTTTTCAGTATGGCAGTTAATTTGGTTTGTGTTTGAAGCTAAGTGAAACTACAGTGTACTTTTAGTGACAGGGAATTTTTCTTAGGAATTTACCAACACATCTGAGGTAAATGTCGACGTTCCGAGTGGTTTACTGTACTTTCTATTACCACTGTGTATTTTTAGCAAGCTAGCACATAGCTGGTAATCTTTTGCAAAGTGTTAACCTCAATCGTTAGGCAGCATGTGGTTTGCTATTTGTTATGCAAAGTTGACACATCTCAGAAGAGCAGGTTAGCAGTGGATGCCAAGTGAAACTACAATGTCATTTAAGTCATAGGGAGTTTCTTCTTTGGAATTTACCAACACATCTGAGGAAAATGTTCACATTCTGTATAGTTTTGTCTAGTTTCCACCATCGCTGTCTTCATAAATGTTTTTAGTTGGTGTGCATATATTTAAGTCGCCAGAAAGAGCGTTCTTTCAACTTCAGCACCAATTTAGCTACTCCCTAGCATATATGACCTCATTATATCATAACTTTTGATGACATCCTGTCCCCTTTTTCCAGAATGGCAGCCATGTTGCGATCACAGAAGGCACCGTCACCATGCTGGACCTGCGCTGAATTGGCTCCAGCACCGGTACAAATGAAGAGCTTTTCAACCTGGACAGCAACTGTAATCTATTACCCTTAACATGCTACATTGGCCAGGGCTGGCTAGAAGTGAGACAAATGATTACTGACCAATCAGCATTTACAGGTGGTGGGATTTCGTTTTTGGACAGATGGTGGCGACTGTCCGCGTGAAGCACTTTCGAAAAGCAAACACTCGTTACACCCAAGAAAGATGCCTTCACACCATCCTCTGGGAGCTCAGGGACGTTCGCACACGTCTAGGACTCCGAAGAAACCGACTGTTGACCGTTTCATTCGTTATGTTAAATGTGTATGTCATTCAGTGTGACGTCGGTGGCGATGTGTTTGACACTAACTCATCAATGTAAATAACATTAAAGCAACAAGGTGTTTTTAAACCTGCTTTCAGCCTCGTAAAGTTGTGATTTTTGTTGTTAACGTGACATTCGTCAGTACAAGCGTCGACACTAGAATCAATCATCTCTCTGGAATCGACCTAGGTTTGAAATGCATGTAGAGCTCGGTAAACGCGTAGGCCCAAAACCTTTAGCTGCATGTTGATATCCTCCCACATCTTTATACTCATGTCCAATTACTTCCTCTCTACGCTCTCCTTATTCGACAGCATGCAAAAAAGGACCGCTAAACATCAAGACTCTTGTATTTTCCTCAGTTTATAACAATATTACCGTGCACTGAATGAAACGATATCGTGCAGTGGTAACGGAAAATAATTAATGATGTATAATAGCACGTTCTGGAGTGTTTTATTCCTCTTATTATACAGCAGCAATTAGCTGATGACAATTTCTTATTCTTAAAAAAAAAGTTCTGTTGTACTTTAATCCGTTTATAGTTACATTATTTAATGTTGTAGAACAAGCTCATTCACTTACTAATGTAGCTCGATGTTGGAAAACTTGAAGTCACAGTTTTTACAGAAAATTAATCAGCACCTTCTGGTCAATCAGGTTGCCAATCATCACTGTGGTCTACTCTAAGTAATGAATAAGACAGGTGAGAGCTGTTCTAGGAAATCATTCAAGGATGACGTGATATGGCATCTGTCCCTGTGACGGAGGTGTATAACTGACCCATAATACCAAATGTCAACAATATTGTAATCCATTCCCACTGTAAATTAGTTTGAACTTACATTTCATGGAAGTAGAACGCAGCAAGGAGTTTAGCCAGCTTGTCTTTTATTGCATTAATCCAGAATACCTTTCTGTTAATAAGAAGTACAAACACCTTAAGACACTGCCATGACCGTTATTACCACCACCCCCCACATACACCAAACCCCTGACTCGGAGCAATCAAGTTCTGGCACAATAAAACACCTTTTTAAAAAGTGTGTAATCATGTAATGGTTATGTTTCAGGATACGAATGAAATCTGGTCTGAGAGATAAATGTGTGATTGAGTTACTTAAAAAAAAGGATCTCCAGTCAGGCAAAATCCTGGAAGTGTTGCTCTCCTTTGGAAACATGAACAACAATGAAGAGTTTGGGGAAAGAGGGAGGAGGTTCAGACTCCGGCCTAGGCGCTTCCTTCTGCCCTCTCGAGTTCGGTCTCCACTGCGTCTGTTTTCCATGGGAACCGTTACCAAGGAGACAGGCGATGGTGGTTTTGGTTCTCGGTTGAGGGGGAGGTCAACTCATCCAGTCCAGATCATCATCATCACTGTCGTCTCCGAATAAAGGGGCGGGAGGGGGCCGTCCTTTTAAACTCTAACGAATCAATCAGGCAACAAAGTCTCATTCACAATCAAGTAGTAAATTAAAAATTAGCACAGACTAAGTACACTACACTTAGTGTAGTAACACAAAAACATTTATATCTTAGGAGTTTTTAAAGGAAACATCAAAACAATGCAATTAGCGTACATGTGTTTGGACAGAGTTTAATTTTTACTAGGTGATCGTTACTTAGCTACATTAAACTCGTAGCTAAGCATTTGCAATTTTTGTCTGTTAAAAGTTTAATGGCTGATTTATCCTCACCTTCTGGAATGTTCTAAAGCATTTTTGCTGTATGACTCAATAAAAAGTGGTTCATTATTTATTTACGTGTATTATTTAGCCACTATGTTCAGCTGGTTCAGTGGTGCTTGAAAGTTTGCGAACCCTTTAGAATTGTCTCCATTTCTGCTTAAATAGGACCTGAAAACATCATCACATTTTCACACAAGTCCTCAAAGTAGATAAAGAGAACCCAGAGGAATATTGGATCATTTTCGCCAATTAATAAGTGACCAATGAATTTTTTTGTCTCATTTATTTAACTGGGTTCTCTTTATCTACTTTGAGGACTTGTGTGAAAAATGTGATGATGTTTCAGGTCATATTTAAGCAGAAATGTAGACAATTCTAAAAGGTTCACAAACTTCCAAACACCACTGTAACTGAGTATGGAAAGACTTGCAGGAAATCCACTTTGAATCATCTGAATATCAATATTTCATATTAACTAATGTTCTTTCCAGAATCCAAGATTTATTTTGGAATAATGAGTTGACTTTTTAAAATTTTTTTAAACTGGTCTAGTTTAGCTTTGACCAATTGTTCTGACTGTCTGCTACAGAGAATGCACGTGGGGATTTAGCCCTCGCTTCATCTCAAACTGAAGCAAGTGATGCAGCGGCGCTTTAATCCTTTGCTCTGGTGAAATTGTGTCGTAGAGCTGCCCTGCCTTCTAGTACTTTTTGTGCCTTTATGTTTACCTGAACATCTCCAGTGCTTCTGTGCTCAGCTTCTCATTATTACCATGTTGCTGGAAAACCCCTAGTGGGTGAGAAAAAAAAAAAGACTTGCTTTTCTTGGTTTTTAAGTGCTAACAGCAAAACCTGAGCCTTGTCACTAGTTTTTCTCCTTTTAAACTCCATCGTAACGGCGCTAGAAATAACAATATCCCCCACGCGATGTCAGCACAGGACACTGTCTTTTCATGTCAAGGACAAAAAGCACCACCCAATAAAAAAAAAAAACACTTCAATAAAAACATACCGAACTTCTGAACTTCTCACAGCATTAGGTTTGTGTTTGAGGTCCTTTGTTCCAAACCTACAACCTTCACTACTCAGTTCTTTTCCCAAACGTCATTCACACCATAACAGTGTGTGTGTGTGTGTGTGTGTGTGTGTGTGTGTGTGTGTGTGTGTGTGTGTGTGTGTATGAACATGAGGTGAGAACGTGCACAAGATTCCTGAAAGAACTCAACTGATTAGACGAAGGACAAATCATCACTCTATACGCATGATTAATATTCATTAATTGTGTTAGTTAGTACTAGAGGGAGGTGAGATTAGATACTGCAAATAGAATTTTACATAGAAATCGTGTGTTTGTGTGTGTGTGACGATGATGTCCCTGGCTCACCAGCTCCTCCTCCTCCTCCTCCTCTTCCTCACTGGTTGGTAGTGGTGGGGGTTTAGTCGGGGTGGGGCTCTGGAAAAATGGCTCCTCTGAATTCACCCCTTCTGCCTGCTCAGATGGACTGAGACAACGGCAGGAAAATGGAGAAAAACAGGACAAAAGACAGACAGAACGGAGAGGACGCATAGTTACACTTAATCACTCCGACACCACCATTAGGGTAACTAAAGGAGGGGTGGGGTGGGGGGGTGTAATTAGGGTATATGTTAGTCATTAGCAATCGATTACAGAAAGGATTGCTTCCCTGTTGGGAATTTACCTGGCTTCAGGAGATTCGGTCATTTCTCAGGTAAGGAATAAAACACACCCCGCGTGCTTTGCCATTAGAGGAAGTTAATCAACATCAGGGTGATGCGATGACGTTACAACTACCAACCCAAAGTCGATTATATTTCTCTAGCAGCACACTTGGTGTTGTGTGTTTCACTCCTCTTGTACCACAGAAATTTGCCAATGATTACAATGATTATATTTATTCAAGAATGCCATCATACTTGTTATCCGTTTATAGTTATAGTTAACGTTGTGGAACCTCACAAGACAAGTTAGTTCCTGAAATTGGGGGAATTGACTAGTTGTTGAAGAGAGATGGGGGTTAGTTGGCTGGATTTCCACATTCCTTTCCTTTCCCATCTACTTGCTGGCCAGCTAATCTCCAAGTTTCGTCCACTGGCGAGTTTAGGCTCAAGGTCTCGTTCGGCAACAATGTCGAAAACCTTAACGACAAGCACGTCGTCTGATCGTGTTCTCGTACCACCATGGCACGGTGGTCGTACCATTTCTGTTGAGTAAAGTGATTTGGTTCTGTGCTTCCATGGCAATGCAGTGCTAAAATGGATACAACTATCAAATCACCATGATAGCTAGCAGTTAGCCAAGTCTTATTTTGCCATTTTCCAGTGGTTTCTTTGATGTTTGAAGGATGAATATTATAATCCAAGAAGCAAAGCTTCACCATATTGTTATAAAATATGAAACCTTGATCTTGACAGCGTTGTACGCTCTGCTTACCTGCTGGGCTGGGCTGTGGTCTCGGAGCCATGCTCTTCTGCAGGGTTTGGGGGCGGCGGGGGGTTCTTCGGGGGTCCGGCGTGAACGGTTTCATCCGGTTCCGATTCATCTGACAGACCTAAAACGCTCTGACTCTTAGCCGGCACTTCCTCTTCAGGAGTGACGCCACCCAGTGGATCTTTGCTCGCGACTTCATCCTGCGTCTGAATCAGAGCTGTGACGTCAGACTGCACGGGCTCTCCTGCTTCGAGGCGATCCGATTCCTTTCCCGTGTCCTTCTCTTCCTCTGTAGCGCCTTCGAGTTCCTGCTCATCTTTCAGATCCTCTTGAACGACTTTTAGTTCATCCTTCTCTTCCTCTTTACCCAAGACGACTTCCTGTCCATCCTCCTCTTCCTCCTTGTCCTCTTCCACAGTTTCTGGTGCTTTACTCTTCTCCTCGGTCATTTGCACCTGGCCATCTTCCACTTCCTCCTCCTCCTCCACTTCCTCCTCCTTTCCGTTCATATGCAACTCCTGTGCGTGGTTCTCCTGCTCCTCAGACTGCGCTTCACTCCTCCTGTCCTCCTCTTCTTCATCTTCATCCTCTTCTTTCTTATTATTCTCAGTTGAGGACGGTTCCGGTTTGGACAGCAGCTGCAGGGTGACGTTCTGCGGAAATCAACAGCAAGCGAGTGCCAAGTCACGTACTGCAGGCTTTTCCTTTGCGTTTAGATTTACCATACTCCCTGGAGTATGTGTTTTCTTCCCCCGCTGTTGTTACCTGCCATTTGCTCACCTTAATGGTGTTGACCAGCACGCCCAGCACCACGCTGCCGGTGTAGGTCTCATTGAGCTCGAACTCTCCCCGCAAAGACTGAAACACTCCATTCATCACACGCTTCACCTGCACGCACACACACACACACCAGGGACAGTAATGAAGCTGGATGTATGATCATTTCTGGTATAGTGTGTATGGGTGTGCGCGTGCGTTACCTCTCCTGTAGTGTCTGTTTGCGGCTGCTGCTCCTCCAGTCTCTTCTCCAGCTCTGAAACTCGCGCCTGCCCCTGCTGCCTCAGTGACTCCGCCCTCTTCTCCAACTCCTGACACTGCAACGTATTCCCCCATGCATTCATAATCACCATTTTTACCCTCCCATACCCATGAAACCTTTTTATTTTTATTTCCGAAGCATCACAAATCAGCTGCTGTTTACGTTCAGCACCGTTTCTCATGTTTCACATTTCATGTTCAAGGTTCAGCAAATCCTCCGCCTGACCTTCTCTCTCAGGGCCTGAAGCTCCTCCCCCTGGTCTTGTTGCTGTAGTAACCGTTGCTCCTCGTCCTCTCTGGATTGCTTGATAGCGGAGAACTGGTGGAAAACAGAGACAAAGAGAGGTTCTGGTCTCTGTGTGCCTGATGAACGGCTGCTCTGTTCTGTGCGGAGTGTGGCTCTAAAACGGACGCCTTTGTGAGACGGGCTTCACTGCAGAACCAAAAGTCCAGGGGGTGGAGTTGGACCTGATCCCACTCCTCCTAACATCATAGAACAATACACACACCTATCCAACTTCAACCACAAGGAGTGTGTCTGAACGCCCTGGACTTTTAGTCTGACTCCGCCCATATAGGTGCGGCTGGATCCGGTCTGGCTCCACCCTCTGGACTTTTGGTTCCGGAATGAGGGGTACGTGGATTTTGTTTCTGATGCATGGCGTTACTTTACTGTAATAATCTCTTACTTGGAGAAATCACACTTTCCACCGGTCCCACAATTGTATCTGCGCATACATGAGGAATTATTTTATTAGGACTGACACTGTACTATATTTATGCTTTTATTGTTGGATTAACTCAGGTACATATTTTATATAATTCATTTCTCATGATCAATCATAGCCTATAGAAAGACTTAAATCATTTTCGTGTGTGTGTGTGTGTGTGTACCTTGTCCTGTAGCTGGGTGAGTTTGAGCTCCAGTGTGTGTGTGTGTGTGTGTGTGTGTGTGTGTACCTTGTCCTGTAGCTGGGTGAGTTTGAGCTCCAGTGTGTGTGTGTGTGTGTGTGTGTGTACCTTGTCCTGTAGCTGGGTGAGTTTGAGCTGCAGTGTGTCTCTCTGCTCTGTGAGCTCAGTCACTTCTCTGTTCTGCTGTTCTCGTGCTGAAGCCAGAGATCGCTCACACTTCGCCTGCCACTCACGCTCCACATCTGCCTGCAGCTGTGTTAACTGCACACACACACACAAATAATTCTCCTTATGCTCTAAACACCTTTGTAAATGTACGACCTTCTGTAATAAAATATTTCAATTAAAAAAAAAACGAAAGAAAAAAACCCCACTATATCCCCTTATTTAAAAATAATAGATTATATGAATATGCACAATCATGCAAATTAGGGCCACACCCACAATCTCTGCTGGGACAAGGCGAGTGTAATATTGAGGGAATAGGACTGTGTATGTGTGAATCCCAGACAGACTCAGAGGACACATCTGACACACGCGCACATGCACACACACACAACCTGCTCAGCAGCTGCCTGGTCTGTGTTGGTCCGGGCTTTACGCAGTTGACTCCGAAGATGATCCAGCTCCATCTGACTGGCCTTCCTCACCTCCTCCAACTCCTCATCACAGCGCTGCCTCTCTGCCTGCCACTTCCTCTTCCTGTCTGAGAGAGTCTAACACACACACACACACACACACACACACACACACACACACACACACACACACACACACACACACACACA